>CM042188.1:32774650-32785173 GCA_023539305.1 Ilex asprella | reverse complement strand
TGTATAAGAGACAGTAGAGACAATAATAAAGAAAGTACACCAATGGATATAAAATAGTAAATAACTACACGGCAAAATGTCTCTCTGCTAAAGTAACCAAAGGATTGGATTTTACCACCATGTATGAAATTTACTCTTTAGAAAAGGGTGCTTTCCTATTGGCATAATCTTAAATCTTTGTAGAGGGTTTTGCCACAATTGCCTGATATATGAGGTGTGTCAGTGATGACCACTTGGAGAGTCCTAAGACAAGGAGCCATGAGGAACATGGCTCTGTGCATGATTTTGTCACTTGTGCATACCATGTTGATCTCAACAATTTTTTTATGTGTCTTTGCCCTGGGCCTTATGTGTAGTCAATTCTGCTGCCTCTATGAGTTCCACCTCTTATTGGTGGTGCAGTATGTCCGAGTAACCACTTTCAGTTCCACAGCCACTGAGTACTTTAACACCTTTGGCTATGTGAAACTCCTGCAAGCTCAGCCTCTCTTCCTATTTGACGATTTGAACCACAAACCTGATGAACATATACACTCTGTGCTGGATTTCATGCAGCAGTTAATGACGCTCATGGCCTGCACCTTCTGTTGGCCCTATACAGTTGAGACTCTTAGTTATCTTCTGTACTTTGAAAAATGGAATGGAAACAGTTTCATATTCACATGGATTCATTAAGATTTTTATATTTTCTTAGTGGGTGTTAGTTTTTGTTGTGAGGTATGATTTTTCTTTGCTATAATTGATAACATTTTTTGTCGGTATCCTTTGTTTGACTAATGTAATTTGTTGCAGGTGCTTATCTTGGAATGACTGGAAATAGGATATCGACACCTGCTGATGCACTCTACGTAGGTCTTGGAACACATTATGTGCCATCTGGGAATTTGGGTTCACTGAAGGAGACTCTATTGGCAACCACCTTGTAAGTCTCTTTTGCATGGATTTTGTGAAGTTTTGCTTTGTTTGGCTAGTTGACTGTCTAACTTCTCTGAATAATAGTGATATGTACTGCCTTACATTTCCACTTTTCTTTTTATATGTTATGAAAAACTACGGCAAGCCACAATTTTATGTCCAGCGGTGCACATATTTGTTGATATCGTATGCATCTGGGTTTTTTCCCCTTTCTTTCCTCCTTTTTGTTGTTATTTTCTTTTTCCATTGATGTATCTAGATTGGTAAAATGGTGTCCTTGTGTTTAATGATCCCCTTTTGTTTGTTTTTTTTTTTTTTGCTTGTTGCCTTTCCAGTGGTGTGGACTATATAGTCATGCCACTTTTGTAGCCAACATAGTATTTTTTTTTATTTTGTAGAGGTTGCTTTGTACAATGGATATTCGCTGCTTGATCTTATACTTCTGACCATGTGGGAGTGAAGTCATTACTATGCGATACAGATTGCTTCCTATGTCCAGACTCCATAATCTATTTCTGACAGTTAAACATCTGCTGATACAGTTCCGAGGATCCACATCAGGACATCAAAGCACTGTTGGCGACATACAGTGGTAACCCTGAGTCAGAGCCCCGGCTGAAATTATTGTTACCTAGGATAATTTCAACCTTCAGTTCAAATAAGTCTGTTAAAGAGATAATAGAAGAGCTGGAAAAGCACCAGTTGAGTGCTGATACTTTAGGTAAGAGATACTTAACGCTGGTTGTTTATGTTTACAAGAATGAATTATGTATAGCATTAAAATTGTATTGCTTTGTCTGATTATTGATGTCGAGGGAAAGATGTTGAGAAATGTTCTGCTTCAATTATCTAATTGTTGATACTATTGCATATGTTTATATGAGCAGTGGCAGAGTGGGCTAAGGACGCCCTTGTGGGGCTTAAAAAAGGTGCTCCTTTTTCTCTTTGCCTCACACAAAAGCATTTTTCTCGAGTTGCTTCTGCACATGGAAGACATGATAATGCTTTATCCACAGTGAGTTTGGATTTGCTTTCTTTTTCTTTCTTTTTATTTTTTGGCAGTAAGTGGTGGTTCCCTCTCAATGACACAAAATTCTTGAGTTAACGTTTGTTCTTCTCTGAAATTGTCCTTATCCAGTTAAATGGTGTGATGAAAACTGAATACCGCATTGCGATAAGGTCTTCTCTTCGAAATGATTTTGTTGAAGGTGTTCGAGCTGTCTTGGTCGACAAGGATCAGGTTTGCTCCTGATTCTTCAGGGCCCATTCCATTTTGTATGATAAGAATTTGAAAGCATGGTTCAAGGTATCGGCCGAATCCGATACGACTCGGCCGAGTCGTATCCGACTCGGCCACTACCGTTACGATAACGATACCCGAAACGTAAAAATCCCGAGATGAGCTAATATCGGCGATATCTCGGCGGTATAGCGGTATCTCGGCGATATCTCGGTGGTATCTCGGTATCTCGGCGATATCTCGGTTGGACTCGGCCGAAACTAACCGAGTCAGACATATTTATGGATACATATTTGTTGTTTTTTTTTTTTTTAAATTAGGTACTAGTAAGTTAAAAAAAATTCTAATAACATATGTTTAAAGTTTAGTATGTCCTTAAATAAAAACATTCAACCTAAATGGTGATAACTATTTTCGGTAGCATCCTTATAATTCATTTTTATTATGTTTAATATGTTAAATAATGTATTTTTGAAATATAATGCAAGAATGATGATATTTACATATTTTTAAAAATATTCATGATTTTTTTAAAAAAAATTGGGTCTTCTATCTAACGTTTTGAGCGTATCGACCGATACTACGCCGTGACGCCGCGACCGATGTGTCTCAGTGCCCTCCGAGTTGATGACCGATACCGCGACTTTGAACCATGTTTGAAAGTTGCAATTAGTTGATGTGAATAGCACAGTTAGAGTTTGATTCTTATAACTGATTTGAAGATAAGTTTTGAAGCTAAGTAGTTATCTTCTCTAATAGCTAAATCTACATACCGCTGTCTCATTTAATTTTTGCTGTCAATGATTCAACTTAATCACGGTGTACAAGATAAAATTACCCATTTGAATCTTTCTTGTTGGCTTTTATGGAGGAATCGGCATCGATTTATTTGCTCGCATAGATGATTGAGCTTCCCTTATGATTTTACCTTTTCGTCACAGACAAACCGATTAAGTGTTTGAGCATGGTCTACCACTCTCAGAGTGTTTAAGCTTATTCTTGGTTTGTAGAAACCCAATTGCTTGGTTTTTTTCAAATAAAATAACATACGAAACTCAGGAAGTAATAAAGGAAATCGAATCATACGTAAGAGCAGCTAAAGTTGGACAATGCTTTCATTGACTAAGCTAGAGATTAAAATTCAGCTAGCAGAAGCTTATTATATATTACGCAATCTGGGAGATTCTGAGGTTGATCTTCGTGGTTTCAAATTGCTATGAAACTATGATTTATTAGAATCGCATGGGCTGTAAAAGGAGTGCCCAGCATGCTGATCTTGATGTACATACTTAGCACAACCACCCATTGTATCTACAATTTCCTTACATGACATGCAGCTCTATTGAAGATCATGTCCTTCGATAAAAGCATAGGGTGTCGTGCTTTTCTTCCTCGAATGACCTTTTGAAATGCAACCATGCCTTCCACCTACATCTACTGCGAGAACCAAATTGTAATAGGCTGACGTGCTTTTCTTCCTCAACTGACCTTTTTAAATACAATTGTGCCTTCCACCTACCCCTCTACTGCCAGAATCGACTGTCAATGCCTTCTGTTTATCCTTCTACTGCCAAAGTTAAATTGTACCTTAGTGATGCAGCTGTAGTATTCTGTTGCATAGCTTCCCTCCATTGCATTTACTTTTAATTATTCGTAGGATGATAACACAAATCTATCAATAACGTCTCTCTCTCTCTCTCTCTCTCTCACACACACACACAGAGTTTTCAACTCCTCGATATTCAATTCATATGCATCAAACAATTTTTCAGGGTGCATTGTCAAGCATGCTTCTTGAAGAGAATGCTGTAATTTAATATGCGTACTTTATTAACTGGATGGGTTGCAATTTGGATTGAAAGTTTTTTAAGTTAGAGAATCAATGCTCTTTCTTGCTTGCTTAGCTTTGAAGAACATGTCGCGTATTTTGAACTATTTTTCATGCTTGCTCTTGGCAGAACCCGAAGTGGAGCCCGTCAAGCCTAGACGAAGTTGACCCTAAAGAAGTGGAAGCTCTTTTCCAACCACTAGACCAAGAAGTTGAGGAATTGAGCGTTTGAGTTTCAGTTTGTATTTCGAATCGTGCTAGTCTTTCCTTGATTGAGTAGTAAGACAGATTTTTATGCATTATTGCCATGGACATCTGTGAAAAAATAAGTAAATGCTTTTGGAATGATAAAATGCCATTTGGCTCTGTTTCCATGATGTTCTGGGTAATACATTGATGTTTGGCTGGCGCTGTGATGCTTCCTTGGTGTCTTTGAATCCCGAGTGTTCCCTCGTGGACACCCCACCCATTGATTGTCGCTAGGCTTGGTAATTTTAGATATGATCCACAAAATCGATATGAACTTAGTGGGATTTAGATTGAATCTTAATAGATTTGAGTGATAAATGGGTGGATATATTTGACTCATCAAATACACGAAACCTGCTAAATATGATACAAACTTTTTAAACATGACTTATATATAGGTTGTATACGATAAAACACGAATTTGATATACACAAATATAAATGAATCCAATATGAGTTGACGAAATTTATTATTTAGATATGACACGAACTTGACAAGGCATGGTCTACTAACAATCTTAATCGTTGTGCCTTTAAATTCTCTGTTTTTGGAGAAAATATTTAATGTAACGATAATATTACGTTATCACTCATCACTGTTACATGATGTAACCAATTAATTATGAACAAATGTTAATGAATCACACCAAGTTTGGTAACCAACAACTTCCACTTTCAATAATTACCATGTAGGAATAGATGGGTTCACTTTTCCTTATTTATTATTAGCCTTTGACATTACGTAAAAGTGATGCCGTGATATAAGCGCTACATTAAATATTTACTCCTGTTTCTGGGCCTGCCACTAAGTGACCAAAAAAAAAAGAACAAGCCAGTCTTGGCAATTCACGTGGAGCTCTCTTTTGGCCTGGACAGTAGAAACATTGGTGCTTAAATTCCTCTTCTATTGACTTTGTACCATCCTTAGGCTTCCCCAATTGAGTATCTGGTTCATTCGAGTCTACATAAACAAAAGCCAGAACAGATATGGGGCTGACATGATTATCCACGGCACTCTCTCCCACAGAACACATTTTTTGCAAGATTAGCAGACACCACATTTTTGGACAGAAGTAATGTATTCCAGTAAGATTTGTGAAAAGCGAAGTTCAAAATATCCTCTACAGACAACATAAAATAGAAACTGACACAACTTACAAGCACTCGAAGAATGGATTGAAAAATTAAGGGACCCAGCTAGTGTTTGTGATTCCAACCGGCCTCAAATCTATCCAATCCAACCCTCTAAGCATCATTCATTGCCAGTGGTTCCTTTCTTCAACTCTGGAGCAGCTGAGTAGAAACATCCATACCAAACATTTCATTCACTCCTTGTAACAAGACTCACAACAGAGTTTTGAATACAGTATGTTGGATTCTCCCAACCATGTGAAGAAAAAAAACACATTCAGGAGCAATCTCCGCTCCTCAAACTTTTCACTAGCTTCAGGTATCCAAAATCTTCCGGCTTGATGTACCTGCAGACATTTTAAGAAAAATTAAAAACTCTTCTGATTAAGGTGACGATGACTCTACTCACAAAGCCAAAGCAATTGTTCCCTTGTTCTACGAACATGCATGCTAGTTAAAAGCATATAATTAAGAATACGATCATGGATTCAATAGTCTATTCGACAAGAATACAGAACAAGTAGCATATACTGTAGTAGATAACCAATTACTCAAAAGTGAGAAACAATAAACCAAGCAATACAGAAGAAAATTTTGTACCCATGTTGAACCAGGAAATCAATCATGGAAAGATTGCAATTTGCTTTAAATATCTGTCCCCTTTTAACGATGTTTGCAGCAAGTGTTGCAGGGATCAATTTGAAGCTGTCTGCTTCTCCATCTGCCACATGTAACAATTAATCAACAAATATGCATAGAGTTCTCCATAAAAGCATTGCAAATGATGAATAGCACATAGGATGTACACAAACACTAGTTGCCCTCTTGGACATGTATTTTCCACAATGTGAGCGAACTCATAAAGCATGAGATCAAAATCAGCAGTTAAAGGATGCTAAATTTGTTTATCCATTTTCCTTGAGGAAATTTTCAGGGAGTTTTACTGAGCTTACCCTGATTCTTAGGAGTAAAACCTTCAGGAAGCTTTAAATCGTAACAAAATACAATATCCCTCTTGTATATATATCCATCAATGTCTGTGTAGGAGATAGCACCCACTGGTATTGCTCTACGAGGAGAAAAAAGCATGTCTATTTGCATCAGTATAATTATCCACACCAGGCAAATATGATAAGAGTCAAAGGATAAGGTGCTGACAGCATCTGCTGTCAGTAAGGGATGCATATCTTACCATTTAGAAGTTCATCTTTCTAAAGTTCAATTTTAGAGGCTACACGAGCTGTGCTGTAAGGTTTAATATGGTTCAATGGCCGAAGAAAACTTACTTATTGGCAATGGAACTTGGTATCCCTGCCTCCTCTTCAGATTCCTTCACAAGATGCTCTCCACTGGAAATCCCATGAGGCTGTAATTAAAATTATGGAAGCATGAGCAAAAAGTCTAACGTGAATGAAATCAGAAAATATGTGCTAACAACAAAAGGTTCAGAATATAAAGAGCATATGCTCTTTGCAGTTATTGTTGCTTGAGATTGAATGAAGAGGACAAGTCAATCTACAATTAGTAAATTTTGGATTCACCGTTGCTAGAGAACCCTTTGACAGGTATAATCAAAACAGTCAAACTGAAGTGGGGCATCATGAGTAACCGCAAAAAGCATCAAAGAATTTTTAGATTCATGTGCAGTATAAGGAGATAAACAACCAATACATAAACACAAATCAAAAGATAGTAATGCACCAGTCCTCCGGCAGCTATATGATCAAGCATTCCGGGGTAGGTGGGTCTCAAATCACTTCTCTTAGCAATCCATAGATATTTTTGCCCATCTTTTTCAACATAGCCATTCAAGTGAACTCCATAAACCTGTTACCAAAAGAAAAATCCAAAGGAAAGAAGAGGCAGAAGGAATATTGATCAACAATGAATGTATCAAGTATGCTGTTCTAGTTAATCATATAGCCTTTGTCACAACAACATGCATCTGGCTAAATTTGAAAAATAAATAAGATTCAACCGTGATCACTGTATACTATCAATGACAGTGACATTATTCTGTCTAAAAAAATAGATTGTCAAAAGGAACCTTTCAAAATTTTGGAGAAATTTCAACATAGACTCCTCTTCGTTCATGCTCAGGGGCCTGAGGTATGAATAAGTCAAATACGATAAAGTAGTGATAAGAGGGTGGCCTTTACTCAGTGATAAGGATGCTACATTGTGATCTAGTATTCTAGGGTTCGAGTAACAAAAGCAGTCTCTCTGCATGCGGGGATAAGACTGCATACATTTAACCTATCAAGACCCATAATGGTGATAGCCTCGTGTATTAGGGCGCCCTCTTTACAATGAGGTAGTGACAAAGAACTATTGGCGAGTCACATTGTCACATTTCTTTATGCATTCAGGATTCAACATCAAGTAAAGGCATTTTCTAGGCCAAAAGTGAATAATATAAGGATCATTTCAAAAAAAAATTTAAAAATTCCAATATAGACTCATCTTTTTACAATCTAGGCACTAGCAGTCTGAAACTGAGTCAAATCCAATAATGTGGTTATAAGAAGGTTGGCCTTGATGCAGTGGTAAGGTTGGTCTATTCTTGGGCGTCAGGTTCTAAGTCACGGAAACAACCTATCCGCATATGGAGATAAGGCTACATACATGTAACCCTCCCCAAACTACAGAATGATGGTAGACTTGTATACTAAGCCATCCTTTTTACAATAAGAAAGTGACAAAAAACTATTATCGAGTCCCATTCTTATATTTTATTATGAGTTCAGGTTTCAATGTCAAGAATCAAAAAGCCATACTCTAGTGTTGGTCCTGCCAATGCAGGATAGCATATCTTCACATCTTCAGGTTTTCAACTTCGAATATAGTTTAATGATTGCTAATCAACATTGGTAGCCAGGCATCACTAGGTAGGTACTCCCATACTCATAAGTGGTATCCACATTCTCATCCTTAAGCCCAAATTACAAAGTTGTTATCAAGATTTTAAAACGTTCAACAACTTATAACACCATAACTAAGGAATTAACACACCTTTATCCCAAAGTAAGGAGCCGCTGCACGTTCTAGCGAGAAAAGTACTGGTGTCCCATAAGATGACATGACAGGATATCGCTGCTTATAAGCACCATAATCAACCATAATGCAAGGAAAGAATTATTAGTTTGCAAAACCTGATCCGTAAATATTCTAATGATTTATCCCAAAATAAAAGGAGTAAACATCAGACGTCACAAAAATGTAAAACCACATGCAGATAACAGGGGGAATAATTACACTATTCAGTCACAAGAAGTACCTCATTCCGTATACCGGGAAATAACTCTTCTCCTAAGCACTTCACTACATTGTCAACAGCACTAGTCCTATCATCTGGTGTTGTCAGCCTTGGATGTAGCGTGACATGGTATCCAAAATGGCTGCCGTAAGAATTATCATTGATGAAAACAAAGACATCCACGAACCTTCTCAGATGGTTGGTGAAACTGAACAAAGTTAAATCAAGGTGATCAAACAAAGTCGTGATCCGGGAATCTAGCTCTAATTCAAACTGGAATTCATTGGGTAAAAGTGATTTGATTAGTCAACCAGTTAGTTCTCTCAGAATATATTAACCATATTATACTTATAATCATATGATTCATATCTCATATATGACATTGAATCTTGCGATGTCTAACAGTAAATTTCAAATGATTGCCATGGCCAAAGGGTATTAGCCTGCTTACCCACTTACAATCAATGAAGCAATAATTTATTATTCTCTCTATCCCAATTACAGTCATTGAAGCAATAATTTACAGGTATGAACAATTCGACTAGCTACACATTAAATAGCTATTCAGTAAAGATCAAGGACAATATGTTAAATCATCCAACTAACTACACATTGCAAAATAGAAAAAGATGTAATATGGGGACATTACTCATTGTGAACATAGCCAATAATCTGGTCCTCAATAACGAACGGAATAAACTCAGAGTGCTTTTCCTGCAATTCCACCCAATTATAATAAAGCCAATCTAACACAAATTACAGGTAGTAGAAAAACCTTTGTCAAACAATATGGGGGTGCGTGTGTGTAGAGAGAGAGTAAAATAAAGAGAGAGGGGAGAGAGAGGTACAGGATTGCGATTGCAGTACGCGATTCTGTCGAAAAACCCTTGAAGATCGGAGGAGTCGTCGCGTTGTTCTTGAGCGATTTGAAAAATGTCTTCCCAGGTGAAGCGACTTGTAGTTGGTGGAGCAATAGTTTGAGAACTAACTCGTATGGGGCTGTGAGATCTAGAGCCTAGAGGAAATTTCAGTGAACTGTAAGAGAAGATTGGAGAGTTGCAGACAGAGGTTTGGAGTTTTGTGGAGAGAAGAGGATAACTGTGACTGCAGGCCATGGCCATTGCCATTTCACGAGCTGGGTAATCAACAGAGGAGCGTAATGGAAGGCGAATGACACCGACTCTTATGAATTATGAATTTAAATTACACATACCTCACAATATGTTTGAAAAAAGAAATTGGAACCCCTTGATATTTCTATAATGAAACGAAGACCCCAGTTGGATTAATAAAAGGGAGACGTTTATAATTTCAATAAAAAGACTTATTTACCCTCCATTTTTGCAGAATTTCAAATTTCTCTCCACTGTCCCTTTTGGTATACATAATCAAAGAGTCTACTACTAAACTGTAATATATTTTACTAAAAAATATATTTTTGACATTATATATAATAAAAAATAATCCTTAAACCTAACAAGTGATACCAATTTGGATGGCATGCTTGTTTGATTGAATGAAATTGATCGTTTCTTATCAAAAAAAAAGTAGATAAGAAGTAATTAAATATAAACTTTTCGAAAGATTTCTCAATACCTTGATAGGTAATGGTCAAAGAAAAGAATAAAAAATTAGAGAGGGCACTACTGGAATATTTCATGAGAATCTTTTATGAAAACTAAAATATAGAGTGGTTAAGGCAAATGCCTCCCCGGGGTAGGGATGTCAATGGACCGGGGAAAAACGGGTATTCGTCCAAATTCGCCCCGTTTGAACCGGGGATGGACTATACGTATTGGACGGTGGACGTATACGGGGATACCCGTATAAACCCGTGTGGGGATGGAGGCGGGGATGGACTTACCCTTACCCCCGCCCCGTACCCGCCCCTCCCCGCCCCGTCCC
>CM042188.1:32701164-32734650 GCA_023539305.1 Ilex asprella | reverse complement strand
CTTGATTTGGGGTTTCCCTTTTACTAGCTAAGTAAGCAAAGCATATAATGAGTCCAAAAGTCGGGGGGTGGTTTACTTGATTGATTATTTGTATAGCTATACAAAAAAGATTTAACTTCTACCTCTTGTGGCAAATAGTAGTTGGATTTTTTCCTTCTATTTCCTTTATTTTTGTGGTGGTTTTGTTTTCTTTGGTTGGGGGGGGGGTCGGAATTCCTTTGTTGGGCAAGAAGATGTTGTTATCATGGCTCAAAGAGGGCTAGGCACCTTTGAATCTTTTGGAGGCCACTTTTTCCCCTAAGAAGTTGTTGTGGGTGAGTCTTGTCCAGCAGTAAAGTTGCTTTATTATGGCCTGAGCATCAATGGTTCAAGTCGTAGAAATAACCTCTTTGTATGCCGAGGTGAGGCTATGTACATCTGCCCACAGTGGCGGGAGCTTCATGTGCTAAGCCTCACTTTTTTAGTTGTTGTTGAGAGGTGGCCAAATATGTCGAGTTTTTATTTTTTTGTCATTGTGACATTTTTTGTTGTGTTTTTTGGGCGAAGGTTCTCTGTTATTTTTTTCTAGATGGTCATTCATATATTTCTCTTGTAATGATGTTGTTGTCAAAAAATAATGCCCAAACAAGGCGAAGTAAGTTGATTTTATTGAAAAAATCTGTTTCCTTAATGTCGATCTTGCAAAATAACTTCATGAGATGTCATATGTGCTTTCATTACTCCCCCCTATTTTCTTTTTATATGCTACTGATAGTATTTTTGTTATATATTTTATTGTTTGCCTGTCAAATTGTTTACATTCAACTTGAGATGAACTGGTATCCAGGATATCTTCGGCTGATCATAGTTTAAACTGATCATTTTCTTTGAGCTTTCATTAGATTTGATTGATGATTTGTATTTGTCAGTTGTTTTCCTAAAAATGATACTGTAGATTGATTTAAACTTCTATCTTGGGCATTCTAGGAAAGCGAAAGCGAGGAAGAAGGTCTAGATGAAGTTGATGATGATAATGAGGAAGAACATGACCATGAGCCTGAAGTGCCTGTAGAAATAGAGCCAGTTATTAAGAAGCCTGCTGAAGTTCCTGCACCCAAGGAGTCAGAAAGACAGCTTTCAAAGAAAGAATTGAAGAAAAAGGAGCTCGCAGAACTTGATGCTATGCTTGCTGAATTGGGATATGCCAAGTCTGAGGCGAGTGGCCAAGTAGATTCCTGTGGTAATTCTTTTTTGAAATCCTGTGTTAATTCCTACGGTAATTCATTGCATTATCTATCACCCAAAAACCAAGAAATGAGTATCACCCCTAACACCGAAGAAAAGAAACTCTCACAAACATGCACATTCAAAACTGTTATGTTTTTCTGTGTAGCTGCGTAACATTGTCAGTGCATGACCAGCTTTTTTTCTTGGGTTGTGTGTTACTTTTTCTAATTCTATGTAGTAATTGAGTCTTGAATTCCATCCTTGTTTCAATTTATCCTTTTCCCTGGAAGGTCTTTGTTTCCATTTGTACTACTTGCTGTCACTCTTTGTTTGTATACGTGGGGCCTCGATAACTTTCTTTTTTCTCTCTCAGAGCATCTTTAATCTTTACCCTTTTTTAAACTCAAATTTAAATTTGGATAAAAAACTCCTAAAAACATTCTCCAATATTGACCCATACCCATATCAAATCAAAAGACTTATTTTTTTACTCAAATCAAGGGAGATTCAATTCCATACCAAATTATTTAATTGTGAGATTTCACCCTCCTTTAAAGATCCAATGGTGATATTTACCATATTTTAAATTTGGGTTTATCTTCATTTAAATTTGAGTTTCTCTTTCTTTAAATATGAGTTTCTTTATTGGAGAGAGGTCTATACTAAATTAAGTTTTTTATTTTTTATTTTTTAACTCAAATTTGTGTTTCTATTGGAGATGGTCTTACACCCTCACAATGGATGCCTAGTTTATAAATTCACTCTCTGCCATATAGCGAGCAAAAATCTCCTGACTTAATTTCTTTATAGGAACATAAGTTTTCTGCTCTTATTAACATCAATTCTGGTGTTGATTTCTGTTGTGGGATTTATGCTTTGCCTTGAGCCTTTGTTTAGCGTTTATATTTTGGTTGTGCATCTTTCTTATTTTGAATTGGTTTAGATGCTTTTTAACTTTTCTAACATGAATATTACTTCATCTCTCTCTCTCTCTCTCTCTCTCAGGCATTGCAGAAGAGAAGAAGGTAGAGAATCCCAAGGGAGAGGTGGAAAAGGAGATTAATGGTGCTGGGGAGAGCAAAAGTGCAAAAAAGAAGAAAAAGAAGGATAAGCCTTCAAAGGAGGCTAAAGACCACCTGGATCAGCTCAATGTCGCCGAGGCTGGAAATGTAACTGATGAAACTGCGGAGGCTGAGAAGGTGGAAGACATATCTGTTGTTGATGTGAAAGAAAAGATAAAGAAAGTAGCATCCATGAAGAAGAAAAAATCAAGCAAGGAGATGGATGCTGCCGCTAGAGCTGCTGCTAGTGAGGCTGCTGCAAGGAATGCAAAGCTAGCCGCGGCAAAGAAAAAGGAGAAGAACCACTACAACCAGCAGCCGCTGCGGTAAACTCAAAAATTAGTTTACTCTCGCCATGGGCATGTATCCCCTTGTTCTTTTGTCAAATCCACAATAAACATCTAAAATTTAGTTTCATTAAAGCAACTTCCAAAAAAACATCTCGGTTTTTCTAGACGATAAATTATGGATCCAAAAGAATAGAACTCGTAGATCTCCTCCATGTTTTTTTTTTTTGTGTTCTCTTCCTTGCTGGACAAATTTTCTTTTGTAAAATCTTTCGTGGATATTTCTAAATCTGAAAATTTTGGCTCCTGTTGTGGTGGGTATACTGGCATTTGTGTTCTTGCTGCTTATTGATTACTGTGATCTGTATGGACTCAATGACAGATGAAACTGAGCAAGTATCTCCAATTTGAAAATGTAATGCAGTCCAGTGTATGTTCCCTGCGTCCTATATTATGTTGCATATTCATATCAAAGGTTTGTGTGTGTTTACTTGTATCTATGTCAACACATTGCCTTGTAGGCCCATAGAATCATATGCATGTATTAATACTCATACGAAAGGTAGGCATTCTCTTTCCTCAGGTGCCGTATGATTCATCGATGCATGGGCCACCACGGCCAAGTCAGGAACATGGTTAATAGATCCCAAGCCATGTGATTCATCGGTGCATGGGCTTCAGCTTATGCTTTCTGTTAACGCTTCGCTTCTGAAAGCGTAAAAATCCACCGGTAAACGACGTTTTATCATGGCAATGCAGTCTACGGGCCGTGCACTGTAGCCTCTGTGTTTTGTTTTAAATGTGTGTGCGCGTTTTGGTATAATAGCGTGTGTATTTTGTTGTAATAGTATGTGTATATTTTGGTATAATAGTGTGTCTGTATTTTAGTGTAATAATGTGTATATTTTGTTGTAATTGTATGTATGTGTTTGAATAATATTGTGTATTTTGGTGTAATAGTTAGAGTGTGTGGTATATTACTGTGTATTTTGATATACTAGTGTGTGTATTTTGGTATACAAATGCATATATTTTGGTAAAAAAGAATGTGTCTATTAAGAGTTCTAATTATTTTACGGGTTAATAGATTTAACCAAATCCATTATAACTTATTTAATACGTGAATTGAAAATAAATTGGATTTATTTTGAATTTAATTTAATTTAACCCAATTTATAATCAATTCAATCTACCCATTTCTCATCTCGCATTGTTAGAGCTTTTGTTAAAGTGTGTCATCTGGGGATGACTGGATTGGTTCGTTAGGGCCGATTAGATATGAATTAATAAGCGAATTGTGTGTAGATGAATTATTTTTTAATATAAATTCGCTAAGATCTAACTAATATGAACTCGTCTCATGCGGGACTGATAGGTATAATTAAACTCTTGAGCCCTTGAGCAACGAAGTCTTGTCCTTTGCAAAGAAATAAAATATATGATGGCTCAAATTCTGTTGGATGTAGATCCCCTCCAATTTTAACTTATTTTCAAATTTTCATGAAAAGAGGAAATGGTGAATAAGGTAAAGGTCCCCAACCTGCCCATGGACTGGCCCAAAAGCGCGTTGGCCTTCGAGCTATGAGCCAAGACCCTTAGCCCAATGGATGAGAGACTGAATCACTTTTGGGTAGATGCAGTAGGGCCGACCCAATAAAGGAAATACAGTCCACAAAAAATTGAAAATATTTTTAAAAAGGTCAAATTTTAAAAAATCAAAATTTAGATCATGGGTCACATTTTTTTCTAGACGGGTTGGTTCGGCCTGACCCATGGATCCGGGGATCCTACTCACACTGTTGATAGGTTGTTTTTTCAAAAGCACGGTTATAAGAAAGCATAACGAGATTTGAACTTGTGATCTTAAGATATAAGAATTGAATAATTACCATTAACAAAAAAAAAAAACCATATCAATTATGATTAATAGGAAAAAATTAAAAATTAAAAATTAAAAATTAAAAATTAAAAATTAGAGAGAGCCATCCAATAAGGCATCTTTTTTTTCTTTTTTGGGGAAAGTTCCAATAAGGCATCTTTGCTAGCTCACAAACGCGTAAATCATAATCAATGGTGCCATCAAAAAGTTTTGGGGCCAAAAAAAAAATTTGGGAAAGTTATCAAGCTGAGATGACAAAATGACTTGAAAGATTTTCAAATTTAAGACATTTATACCAAACAACGTCGTTTTTTGAGGCTCAACTGTGGAAAACTTGAAACAAAACGGCGTCGTTTTTTTTAACAGCGTTTTTTCCGCACGACAGAGGAGCTTGCACCCCATCCGGGATAGGCTATAGCCCATAGCTGTCTGCGCCCCCCCCCCTCTCTCTGTCATACACACACAGTTGATCGACCCTTTCTCTCTCTTATACACACAGTTGATCGACCCTCGTTCACAGTTCTCCCTCCTCGTCGATCCAAATCGAATTTAAATTATTCGCAGAGTCTTCAATTAATTTCTACACAATTTACACACTCTATAGCTATAGCTATTTGTGGATAAAATTACACGCATATATGGGAAATTTCTGAGAATTTAGATGGAAAGATTGAGGTTTTGTTAGGTAGGGTTTGATTGAAGCTTTGCAGTACCAATTCTGGGATCAATCGAAGAACAATCTTCGATCAATGGTAGGGTTTCAACTCTAATTACAATAGTGATATGTGCAAATTATTGCACATATATATTGGAAATTTCTGAGAATTTATATGAAAAGATTCTGTTTTGTTAGTCAGGGTTTGATTGAAGCTTTGCAGTCACAATTCTGGCATCAATTGAACAATCTTTGATGAAAGATTGGGGTTTAACTTATTGAAGCTTTTCGAAAATTGCTGTGAGGTGGAACTTTAAGGCTCTTCGCCAACAATTTGAAGCGCTGGGTGCTAACCAGTCTCGACAAAGACCGTCGTCGGCATCGCCGGCCGGTTCATCGGGATTATGGTTCTTTCTCCGGCTTAGTCCACCCCAGCCCTACTCTCTCCACTACCTTCCCCAAATGGACTTCGCCAGCCGCCATGCTTCCTCCCCCGATCACCACCAACAACCACCCGAAACCTCCTCCTCCTCCGCTCCATCCTCAGCTCCACCCTCGCAATCCCTTGAAGAACCTGAATACTTGGCCCGTTACATGGTTGTAAAGCACTCGTGGCGCGGGCGGTACAAAAGAATTCTGTGCATATCCAATTTCAGTATAATTACTTTGGATCCATCGACTTTATCGGTAACGAATTCGTATGATGTGCCGAATGATTATGAAGGGGCGACGCCGATTCTTGGGAGGGATGAGAATTCGAATGAGTTTAATATTAGCTTGAGGACGGACGGCCGTGGGAAGTTTAAGGCTATGAAGTTTTCGTCCAATTATAGGGCAAGTATATTGACTGAGTTGCATAAAATAAGGTGGAGTAGAATCGGCCCCATTGCCGAGTTTCCAGTGCTGCATCTGAAAAGAAAGACTTCCGAGTGGGTTCCTTTTGTAAGTTTATGTGCTTTTTTTTTTTTTCTTTTTTCCTGACATTTGTATAATCTTACTATCATGTGTTAATAGTTGGAGCTTTTGTTATGAAGAGTATGCTTGGATGTTCCTCTGTTGGTATTATTTGGTTGGGCTTCCATATAATTTGAACTGGTTTTTGAATGCTAAATTTAGTTGTTTTATGTCACCATAACACTGCTTTTTTTTTTCAACCATGACGCTGCTTTTTTTTTTTTCAACCATAACACTGCTTCATATGCATGTATTTCAACAATTTGGCATCTTAAATTGTCTTTGAGGTGTTAGAATGGAAAAGAACTGGGAAGCTTGAGCAAAAGGGTATGGTAAAGAAGAGGGATCATGATCCTTGCGTAGAATTTTTGTGCATTCTTTTGAATCTATGACATTCATCCTTGGATGATGTGTGCCGCAGTCTAGTGATGGAATGTGACTTCCATATTTTCTGCTGGAAAGGTTTAGCTGTTCTGTTCAAAAGATTTACAGTAACCCAATTCCCGTGAATTAGTAAACCATTTCCCGCACCTTTATTGATAGGAAAACTGATCCTGTTATTGTCTTGAGTCTCTTGACCTTTTTTTTTTTTTTTTTTGAGAATGTCTAATGTCTGGGCATTATTACCATAGAGTTTGAGTCTCTCAGATAAGATTTTGAAAAGGTAATATAGTTTCGTTTGAAAATTCGTGGATCTTTATCCCGGGTCAGTGTGATTAATTTACAAAACAAAATCGTTGTGATTAGTTGTTTTGAAGAAGTATAATGATAGTGGTAGTTGTTTTGAAGGAGTATAATGATAATACTAGAAGTAGCTGGTGATCAGTCTTTGGCTAATACTGTTGTCTGGGAGGATGTTGAATGGTCCCTGGCATATTAACTGCAAATGATTGAAAAATCAGGTTTTGTTCAACTATTGCCAGCTATTGCTGTTTTGCACCGGTTACGGTACAACATGAGCACATCATACTCAATGTATCCCTCTACTTCTTGTTGGTTGTTCTGTTAAACTGCAAGTATTCTTTCTTTCTTCTTTTGCTTGTCAAAAATAGTTCGATGTACGAGTGGTAGACAAAAGTGAATAGTGCCCCCTTTGAAACCAACTCAGTCTCTTTGACATCTTTATAGCTGAAACTTTCACACATCTGAATTGCTGTTTCTGATGAGATGTCAAACATGAAACAAAAAGTTTACAACTTCTTTTTGCCCAGACTGCAGAGGTTATTTACTACAGATGAGAAGTAGAATTTGCATGCTTACTTTCTATCATAATCTCCAAGAAATCAGAGTTCTGGAAGTTTCGAATCCTCAAAGTCTGGAACTTGTAGGAATTGAAGCTTTCAGCAAAGAAGGGGCCCTTATCCTTCTTTTTATACCCTCACCTCGAAATTTGTGTGGTAGTGGGAGTTCCCTACATGCATAGAGTGACAGGATATGCTCTGTTTTATAAGAGTTGGTGCTTACAGCTTATTCGTAAGTGCTCTTTGTTAGAAGTTCTAATGAGGCATATAGGTACAAATGAATGTATCATCATAGATGTAGGTTGCCAGCCAAACCCTAGCAATGTATCAACAGGATGAGTGCCAAGATTGCCATGTTTCAGGGACAACCTTGATATTTTCACATGGACTCGTAACCTACTTTTATGGTGGTGTACTGTGTGTGGTGGTGGACTGCATGAAGTAGAATCCAGTGTTTAGCCGCATGGTTCAGGGCTCTTTTAAATATGCCCTGGTACCATTGTTTGCTATGATTATCATAGTCAGCATGAATTGGTGACAGAAGTCCCATACTGTAGCAGAGGTTGTCTGCCTATTTTCGGTTCTCCATCTATTTTTTTGGTTTGTTGGGATGTGGTGCAAGTTGGCGTAGTTATTAAACTTAATGAAAACTGATTATGGTTCCATGAAACCAAAAGAATTCAGAAACCTGCAGCATTCACTTCCCCCCAAACAACAAAACACCTACACACAACTGAAAATAAAAAAACTTGATAACATCATGGGGTTGCTTAATTATGGCTCTACACATAAAAGAACTGGTGGAATACACACTGATGCTAAGCATCTGTGGCACTTTTTGTCATCCCAATTAACCAGTTAATTCTCTTGTTTAAGTTACTAATTGTTTTGCATACTAACCAGTGACCAATTGACTTGTACAGAAATTGAAAGTTACTTATATTGGAGTTGAACTTATTGAACTGAAATCTGGAGACCTTCGTTGGTGCTTGGATTTTAGAGACATGGATTCTCCTGCCATAATTCTTCTTTCTGATGCTTACGGGAAGAAAAATACTGACAATGGAGGATTTATTCTTTGTCCTTTGTATGGAAGAAAATCTAAAGCTTTCCAAGCTGCTTCAGGGACTTCAAATACTGCTATTATATCAAATTTGGTATGGCAGGCATTCCTTCATAACTGCAATTTCATGTCTCGTAGGTTGCATAGTCCATTGTGCTTCAAAATTCCCCATGCACTGCTCCCTGTACCTGAAAATGCATGCATCCTGCAGGATAGTTTTTAAGTTTGGCCTATTGAATCAGGTTGATGTACTATAAAATATTACTTTAATTGATATCACTGCACATTTCTTTCCAGGCAAAAACTGCAAAGTCCATGGTTGGATTGTCATTAGCAGTGGATAGTTCTCAATCACCAACTGTAGCCGAGTATATAAAGCAGCGAGGTAGCTTTAAAAAAACATATTTTATGGACTTCTGAGCTGTTTTATTCACTTACCATAGCTAAGTACATTTGTAATGTACGTCTAATTTGAGCACCTGTGAAATGCAGCCAAAGAGGCTGTTGGGGCAGAAGAAACTCCTTGTGGGTGGTGGTCTGTGACAAGGTTGCGATCTGCTGCCCATGGAACGCTGAATACTCCAGGATTGAGTTTGGCACTTGGGCCAAAAGGAGGACTAGGGGAACAAGGTGATGCTGTATCTCGTCAACTCATTCTTACAAAGGTTTCACTTGTTGAACGGCGCCCCGACAACTATGAAGTAAGCTGAAGTGATGCTATCAAATTTGGGTCACTTTTCTTGTGAATATGGCAAAATGTTAGTTTGCACCATGAAATTGAACTTTAGTGCAAACTGTAAGGCTACATACTTTTGACCCTCTTTGGACCCTATAGTGGCAGAAGTACCTTTTATCAAACTTCATCAAATAAACGGAGTGTAAAGGCCTGCCAAACATGTATTACAAAGCCAAAAATAGGTTCAACAACACTAAAATATCTAAGAAATCCAAGAAAAGGAGTCTAGCAAAAGTAGTATTTACCCTATATTACTTGGAATCTTATTTTTTGTGCTGTCATCTCTCTCTCTCTCTCTCTATATATATATATATATATATATATATATATATCCTCACACTAAGCTAATCCTTCTTGCATCCTGTCCCTGTCCCTTCTAGTTCTCTCCAGAAGTTGATACAGTTTCGTGGATGTGCATGCATAATGTATTTATTGTCAGGGGACTAGCTTAGATATAAATTAATTGTAGAGACTTTTATTCGTGGATGCATCCTAAAGGTTTTGTAGAAGTGTGTACCAGGAAAAATGTTCTTTGTATTAGTTGAATGAACTGTTTCATAGTCCCATAAATCCGGCATTTTTGCCTGAAATATGTTATGACTGGGGGTAATTTGAGCATGAAGGCACAGTACAATATACATGGTTTTGAGAGGGATGTTAGTGGGTGTTGGATGAGTCTACTTGACACCGTCGGATGAACTTATTGAAGTCTGTCCTGTTTTATATTATAGATGCTGTATCTGCTGAAACTTTTTATGAAATTTGTGCAGGCTGTTATAGTCCGGCCTTTATCTGTTGTGAGTGCTCTTGTGCGATTCGCTGAGGAGCCCCAGATGTTTGCCATTGAATTCAATGATGGATGCCCCATTCATGTGAGCATTTGTCACTCATTTGTAATGACTCGTTTAATTTTGGTGGTAAAGTATCAAGATTGTGTGATGATTTCAGGTTTATGCGAGCACTTCTCGCGATAGCTTGCTTGCAGCGGTTCGGGACATGTTGCAAACAGAAGTATGTAGATGTGCCCTTTCTTGAATATTATTTCAGTTTTTTACAATTGTAAGAGTGAATTTATCCATGTTAATATATATCTTATCTATATTGCTGATTATTATTTGTGCATCTTTGGTTTTTTGTGACAAATTATTGCCCCAGTAATGTGTCATGAAATCTGATTTACATGCAGGGTCAGTGCCCAGTACCCATACAGCCGAGGCTAACGATGCCGGGTCATCGAGTCGATCCAGCTTGTGGCAGAGTTCATTTACAAATTCAGCAGCTTCCTGTAGGTCAACAAAGATCTTATGCTGAAATGGAAACTGCAACCATGCATTTGAAACATTTGGCGGCAGCTGCCAAAGATGCTGTTGCTGAAGGAGGCTCCATTCCTGGATCAAGAGCCAAACTCTGGCGTAGAATAAGAGAATTCAATGCATGCATCCCATATAGTGGAGTGCCTCTTAGCATTGAAGTACCTGAAGTGACTTTGATGGCCTTAATTACAATGCTCCCAGCTGCTCCCAATCTTCCTCCAGAATCCCCTCCGTTGCCACCTCCTTCTCCCAAAGCAGCTGCAACAGTAATGGGTTTCCTTGCATGTTTACGAAGATTACTGGCTTCAAGAAGTGCCGCCTCACATGTGATGTCTTTTCCAGCAGCTGTTGGAAGAATAATGGGTTTACTCAGAAATGGTTCTGAAGGAGTAGCTGCTGAAGCTGCAGGGCTTATTGCAGCACTTATTGGTGGTGGTCCCGGGGATACAACTATATTAACTGATACAAAGGGAGAGCGGCATGCAACATTTATGCATACCAAGGCTGTATTATTTGCTCATCAGAGTTATCTTATCATCCTAGTCAACAGGTTGAAACCAATGTCTGTATCGCCCTTGTTATCAATGTCTGTTGTTGAGATTCTTGAGGCAATGATATGTGAACCGCATGGTGAAACAACTCAATACACAGTTTTTGTTGAATTATTACGTCTGGTAGCTGGCTTGAAGCGTCGCTTGTTTGCATTGTTTGGGCATCCTGCTGAAAGTGTAAGGGAAACAGTGGCTGTTATTATGCGAACAATTGCGGAAGAAGATGCAATTGCAGCAGAGTCGATGCGTGATGCTGCTCTGCGTGATGGTGCTTTGTTGAGACATTTGTTGCATGCGTTTTTCCTTCCTGCTGGTGAACGGCGTGAAGTTAGCCGGCAGCTTGTGGCTCTCTGGGCGGATTCTTATCAACCTGCCCTTGATTTGTTATCTAGAGTTCTGCCTCCTGGTCTTGTTGCTTATTTGCACACACGTACTGATGGGCTTCTAGCCGAAGATATAGCTAATCAGGACGTATCTTTGATGAGCAGGAGACAGAGACGTTTACTTGAGCAGAGGAGGATTCGTACTGAAAAAGGAATAACATCTCCTGGGCATTCCTTGCCTATTAATAATTATGAAGCTAGCGATCCAGCTCAGCAGACAGGTGGTGTTGCCTTCAGAGGGCCAGATAGCTATCTAAAATCTGCAGTAGATCCAAATTCTGGGCAGGTGCCAGCTGTTCACTCTTTGGCAGTTCAGGAAAGTGAAAATTTGCCGAATGAATTTTCCTCTAGGGTGGTTCCACAAAGTGATCATGCAGTAGCTGTTGTTCCTCCTGATGCTCCATCAGTGAATACATACGAGCAAGCTGAATCAAATGCTCCAAATGCAACTGATTTTGATGTCAATGTGGTCAATTCCCAGGGTGCAGGCCTTCCTGCTCCTGCTCAGGTGGTTGTGGAGAACACTCCTGTGGGATCTGGTAGGCTACTATTGAACTGGCCTGAATTTTGGCGAGCTTTTAGCCTTGATCACAACCGTGCTGACTTGATCTGGAATGAGCGTACCAGGCAGGAGCTTAGAGAAGCTTTGCAGGCAGAGGTGCATAAACTGGATGTTGAGAAGGAACGTACTGATGATATTGCTCCTGGAGGTGCAACTTTTGAGATTATGACTGGGCAAGATACCGTGCCTCAGATATCATGGAATTACATTGAGTTTTCTGTTAGGTATCCTAGTTTATCCAAAGAAGTATGCGTTGGTCAATATTATCTTCGATTGCTGCTTGAGAGTGGCAGCAGCGGGAGGGCACAGGATTTTCCACTGCGTGACCCAGTTTCTTTCTTTAGAGCGCTGTATCATCGGTTCTTATGTGATGCAGACACAGGGCTTACTGTAGATGGGGCTGTTCCTGATGAGATGGGTGCTTCTGATGATTGGTGTGATATGGGAAGGTTAGATGGTTTTGGAGGAGGTGGAGGCTCCTCAGTCCGAGAGCTTTGTGCAAGGGCAATGGCCATTGTATATGAGCAACATTATAAAATAATAGGCCCTTTTGATGGTACTGCACACGTTACAGTTCTCTTGGATAGGACTGATGATAGAGCGTTGAGGCACCGTCTTCTTCTTCTTCTGAAGGTAGATTGAAATTTTGAGTTCTTTCTGTCATGATTAATGAATGAGTTGCCTCAGTATTCGATCTTTGTCTTCCTTTTAAAAATCAACGCTGATCTAGGTTGTGAGTTTACAAAGCTCTTCTGTGGCTCATCTGAAGGTAGAGCAGTCCTTAACTCTATAGAAAAATACGAAAGAGTATTGGTTAGGCTTATGCCTCAAAAACCAAGCCTTTGCAGATACTAACTTTTTATGCCTCAGTTTTTAAGGTGTACTCCTTATATGCCTCGATTTTGAACAGTAATTTTCCAGTCTCCAAACAGTATTTGTCGTGTCTTTTTGGACAATTACAATGCATATTTTCTCTATAGTACTAAGTTTCCTGGTTGAACCACTATTTGCCAATTTTTTAATAGCTATTGTTTTCTTTGCTCGACTGTGCTAATCTGCCTATAATGTTGGACCACTTTAAATTTCACTTGCTGTTTGCTATTTCAACTTATTGATTCTCGCCATCCGACCATCAAAGCTCATGACCAAGTGTTGGTCCTCATTAACTGATCACTGAGGAGTTGATTGGGCTGCCCTCAAAGGCAAACCTAAATTCTTAAGCTTGTGTGTCCGCGCAATGATCCTGCTCCGGTTTTCTGGCCTTCTTACTGATTTAATTATTGTTCTGATTATAAATATCAATAACCCAACTATATGCCATTATGCATGATATTTACACCTCACCTTGCAGAGGTAAAAATGTTTTGTCTTACACTATTGTCTACAAAACTGTAGCTCTAGAGAAGTTCAAAATTTGATTGATTACCCTTATCTTTATGTGGGATTAAAGATGTCACATTATGCCATCACGTTTAAAACTATATGGTGAATTGCATGCTCTCTGGGATCTCCATAACACTTTCTTAGATTGTACATTAATTGATGTAGAAATTATTGCCCGGCTTATTCTTTGAATGACTGAAGGAAATGACCTCTTCCCTGCTCTCCTTTATTTTTTTTGATCAGTAAATGACAACATAAAAAGCCCCTTTCTGCTTCCCCCCCCCCCCCCCAACAAGTGCACAAAAAGTCTCTGTACTTCTACTTACCCATCCTTACCCTCAATCTCTTGCTTTTCTGTTTTGCCCAGATGGAACTGAAATCTAGGCACAACTGCTTAGGTATTCTTGTTACTAGAAGAACTGTTCCCACATCACACTATTTGTTACTTCTAGAAGGATTTTTGAATGAATTAGTAGATTTAGTGGGTATGGTGATTCGCATATGCCGTACGGACTTTTTCTACTTGACACAGTTGAATCAGGAATTGGTGTCAATGACATTCCAAGAGTACCTTAGCAGTTGGATTTTTTACAAGACTCCTAGTAATCTTGGTGGATGAAATCCAATTTCAATTTCAATACTTTGTTCCTAATTTTACAAAATGCAAATTAGTTGGTTTATGAAAGTCTTGTTTTTTTCCCTGCTACTTATGCTGCCTGAAGGCCCTGAACCCATTGTTCTCGGAACTTGATGGTGGCAACTTTTCTCTTTCTTTGCTGAAATGAGGAAGTCCCAAAGTTAGTGTATTTTCACTTGGTTACCTCTAGGCAAAAAATGTACACATATTGTCTGTCTATTCCTTTTAACATCTGATAAGCTCGACAAATCTAGGGCCATCTTTTTTTTTTTTTTTTGGGACAGGTCTATGATGTGACTGAGAGTACGTAAACTAGTACAATAAAGTTGTTAGCAGTCCGAACTAACTTTTTAAATCAGATTTGGTTGAGATTAAGCTGTGTTAAGGTGGCCCTATTCATCAGCATACATCTGAATAAATATTCGGTTGTCAATGGGATGGAATTATTTTGGACACTATCAGGGATGCATTTCTATTTCTGGTCCTGACACTTAGTGTTATTACAGTATGTTCACTGCTTCTGCAGGTTTTAATGAAGGTCTTATCAAATTTAGAGGCTTGTGTCTTGGTTGGAGGATGCGTTCTGGGTGTTGATTTGCTGACAGCGGTTCATGAAGCTGCAGAAAGAACTGCTATCCCTTTGCAATCTAACTTGATAGCTGCTACTGCTTTCATGGAACCACTGAAGGAATGGATGTTTTTTGACAATGACGGTGCACAAGTTGGACCAGTAGAGAAGGATGCTATCAGAAGGTCCTGGTCAAAAAAAGCAATTGATTGGACGACAAGGTGCTGGGCGTCTGGGATGCCAGACTGGAAGAAATTACGAGACATCAGGGAACTTCGTTGGGCACTAGCTGTTCGGGTTCCTGTTCTCACTCCAATCCAGGTATTGTGATGTTTCACAGGGAATGCAAGTCTGAAAAATATAAGTGTCATGAGCAACAGAGTTCAGTAACATGATTCGTTATTTTTTTGAAGTTGTCTGCCTTTTTCCTCCATCATATGGGACTTGATTTTACTTCTGAGTAAATTTTCTCACCATATAATTGGGGTGTGTTTGTATGGGATCCACTGCATGTGTATGCATGTCAATCAGTGTTGCAACTTGCAACTATAAAAGCTAGTTTAGAGACAAACAGGAGACAATAGAAGTAGCACTAGTACGATGCTTTGGGCGCATCTAAGGAAAAAAACACTAATAATTGCGCCAGTGGGGAAGGATGAAGCAATCATCATTAGTGGGAATTCTAGGAAAAGGGTAAGATCAACATTCAATATCAATTGAGAAGTTGAGTAAGATGTGTAGCAGCTGGTTTCATAAAGTATCTAGCTTTAGATACAACAATATGCTGAAATAGGATTCGTTTAGCAGGATTTGAAACAAAGCCTTCACTGGATTGAATTGAATTGGGCTCTAGAACTTTGGAACAGTTTTTGGTGAAATGCTCTTTGACCCTTTCTTTGTCCAATTCTCTCTCAGATTCTTGGAGTCCATGATGATGTGTAGGAACTATTTAAGAAGCTCTCTCTCTCTCTCTCTCCAATGATCAAATTCATGTGGGTGTGAAGTAGTTATTGCTAATGTATTTGTGTTGATATGGACCTTTTTGTTAAATTTTCTTGATAATACATATTTGATGTCTATTTCCTTATGGATTTTATTTACAGATAGGTATACTTGTTTTGTTCATAGTCATTTCTTATAGTTTCTGTATTAATGGCATGAATGTAACTTTTGTCCCACCCAACTTGCTATGTTCATGATAAGTGCTAAAAGGTGGATTCTGTATCCAGGTAGGGGAGGCAGCATTATCCATATTACACAGCATGGTATCTGCACATTCAGATATAGATGATGCTGGAGAGATAGTTACCCCCACACCTAGAGTAAAACGGATCTTGTCAAGCCCACGTTGCCTTCCACATATTTCCCAGGTGAATTTGTTTGGAGTTTTTGACATGCTATTGGTAGTCTTACAATTGCTCTTCCAGTTTTGTGGTGCCTTGTTTGGAGGGTAATATCCAGTTAACTATTGTTGGTGATTTAATATGGATCTGTAACCTACAGCCGGGCTACCGGTAGACTTTCATAATCCAATAAAAGACAAGAATTGGTTGCCTCCATGTAAGCATCCAATTGAACAACAATGACTACTCCTGCAATTATGAAGGTTGTACGTCCCTACCGGATAATGACAATGTTCATATTGCTATAATTGGTTTAACTGTCATCATTTATTTCTTTTTGATAAGAAACAAACACTTCATTGAAATGGCCAGAAAAAGTGCAAGTAAGGGTGAACAAGTAGCCCAACCCTCATACATACATAAAAAGAACAATAAAACAAAACAAAACAGCCATCAAGAGAAAAATGATCTCCTACATTATGCCATCCAATTTGAGGGAATACCAAAAAGAGGGATACTTTTAAACTTATTTGTAATGGAGGCCCAAAAAAATACAAGGAGATAAATTCGATCCCACATCCCTTCACATATTTTTTATCTTAAAAAATTCTAGCATTTCTTTCCATCCCAAATGACTCACACTATTGCAAAGAAAGCACAATTCCAAAGAACAACACCATTTTCACCACCACCCAAACCTTTATATTCAGTTGAAAACATAGGGGAGATTGAATGCGGGGCATCCTAGCGAACTCCCACCATCTGGAATAATTTATTCCAAAGGAATAATGCAGTAGCACAATGTAAATATAAATAGTCCACGCTCTCAAAACTTGCTCTACTCATAATACACCATTGTGGGAACAAATTAGTGTAACGCCTCCTCCTTTGTAATATATTAACGGTATTAACCTTACTATGAGCAATCATCCATGTACATGCTTGCACTTTTGGAGGCAACCAAACTTTTTCCTACTTTCTGAATGACAGGATCCTAAAAAAAGATAGAAAATGGATTACCACCTAAATGCAAATCCAAATACTTAAAAGACCTCCCTCCCAATGAACATCCCAAGACAGATGCCAACCTATCAAGACTAAAGTTTATTCGAACAATCAAAATTTTCTTCATATTAACTTTAAGTCCAGAAACCAAACCCAAAACATCAATAATCTTTTTAACATTCAATAACTTCTCCTCATCCCCAAGGAAAAAAAGATGGTGTCATTAGAGATTTGCAAATGAGAAATATATTTTCTATCCTTCCCTATCATAAAGTCCTCAACCAAGTGACACTCCTCAGCTCTCATTACAAACCTACGCAATTCATCCACCACTAAAATAAACAAAAAATGGTGAAAGAGGATCATCCTGTCTAAGATCCCTAGATGCTTTGAACTTACCCCTAGGCTTACCATTCAACATGACCAAGAAATTGATGGATTGCAAACACTTCTCAAAGTTTATTTTGAACACAATACCCTCCAATTCTCTATCCCCGTAATCCTTCATCACCTCATTGACCACTAATGCCATATCCAAAATCTGTCTTCCTTTAATAAAAGCACCTTGATGCCTTGAAATGTTGTCACTTAATCATTCCCTAGTCCCTAGTGATAACACTTTTAAAATGATTTTGAATAAACTTGTAACGAGACTTATTGGCCAAAAATCCTTAATCCTCAATGAATTCTCTTTTTTTCGGGATTAAGCGTATGAATGTAGCATTTTTAATTGCATTAATCACCCCATTATCAAAAAATTCCTTAAAGACTCTCATCAAATCATCTTTCACCATATTCCAATATTCATAAAATAAAACCTTAGTGAACCCATTCGGCTTTGGAGTTTTCTCTTTGCTACATTCAAACGCTGCAACCTTAGTTTCCTTTAACACAAAAAGATCTTTCCATCAAATTTACTTTCCTCCCATCTATAAGACACCAATCTTAAACCTCCAACTCAGGGCTCGAATACTCTTGGCCCGAGTACGACTTAGAAAAGAACCTTTTTAAATACAACCTCTTCAAACTGATTCCAAAGATCCTTTCTTTTTTTTTTTTTTGCAAAATATCATCCAGTTAAACCCCTATCAAGATCTTCAATTCTCTCTAAAGTACTTTTCTTTGTAACATTGACATCTCCAAACTCTTCTTTATTCCACACTTTAAACTTTTATTTTAAAAGCTCAAATTTCTTCATAAACTTATTTCCCTCCCATCTACTGAAGTTACCTTCCCCCCACCCCTCCTTGATTTTTCTCCTAAAAGTCTTATGTTCCACCCACATATTTTCAAATCTAAAAGGACATGGACCCAACCTCACTATTGAATTATCAAGAACAATTGGACAATGATTTGACACCACTCTAGGGAAGGCTTGCTGTCTAACCTCCCAAAATCAATCCCCCCAATCATTGTGAACAAAAACTCGAACCTCTTGCAGACTATCACTCCTAAAGTTGGATCATGTGAAAGTATCATTGATCACGGGAGGATCCCTAAGGCCACATTCCCTAATGAAAGTATCAAAATACCTCAAAATTTTGGCAATCCTTCCCCATTCAATTTTTCTCAAGGATATCGAATAACATTGAAATCTCCTCCTAAACACCAACGAGGACTACACATACCAAACAACCTTCCAATTCTTCTCCCATCATCCTTCTCCCCCTAGGTCTATTAGGTTCTAAATACCAGTAAGCCACCAATCCATCCTATCCCCTTGTTTAATCGATTATATTATAAATTCATCTGTAATGGAGTCCGGACTCTGGCACTTGTAGTATTCTTTCATAGCCCAAATTATAACCACCCCTTCCAAAGTATCCACAGAAGGTGAAGAGACCCAATTTTTATACCTAGACCCCCACACATCCTTAATCACTCTCCTATCAATGTTCTCCATTTTCGATTCATGCAATATGACAATATCCTGCCCATACTTCACAAGAACTTTAATTGAACACCTTTTACTACGAGATCTTAGCCCCCTAAAGTTTCAACTAACAATCTTCGTAACAAAACTAATTCTCCCTCATATTTTGCCCCCAAAGTGCAAGTTTCTTAATTAACAAACCCTTTTTCTTTTTTTCACTCTCCTTTCCTCCCTTACTTTTCCCTTTTTTCCTGGTGGGTACTAACGGCAAATTCATATTTCTTAAAAAGTTTGAGAATTACCCATTTTCCTCATCAGATAAAACACCCTTATCCTCACCGGTGGAGCTACCCCACACTTCTCACCCACCCTATGCTCGACCCAACCCCATCTCCCTCATAGCATACAATAGCCCTATTAGATACATGTAAATTTCCAGTAGAAAAATTAGTCATGGCATTTCCATTATCAAAACACGAGCAGCTCACTAAAAGTTAATATCGGTTCAACCTCTAAGATTGACACCAGACATTCCTTAAAACTCAAAGCCAAACACCTTTAGGATTGACACTGGACATTCCTTAAAACTCAAAGCCAAACACTTCTCAGGAGATTCTCCCATTCACCCGGACAGGCACAAGATCATTTGACACAACCTGATTTTCCTTTCCTAAACAGATAGAGTGATTACCCATAATAACAGGAAGACCCCATCCCTCCCCCAGATCTAGCACCCCCCTAACATTCACTTTCAGATTACTACCCATCCTAGGCTCTATCAGCATGCTTCGTAAACCCATAGCATGCAAACCCTCTTCAAAGTTACCCAACACTAAAGACTCTTTAGGGTTCGAGTACATTGTGCAAAGGTGTGCATAAGAAAAACTGAAACAAAAGATTTACTTAACTGTTGGGTAGTAACACCCACACTCTCTCCTAGCTTATCGTTAACAACATCAGGAGAAATAATATTCCTTTCAACATTTGCATCAAACAGATTGCAATAACACAAATTGCCTCATCAGCATCGATATTTCTATCCTTACCCATTTCGCAATATAACCAGATGCTTCATCAGCACAATTGGTTGAACAATTGCCGCCCTCCGTATATAACCCAATGTCGTTCACATCAAAAAAACCTTTCTCCATCTCCATAATTGACTTTCCCTGGTTATCTTCAACCCTTGCTTCCTTATTCACTTCAAAATCTTTGTAGTCTTTCTTGGTCCTCACCCTAAAAGAGATGTCGGAATTCTTCAAGTTCTCAGAGACTTCATTGGTTGTAGTTTATCCTCACTCCTAAAGAATCTGCATGCATCCCTTTTGCCTTCGTAGTTTGCTTTGTCGTCCATCTCTGCCTCCTGCGAATCAGAGAGCATGGTTGTAGGCTTTGGTTTAGGCTTAGAAGTCAACTCGGTTAATTATAGGGATACAACTCGGGCGGGTTGAAGAGTCAACCCTAAGTATATAATTTTTAACGCCAACCCTAATCCTAACTCTACCTCAACCTGAGGTACTCAACTCGAGTACTACTCAAGTTGAATTTGGGTGAGCTCAGGTTGAATTTAAGTTATTTAATTCTGGCTAATTTTGGGGTTAAAATTCGGGTTGAATTCAAGTTAGGGTTTTTTTACAGCAAACAAACAAGATGAAACTTCAACGAGTAATCACAATCCACAGTAATATGATTCATTTCATTAACCCACATACCTTCTGTAAAAACTTCAAAATTAACCAATTGAAAAAATAAAAACCAAATGGTTTTCTCTAACAACAAAATCAATTTTAATCTCATTAAGTCATACATAAATACAAATATACTTGTATGTATGTGTGTATATATATTTATATATATTGAACCATTTTCAATCTGAGAAAGAGAGAGAGAGTTGAAGATGACCCCAAATTTCTCAAAGCAAATCAAAATGCTTTGTTTTTAACTTCTCAACTCCAATCAACAAAGTCCTAATTTGCAACGTAGATCAACCACAGAGAGATGGTGGAGTGGCGCAAATCAACAACAACAGTAGCCAATCAACAATAGTCACAAAGCAGAGAGACTGAGAGTGGCAGAGGAAGTGAGAGACTAAGAAAGTGAGCGAGAGAGTGAGGGAGAGGATAAGTGAGAGAGTGAGGGAGACTGACCGAGAGAGTGAAGGAGGCGTTGAAAAAAAAGAATGGTGAACCCTAGTTATTATGCTTCATATATATATATATATACACACTTTGGGTTCGGGTTGAACCCGGTGACCCGAGTACTCAACCCGAGCATTACCCAAATTTAATTCGGGTTGGTGTTTTTCGACCCAGACCTTACTCAAGTATTAAAAACTTTAGCCCAAATCTTATTTTTTTTTTGGTTGGGCTCGGGTTGAATTTGGGTTGGCCCGCCCAAGTTGCACCCCTAGTTAATTGCTGGGGTTGGGCTTTTCTCCATTTAAAATTCTCAGGCCTTTTTGAGACAAAAGGGCCGACCTAAGAGAGACCATCCTTAATGGACTTTCTTTTAAACCCATCAAACCCAACATGTTGATGGGCCTTATCCTTAAAGTCCATTTTATCATTACCTTTTTGTTTATTAGTTTAACCCACCAAACCATTAGCAGAGCGCACTCCCATGCTAATTTTGTTTTCAAATTTCAAATCTTGATTGTGTTTACCAGAATCATGGGAATTGGAACAGTTAACTCCATTATTTTCGTGATTAATGACCTTAACTCTCAATTCCTTAATTGTCTCCCTCCTTTTTCCATCACCCACAGTTGCAAGACAGCTCTCTACATAGGTATTAAATGGTGTATCAGAAGGCGTATTATTTTTTAAAAATAGTGTATTGTATCGCGTATTGTATCATGTATCGTAAGATACGGTGCAATTTTAAATAAATAATAATAAAATATATATACCTTTAAAAAAAATCATACATTCATAAAAAACATATCATTTCATTAATACTCCACCAATTATTCAAGTCATCAACATAATCCACTAATATTATGATGCAAAGTTCACAACCATAGTTTATTAATTCAAACTTTAAACACCAAAGAGACTGGACTTTGTAAATAAATTAAAAAATTAACATTAATCAAGATTTAGAAATTTTGATACAAAAAAATAAAAAAAAATATTTGGCTTTGTAAATAAATTAATATCATTTCTTCCACTACACAAGATCACATGTTTGTTGGAATACTTACCTAGCCCAAAACAACGTCGATTCGTAAAAAAAAATAATCTACCTAGCCTAAAAACGACGTCGTTCCGTAAAAAAAAAAAAAGCCTTTACACATATCGTATGTATCGTACCTTAAAAACGTATCGTGTATCGGAGGATACAACGAAAAAACGATGCAGAACTACGATCCGTATCGTTTTAGTCGTGTATTGTGACGTATCGTACGATATTAACAACTATGACTCCCTACTTCTCTCTCCATCTGTCACAAACACCGCCGTAATCCCTAACTTCATCTTCAACCTCACAGCTAGTGTACCCATTTTTTGTACTATCCCCAAATATTCTCTCCCTTTCTTCATGACTGTACCTTCCAAGGTTTGCAAAAATCCTAATTCTAATCTGAAATAATTTCTGGTTATAGAAAACATTCAAAGGTGTCCAAAGGAATCCCGAAGCAGGTTTATGAATATGGATTCGTGCTTGAAACAGATTTTCTTGGTTCACAGTTTGTTTATCATCTTTGATTAAACCTTCACAGTTCACACCAATCACCTATTTTCTGAAATACCTCCTAGTGCCACAAATGAAATGGCAACCCCTCAATTGTGATCCAACCACCCAGAAAGGAAACTTTGTTGCGATCCTTATTCGATTCATGACACCATTTGCTTAACTTGAACCTTCCATTTACGTATTTCAATTTTGCAATCCTCCTCAACTTTGCTATTTTTATAGGAAAAACTGCTTTGTTTGTCTGAAAAGCTCTCAATTCTACATCAAAACAAAGCAATTTAGTTAAAGCCTTTTGAATTTCTTTCCAAGGCTGGAACAAACATTCCTTTGTACAGATTACAGCCTTAATGCGAACAGACTTGTTATTATTCCCATCCCAATCTAACGAAAACCTACTATTACTCCCATCCCAATCCAACGAAAACCTCTTATGTTCAATCACAATCTCCATGAGCACATCAATGAATCAACACATTTTTCTTCTTGAATGTTTTCTTTGTTAATGGACGTGTAAAACTGAAGGGTTTAGGTCTAATTTTGGATGGTGCTCCCATATCAAGTCTGTGATTTAGATACAATTACATTCATGACTTTTTTGTAAGTTTCAAGATTTCAGTTATTGTCTGTATTGTTTGTCTTCTATGCCAGGGTTGTGAGAACTGATACTTCTATCTTATGAGCTGCATTGTATGGTACAGTGTCCTTACCTATGGGCTCTGTTTTGACGATTTTATGGTGTCATGCTGCCAAACCTATGGTATATCACTGCAATGATGGAGATGCGTATATGATTCTAATTGGTTGGTTGAAATGTGTTCTCATATGTCATAGATTTGGGTATTTTATCTGTTGAATGCTTTATCAATTAATCCTTATGACCTATGTATTCTAGATCTTGTAAAACTTGAATTCTCCTGGCATGAAGGATTGAATGTGTGCCTGTATAGTTAGAGTATTGTGGAATACTCTTTGTTCTACGAAATGATTAGGCTAAATTACATTTATGAGTCACCTATGAGATTGTGGCCAAGGGTGCAACTCGGGCAGGTTAGACAGTCAACCCTAGCCCAACCCTAGGTATATAATCTTCAACCCTAACCCTACCTCAGGTTGAGAAACTCCACCCGAGCACTGTCCGAGTTTAATTCGGGTTGGCTCGGGTTGAATTCGGGTTCACTGCAAGAGAGACAGAGAGAGGAGAGAATAATTATAAATTCATAAAACAATCAATATATTTCATTCATAACAGTGCATGATTATTGATCATTTGCTTTCACACCAAAAAGCTAGTGATCTCAAAACACAATCCCAGAAAATATAGAAATTAGACCCATAAAACATTAAACTTAAAACATCACACTATCACCTCTAGTCACACATAACAGACTAGCAAGCAACAAGACATAGAGGACGATGGAATAAAAATGAAAAAAAGTGCTAATGTTTTATTTATATATATATATATATATATATATATATATATATATTTTAAATTTGTCGGGTTCGGGTTGAATTCGAGTTCCCAATGCCTCAACCTGAGCCCGACCCAAATTGTATTCGGATTGGAGTTTTTTGACTAAAGCCCAAGCCAAGTATTAAAAACCCTAATCCAAGCTCTAATTTTTTCGAGTTGGGCTCAGGTTGAAATTGGGTTGCCCAACCCAAGTTGCACCCCTAATTGTGGCGTATGATATCTATGTAAGCCCTGACTGGACCTAGAGGGGTGGGGGTTGGATAGGTCTTGTCTCAAATTTTCAATTCAACTAAACATCAATCCAATATTGCAATTAAAATTCAAATCTCGACTTAAACAAGCGATCACCATTCAATTACTAAATCGCATTAAAAAAAATAAGCAAGCAAGAAGACACATCGATTTTTTCTGGTAAAAAACCCCAAGTAGGGCAAAAAACTAGGGGATTAAGTCCCGCCTAAATCCTTCACTGTTGAAATTGGAAGTACAAATGCAAAGACTTACATACCCTTCTAGACATACTAGATATAAGCTAGTCTCTTCTCTCGTACTCCTTTCAATGAACTCCCTCTCACCGTTCTACTTGTAGAACATCGGTTCTTCCAATATGGGTTTAGATCATGCTCTCCTAGAACGAAAGCTTGTTGATTTAGTTGAAATATATTATAATCACAAATTAGGGTTAAAAGAAAAAAAAAAGAAAGAAAGAAGAGAAATAGAGTGGTTGTTGAAACTTGTAGTGTGACATTCTATCATTCCCACATTCCTCTTTATTTATAATATTAGGTATATCTAGAATGTTACAAGAATACCCTTTATTTAGTTTTTCCATATATTCTAACACTCCCCCTCAAGCTGGTGCATATATATTATACATGCGTAGCTTGCCTAAAATGTTATGAAACACCTTCCTCGACACCCTTTTGGTCAAGACATCAGCAAGTTGTTTCCCGGTCTTTACAAATAGAGTACAAATAAGACCAAACCTAAGCTTCTTTTTAATGAAATGACTGTCAACCTCAATATGCTTGGTTCGATCATGTTAAACTGGATTATGTGCAATACTGATAGTTGCTTTATTATTACAATATAGTCTCATTGGGCCACAAAAATTGACACCAAGTTCTATCATCAAAATTCGTAACCACAAAAGCTCACACATCCCATGTGCCATAGATCTAAACTCGGCCTTTGCACTAGATTCCGCAACAACTGATTGTTTCTTAATGTGCCAAGTCACCAAGTTCCCTCCGACAAAGGTACAATACTCAAAAGTAGATCGTCTATCTGTAATTGATCCAACACACTCTTCATTAGTATTTGACTCTAGCCGCAAATGATTATGTCTAGTAAACAAAAGACCTCTCCCAGGTGCTGACTTCAGATAACAAAGAATTCTAAAGATTGTCTCTAAATGGGACTATCATAAAGAATGCGTATACTGACTCACCACACTAACAACATAAGCAATGTCTGGTTGTGTATGTGAGAGATAAATTAAAATTGCCCACAAGTCTCTGGTACCTACTTGTATCAACCCTAGGATCATTACTCTCAACAAGTCTATGATTTGGCTCAATCGGGGTATCACAAGGCTTGCAACCAAGCATTCTTGTTTCCTTCAACAAGTCTAAAACATATTTCCGTTGAGAAATAAAGATTCCCTTTTATGATTTTGTAATTTCTATCCCAAGAGAATATTTTAGGTTTTCCAAGTCCTTTATCTCACACTCTTTGGCCAAAGTTGATTTCAAAGCTTGCATCTCCTTAGTATTATCACATGTTATGACAATATCATCTACATGTACTACTAGTAAAGTAACCTTCCTTTGTCTATGTTTAATAAATAGTGTGATCAGCTTGACTTAGTTTATAGCCATACTTCTGCATAGCTCTACTGAATCTATCAAACCAAGCTCTGGGCGATTACTTCTATCCATAAAGAGATTTCTTCAACTTACAAATCTTCTCTATAGGAGATGAAAAACCAATAGGAGCATCCATATACACTTCCTCCTCCAAATCACCATAAAGGAAGACGTTCTTCATATCTAGTTGTTGAACAGACCATCCCAAATTTGTTGCCAATGAGAGCAACACTCTAATGGAGTTCATCTTGGCTACGGGTGCAAAGGTTTCTTGATAGTCAATGCCATAGGTTTGTGTAAAACCTTGACCACCAATTTAGCTTTGTACTTTTCTGCTGATCCATCTACCATATACTTTACACCCGACTGTTTTCTTCCCCTCTCAGAGAACTACAAGCTCTCATGTGTCATCTTTCTAAAGAGATCTCATCTCTTCTATCATAGCTGCCTTCCACATAGGATCTGTCAATACATCTCTCCAATCCAGTGGAATAGATACAGAAGACAGAGAGGAGACAAAAACTTGACAAAAAGGTGGTGAAAGTGAATGATAGGACATGAAGTTTGAAATTGGATGTTGAGTGCAAGATCGAACTCTTTTACAAATTACAATAGGGCCGTCAGTATCATCCAAAACAAGAGGGATAGAATGAGCTATAGGAGGATGAGAATCATTTCCTGGATCCAAATAATCTAATTGGCAGTTAGCATGAGATGGATCAGTAGTCTTACCCTTCTTTCTCCTAGAGTAAGTCAACACCTCTTTATTCCCTGCACCCTGTTTCTCCTTGCCTAACTCCCTTGGGAACTCAATGGCAATGGCCTCGAATTGAGTTAAGGGTTGAGGTATCAAGGATGCAGGAGGAGAAAATCAAAAGATAACTCTTCACTATATGGCTCCCCCTGAAGTGTAATCTTTGGCCCACGAAAATAGGATGTTGACTCGAAAAAAATAACATCCATAGTCACAAAACGATGTCGATTAGGAGGATGATAACAACAATATCCTTTCTGATTTGCAGAATAACTCAAGAAAACACATTTCAAGGTCCTAGGATCAAGTTTATTCCTAGATTGACCGTGAACATGAACAAAATAGACACAACCAAATACGCGAGGGGGAATAGGGAACATAGATGATGGACAACCTAATACTTTGATAGGAGACTTGAGAATAATATACGAGAAGACATTCGATTGATGAGGTAGGCTGCCGTAACAAGAGCATTTGCCCAAATTTTTTTTGGGAACATGTGTAGTGAACAAAAGTGCACGAGTAAACCTCAACTAAATGACGATTCTTACGCTCAACTACTCCATTTTGTTGTAGAGTACTAACACAAGTATTCTGATGAATAATGCCTTTCGTATCCAAATAGGAATTAAATACACCATCAACATATTCACCCCCATTGTCAGATTGAAACACTTTAACTTTTTCATCCAATTGAGTAGCAATCATGTCATGGAAGTTTCTAAAACATGTGAAGACGTCACTTTTGTCATGAAGCAAATACACCTAGGTAACACAAGCAATCATCAATAAATGTAGCAAACCTTCGATAACCCGATGAAGTAGGAATACGGAGGGCCCCCACACATCATAATGTAAGATGGAAAAATGTGTAGTGCATTTATTTATACTAGGAGGAAAAGAAACACAACTATGTTTTGCAAGTTCACACACTTTACAGGGCAACTGAGAAACATTGAACTTAGACAACAAAGCAAGAAACAATTTTTGCAATAACGTAAAAGATGGATGGCCAAGATGTTGATGCCATCGAATTAGCTGATCTGCGGATGAACCAACATCACTACTAGTAGATTGGAAAGCTTGTTTTTTCTCAGGAAATTCAGATGAAGGAGAATCAAAAAGGTAGAAACCACTCCTCTCATTACCACTGCCAATCCTTCTCTTCATTTGCAAATCCTCAAAAACACAAGAAGTAGGAAAGAAAGTTACGCTACAGTTCAAAGACTTAGTTATGCTGCTAACAGATAAAAGGTTAGTAGAGAAATTAGGAACTTACAGGACAGATGATAGAGACATCAATGGAGAAACTGATGGAGCCGTTACCTGAAGTTGATGATAAGGATCCATCTGCCATTCTAACTTTATCTCTGCCTGAACATGTATTATAAGAGCAGAACAAATTGGACAAACCTGTCATGTGATCAAATGCCCCTGAATCAATGATCCAAGGGGGACTACTAGATGAGGAAGAAGCATTATAGGCCTTGGCATGGATACCTGAGTGAGCAAATGTAGAAGCAGCAGTGGTAATAGGGACAGGCTACAATTGAGCCATGAGCCGTCGTAGAGACTCAATTTCCTCCCTAGAAAAACCTAAAGTATCAGAAACAAAAGCAGGAGCTGAAGAAGGCACCTGCCCCGAGTTGGTCGACCATGTAGTTTCCAGCAGTTCTCTTTAATGTGTCTCGGCTTGCCGCAATCCCCACATACAATCTTATCCTTATTATCAAAGGTAGCAACAACCATACCACGACCTGTTAATCCCTTTGCTTTCTCGTTGTGAGGCATAAGCAAGGGCAGATCTCTCCTGGATAGATTACTGAAGCATAGCATTCCTCCTACTGTCCTCACCTTGAACATAAGCAAAGGCCTGATGAAGAGAAGGCAAAGGATCACGTCCTAAAATCTGGACTCGAATCGGATCATAATCCACATTCATACCAGCTAAAAACTAAAAAATACGCTTATGTTCCACCATCTTTTTGAACTTATAGGCATCCCCTGGACAATCAGCCTCAAACACCTGATACTGATCCAACTCCTGCCAAAGTCCCCTCAGGGTAGTATAATAGGTAGCTAGAGTCATGTCTCTCTGCATGTGCTCATGAATTCTGCGCTCTAAGTCATGAATCTGAGTGGCATTACCCATCTGGGAATAAGTCTGAGAGATAGCATCCCATATCTCCTTTGCAGTCCTCAGAACAAAAAAACCATTACTGATTTCAGGTTGCATGGAATGAAGAAGCCATGACATTACAGTAGAGTTCTCCACATCCCACTTTGCACATTGTGGATTTGTACTTTTCGGTTCAACAATAGTGCCATCCAGGTATCCCATCTTCCCTTTGCTCTTAAAGAACAATAGTGCGGAACAAGACCAAGCAAGGTAATTCGTGCCATACAGTTTAGCCGTTGTAATTTATAGCATAGGGTTTTCATTTTGGGTATTAACGCGACCCAATACACAACTAACAGAGCTAGTAGAAGTTTGGCTAGTCTTATACATGTTGGCGCAATAGGTCTATAAACCCAATGAGTGCAAGAAAAAAAACTGATTATCACAAATAGCCGAAAAAGCAACAACCAGCAATGATCAAAGTAGGTAGAATAACAGCCTGAAAAAAATAAACAGATTCAAATAAAGCGGAACACTGTCCAAACAGTGCCTGCCAGTGCACCTGGGAGCTATTTTCAGCAAGAAACTCAACTAAATGCTTATGGGCTGCACAAAACAACATTCCCCAGGCCTAGTTGCACCATTTAGAGAGGATTAGAAGTAGAAACTACCCCCAAAAAATCTGCCAGTCAACAGTTCGAAGAAAGCAGCCCTTTTTTCCAAAAAACATTCAAAAAATCAGAAATCCACTCAAAACAATCTCAAAAAAAATTTGGGAAAATCACCATAATACTCCCCATGCAAAATTGACCATAGCCCAACTACCTCCATGTGATGATGTCATCACAACGTCAGCATGACATCAGCTTTCTGATGATGGCATCAGCAGTGGACTGGTACTCCCTTCTGTCTCCGATGACTTCTAGTTGGCTTAATCGAAGCTCTGATACCAAGTTGAAATATATTATAATCACAAATTAGGGTTAAAAGAAAAAGAAAGAAAGAAAAAGAAAGAAGGAAGAGAAAGAGAGTGGCTGCTGAAACGTGTAGTATGGCTTTCTGTCATTCCTTCATTCCTCTTTATTTATAATATTAGGTATATCTAGAATATTACAAGAATACCCTTTATTTAGTTTTCCATATATTCCCATCGATTTATCCTCCTTTGAACCTTGATCGTCTCCTTAGATCATCAAGCCAAACTCCTGACTGACGGTGAGTTTGAGAAAACTCCTATCTCTGAAACTATGGAATGAACAGTGTCTTCACACCACACTCTCAAAGATTAAACTTGAATTTAAATTCAGAAAAGCTTTAGAAAACACTTTGATTTATAAATTGAACAAAAATTGTGCTCTAGGTCTAGATCACTCTTAGATTTGCCCCTTAATCTTTCTCAAGGCTCTTTATTGTTAAACAGACATCTTAGATTTTGGTTTATATAGAGGGAATCCGTTAGAGCGAGTTTGGAAGGTTTCATATTTTGGATTGTGATATGCCGTACTTGCTCGAGCGCACACCTTTCAGCTCGAGTGCACCTGACGCCGCATGATCACCAAGCAAGTGAGAAGCATGAGTCCCAACAGTTTGCCAGGATGCTTTGTTGCTTCTGTTGCTGCCCTGCTTGCTCGCGCGAACAAATCATGACAAGCAAGCACCAATCACCCGAACTTGGTCCAAAAGTTATGTATTAAGCTCACTAAGGTTTTTCTTGAATGTAGTCTATGCTTAAGCCTTAATTTGCATTTATAAAGCACATATATCGTACTAAATTCATAAGGATAAGCATACATCGCGTAAATCAAGACTTAAAATTGGTTTTCCAATTAAGATCATGGTCAAGTAAGATATCTTGATCTACTTACCAAACCTAAGTGTGTGATGACCATGAGTTTTGCTTGAATGTCTTTATAGATCTTCAATCCAATTTTCAAGTAATCTCAATGTCAACGAACTTGATCCTTCAACACATTAGGTCTCAAACTCAACCAAGTGATGCATGTGATTCATAGAATTATATTTATTATAAAAATGCCCTTACAACCTAATATGCAGGCGACAGGGGTAGTGTGCTTATTAATGTTTCATTATTTGATTAGAGACTTATTCTAGTGAAAACATGATCAATACTCGATTCCATGCAAGAGCTTTTGGTATAGGACAGAGCAAAATACTGCCCACAATTAAATAATCGTTGGCTATGGCTTTGCTTTTAGGATTGGAGGTTAGGAAGAATGGATTGCAGATGGCAAATTAGATGTGTTTAGTAATTGGACTGATTTGACTTGGAATCAATTTTTTTTTTTATTGGAAACATGAAAACTTTATTAATTTAAAAATGATATAAACGATACATAGAAGAAAATAATTTTTGGATATGGATGAAAAGAAAAAACAAATCTCAGCTTATAAAAAAATGTATGTCACAGGAGACCCTCCAATCTGCCAAGATACAAAAAGTGGAATGCCATCAAACTCCTTGGAAACAAAAGGTCACAACGACATCAAAAAATAAATGCGATCTCATAAACTTTCCTTCCACTCTTGTTTATCCTCAAATATTTTTGAATTCTTTTCCATCCGTATTACCCATATGGTGGCTAAAACTGTACAATGCCATAGAATCACCCCTTTCTTATGTTTTCCTAGTCCCTCAAATTCCTTCACTAAATATGGAGGAAAACAACCTGGGAATCTCCCAACATGCACCTACTAATTGAAACAATGAAGCAATTTGGTCCACAAAAACAAAGCAATAGGGCAATGCAAAAATAAATAATCAATAGTCTCATTTGCACATGCACACATGATACACCACTGTGGAGAAATACAAAGAAATGGTCTTCTTTTCTGAAGCACATCATTATTTTTTATCCTAGCATTAGCTATAGTCCTTGCATACAAACCTGCACCTTTATGGGCATCTTAGTCTTCCAAATTATCATAGAGGGAGAAAACACCGAGTCTCAGGAGTATTCTCATATAAAACTGTATGTTGGCCGTAGTCTTCCCCAATCTATGCAAATTTGTGTGCTGGACAGGGATACTTAGTTTTAGAATTTTTTGGCAAGTGGGTAGTGATATTAATCCTTTTTAACCCTGATTTATACAAATGTAGGCTATGCTTTCGGGGGAACCAGCTGTTGTAGAGAGTGCTGCTGCCTTGCTGAAGGCCATTGTCACCAGAAATCCCAAGGCAATGATAAGATTGTACAGTACAGGGGCATTTTATTTTGCCCTGGCATACCCTGGATCCAACCTTCTTTCAATTGCCCATCTCTTCGCGGTGACTCATGTTCATCAAGCTTTTCATGGTGGTGAAGAAGCTGCAGTTTCGTCTTCATTGCCTTTGGCAAAGCGTAGTGTGTTGGGTGGGCTTTTGCCTGAGTCCTTGTTGTATGTCTTGGAACGTAGTGGCCCAGCTGCATTTGGAGCAGCAATGGTTTCTGATTCTGACACTCCTGAGATTATATGGACGCACAAAATGCGAGCGGAAAATCTCATTCGTCAGGTACTGTCAAACCTTTCAACTGGCTTATGACTGTTTGCTTGAATTAAATGAATGCAGAACAATATGCTACCACTGCTATGATGTACTCTTTCCTTCCTCCAGGTTTTGCAGCATCTTGGTGATTTTCCGCAGAAATTATCCCAGCATTGCCATTCTTTATATGATTATGCTCCTATGCCACCAGTAACATATCCAGAGCTCAGAGATGAAATGTGGTGTCATCGCTATTACCTTCGGAACTTATGTGATGAGATTCGATTTCCTAATTGGCCTATTGTTGAACATGTTGAGTTCTTACAATCATTGCTGGTAATGTGGCGTGAAGAATTGACACGTAGACCCATGGATCTTTCTGAAGAAGCAGCATGCAAAATACTTGAGATTTCCTTGGAAGAGGTATCCAGAGATGATGCCATCCAAAAACACACTTTTGAGATGTCCGAGGAGATTCCTAACATATCGAAGCAGATTGAGAACATTGATGAAGAAAAACTCAAGCGACAGTACAGGAAACTTGCGATGAAGTATCATCCGGACAAAAATCCTGAAGGCAGGGAGAAGTTTCTTGCAGTGCAGAAAGCTTATGAACGACTGCAGGTATACACTGGTCTCCCGGATCTTTTTCATGATAAGACCTTATTAAATATTATGGAGAAAATCCATTTGAGACTTTGTATTTGAAAATCTCTATAAGTAATAAGTTTATAGAGCCACATTTTTTTGGATAAGAGGGGTTTTTTTTTTTTGGGGGAGGGGGGATGCTCGACTGCCTCAAAACAAAACTCATATTTGTTTAGACAATTTTTACATTCTCTTCCTGTAGATTTCTGTGTAGATTGTGAGTGAAATTTAGTTCTTTTTTTGTGCAGTATTAGATTATTCTGTTTAGTTAGGAATCAGCTTTTATTTATAAATTTTTAAAATACTGAGAAACCACAGAGAAATGTTGCAGGAGGGTAGGTGATGGCTCTGATCAATTTAATAGATAACAGGAATCACATGTGTTTTTAGCTGGGGAGTTGCTTTTGAAAACATTTTCGTGCCTTCTTCTGATTCCTCAGACATAATCTCTGCCATATCCATCCCCCAATCCCCCATGGCCTACTCTTGGAAATTTAAGGGCTGGATTTATAAATGGCAAGCATTCCACGCCATACCTTTAGAACTGTGAGCTAGGATTCAAAGTGTCGGCCAAGTCCAATACTACTTGACAACTACCAATCCGATAATGATGCACAATACATATCTATTGTGAGTCAGACTTGATTCGGTGTTGACTCGGCAGTATTGGTGCGACTCAGTGTCGACTTGTTTGACTTGGATGGGTTATACCGATTTGGTGCAAATTTTAGACTCCCCCCCCC
>CM042188.1:32673148-32688287 GCA_023539305.1 Ilex asprella | reverse complement strand
ATATATATATATATATATATATATATATATATATATATTGCGACGACTGTTCTTTTGAGTTTTTAGATTGGTTATCGTAGTTCGAACTAGTTTAATGATACAAGGATGGTTGACCCTTAAAAGATGTAAAAAATATCAAATTTGAAGCCTATTGTTTGCAAGAGGAAATATTTGACCATTGAATCAAAACAATACATAAAAAATTAGCACAACCGACACAATAAAAATGGTACACACAAATCGATAAATGAACCAGCCTACCTTTTCTTTTGCCAAATAACTATCTTCCTCTCTCACTCTATATATATCCCATACAAGAACACGCCAAAAACAAAGGAGGCACACAAGCATATACCTTCCAAAGAAGGTGGAGGTGGAACCATAAAAGTGTCTACAAAATATACATTTAATTTGCAAAACCGCAGAGAAGAGAGAGAAATGGAGAGGGGTCAGAAGCTGCTGGTGCTCTCCCTTGTAGGGGCATTGTTGGTGGTGGCGGTGGTGGCGACCATGGAGGAGGACGAGAAGGATTGCGCGGACCAATTAACGAACCTCGCTGCCTGCATTCCCTTCGTGAGCGGCGACGCCAAGAAGCCAACGCCGGAGTGCTGTGAGGACACCAAGAAAGTGAGGGCTGCTAAACCAAAGTGCTTGTGTGTTCTCATCAAGGAGAGCACTGACTCCTCCATGGGCCTCCCTGTGAACACCACTTTGGCTCTTCAAATGCCAGCAGCTTGCAACATTGATGCAAAAGTCTCTGATTGCCCCTGTAATTGTTCTACCACTACCCTCTTGCAAGAAAATGCAATTTAATTAATATTTACTTTGAGAAGTCTCTTTTTGGGAACGACTTGGGATAGCTTCAAACATCTTCTTGTTCAAGCTTGCACTAATGAATTTGTTGTCTTAGCTTGGCCATTACTCGGATGCAACAAACTTGTATTCCGACGATACCCTTATCCTATTTTTTGGGATTTTATCAATTTATCATATTTGTAATCATACTTCCTAAGGTCTAACTATACTATCAAAAAGTAATTGTTTAAGTACTGTAATTTCGCTTTTTAATCTAATAGAACATGACACATATAACATTTTTTTATTGAATTATTTTTTATTACTTATATTTCCAATTAGTAATTGCAAATCATTCAAATTAAAATCAACTGTTTTAATTCATTTTGGCACGGTGCCTCTACGATATCGTAGCCTTATCCACTGTTTGATATTGTTTACAGCTCTATTGAAGCTCCCACCAGATTCACCAGACGCAAAGATCTTCAAAGAAGCAGACGCAGGTTTAAGCACAAGCTCAGCAACAGGTTCACCACCAGCTTCTGCTTCTACATCAACTTCGTCTCCTGGATCATCAAAATCTTCATCTTCTTCTCCAGAAACTGGTTCGAGTTCTGACTTGAAGGCGAGTACCAGCGGCAATGGTGGAGTGAAGTTGAGTGGAAGGTTGTTACTAGTGATGAGTTTGGCTTCACCTGCATTGATGTTAATTTGATCTATCAATCAGTCTTCAATGGAACTTTCGCACTGAGAGCTCTTTGTAGGGAACACTTAGGTAATGGTTAGTTTCGTTATTGCCTTGGCTTTGTTCCCTCTTCGAATTTTCATAAATAATAACAATAACAGCCATGGCAGTTGAATTTAAGCTTTACCTTTTCCAGATCATCTTTCAATAAGGTTGCTCTCTCTCTCTCTCTCTCTAGTAACTATTAGATATACGATAAGATTCAAATTGACCTATCGATATTAAATTATACTGATAAACATAAATGATGATAAATATGTGTATATTTATCTTTATCGCATGTATCCTACTTGGACTTAGCCTTATGTAATCAATCACCTTCGGTAAATGTAGACAATTTGTCAAAACACTGTCTTTATTATCTCCAATTTTTCTCGTATTATGAATTTCTTCATGATATCAGAGCGGGTAGATCGCACTTCAATTTAATTTGCTTCAGCTGTTCCAATTTCAGGATTTACCATCTGACCCATTCGTTCGTTTTCATTGCTAATTCTTCTATCTTTGTTCCAACCTGTAGAGCACATTCTTTGCCCTCTTTGCCATAATCCTTCATCACCAGTCACCAATGAGGAATACCACTATTCTAGCCAAAATCATTCAAGTGGGAAAAGTGTTCAGATTTGAGGAACAGAGTGAATTAAAAAAAAAAAAATGGAGATGAAAGTCTGAAATAGGACCACAATATATATATATATATATATATATATATATATATATTTATTTTGTCCCACCTTGTTATTTAGGGGGAGTTTCGTCCTATATCTATATAATAAAGTAACTTATAATTCAAATTTCAAAAGATAAATAAAATGACTTATGTTATTCGCGATTAAGATCATTTTAAATTTTACTTTAAAGTTAATCTAACGGCTAATATTAACACCCTAAATTTAATAGGAAAAATAATCCCCTAAAGGTGTGTTTGAAGTGATTTTTAAAAAATACTTCTAGAAATTATTTTTCATAAATACTTTTTAAAAAAATAATAGTATTTAAAATCGTCTGACCATTACCTTTACCATCGCCGCCGTCGCTGTCGCTACCACCACCATCGTCGCCACCACCACCGTTGCCACTGCCACCACCATCACCGCCGCTACCACCACCATCGCCACTGCACTCGCCACCACTACAGTCATTGCCACCTACTGCAACTATTACTATCTTTTACCTCCATCACTGTCGCCCACCACCTCTCACCTAGGGGTGTCAAACGTGTCGGGTTAAACGGTTACGTGTCGGGTTAAATGGGTGACGGGTGAAAAACATGTAAATCCGTACACGACACGTTTAATAAACGGGTAAAAAAGTTAAATACGGACACGAATCGTTTAATAAACGGTTAACACAACACGACTCGTTTAACACGTTTAATTTTATTAAAATTTTAACCCACACAAAAAATTACTCTATTAAAATTTTAAACTCCATTAATTATTAATTATCCACAAGTGAAAAAGTGAAAAAGTCAAGAAGTGAAAAACAAGTGAAAAAGTTGAATGATGAAAGAAACGGACTTCAACTTTTTATAGGTAAGGGAGGAGGTCTCCGTCCCTTGAATCTACCGATGTGAGATTCAAGTCAAGAAACTTGCACAGTAAACACTTCTCTCACAAGCTTCTTGACTTGAATCCCACATCGGTAGATTCAAAGGAAGGAGACTTCCTCCCTTGCCTATAAAAAGTTGAAGCTCAATCCTTTCACCATTCAACTTTTTCATTTGTTTTTGCAAGTGTTCGCTAATTAGAAATCTTTTAATTAAGAGAATATAAATATTATGGATAGTTAATTTTAATAAATTCTGATTATTTTTTTTAAAATAATTATTAATTTATTATTATATTAAATTTATTTAAATGGGTAAACGGGTAATAAACGGGTTAGCATGTCTTACCCGAACACGACTCGTTTATTAAACGTGTTAAAACGGGTTGACCCGTTTATCACTCGAACCCGTTAAGGTCTCACTCAAACCCGTTTAATCAGCGGTTAATCGTGTCGTGTTGAATTTTAACAGGCCTACTCTCACCCCCACTACAAACTGATGCTTAAATTCCTTTATATCTTTTTTATGTTTGTGATTTGATTTTGGATATGAATACAAATATATTTATTGTTTACCATTTTTTATTACACTATGCTTTCAGACACAGACAATAACTAGTCTATATAATAAAGTAACTTACAATTCAAATCTCAAAAGATAAACAAAATGACTTGTTATTCGTGATTGACATCTTTTTAAATTTTATTTTAAAATTATTCTAACGGCTAATATTAACACCCTAAATTTAATAGGAAAAATAAGCCTCTAAGAGTGTGTTTGAAGTGATTTTTTAAAAGTAATTCTAGAAATTATTTTTCATAAATATTTTTTAAAAAATAATAGTATTTGAAGCTACCGCCGCCACCGCCACCCCCACCACCATCGTCGCCGCCACCACCACCACCACAGTCGCCACCATCATCATCGCCGTCGCCCTCACCGCTACCACCGCCACTACGGTCATTGCCACCCATCACAACCAACACCACTACCGCCTATCGCCTCTCATCCCCACTACAAACCGATATTTAAATTTCTTTATCTCTTCTCTATGTTTGTGATTTAATTTTGGATATGAATACAAATATGTTTATTGTTTATAATTTGTTATTACACTGTATCTTCAGGCACAAACAATAACTAGTATAGCAATATCATCAATAATTTTATAAGCTGCACTTTTATCATCAACAATAACTTCGGTCTCTACACTAGTCTGGGTAAGTCTTGCTCAAGCCTGATGGAATTGATTCCCACGGTATGAAAGAGTGGTGCAAGCTACAATCCAAATAATCACTCATTTCAGTTCAAGTTGGACACTTTAACTCATCAATGTACTAACTTAAGCAGGAGTATTAGGATATGATGATAGGATCTAAGAAATCTATCATTATCTATATAGTTAGGATTATGACATGATGATAGAATCTAAGAGATTTATCACCATCTATAGAATAAGTGTAGATGATGATAAGAATATATTTATTATGTAATTCACACCCTATAAATACAATTGAGTCTCATGTAATCAAGTACCTTCAATAATATCTATGGATGTAGGCAATTTGCCGGAGTCTTCCTATAATTTTATTTCTCTCCAATCTCTTTTAATCACAAACTTTTTCATGGTATCCTGGCATATCGATATCAACCATTCAAGCACCAGAAACAACTACTGTGGCAGACCCTGTTCCAGCACAAACCGCCGGATGCGAGTAGTCAACTGAAGAAGAAATGAAAAAAAAAAGAGTCTGGAGTTAAAGGAGAAGAGAGAGAGAGAAAAGGGAGGGGGGGGGGGGTTCAGGGCCATGGGGTTCATAGGACTACTGGGCTTTGCTCGTGATTAAGACGAACAAAGCCAGTCTTGCTAGCTTATAGGGGTTAGATGACAACCGGATATTTTATTGCTCAGACGAAAGCAGAAGCTTGCTTGAGACCACTGCTGCAATAAAAAACACTAGTCGGTATAATACGCATTGAGAAGAATAGATAACACAAAGCAGTAGCACACATGAGTACCAACTAGAACCTATGAAGTTCCTTACAACTATGTCGACAATGTTTCCAGATATAGCCAAATTGACAAAACTAGCCTACGATGACTTGTTTTAAGAAGTTTCTAAGCACGATGTACCAGTGCAAAGCACGTGTCTGTTCCTGTTCAGTTCGGTAGTAATTCATGATGAAAAAAGAGAGAGATTGATTATTGAGAATTCGAGTTACATATGATTTACAGCCTTTAATCTTGTATTTCATTTAACAGCAATAAAACACAGACATTGTACAAACCTGTTACAGAACAATGAGTTGACTTGACGGTACAAACCGAATTTTGATGGCCAATTAGGGCCAGAATCAGTCAAATAGAGGTTGTTCCAATATGAAGAGCTTTTAAGTCGCAGCGACTGATCACGTCTGACTGCTTTTGTTCACCATTTTATTCATTTCCTTCACACTAGCTGACTAGAGTCTGCTGTGGATGATGGATTCACATTGCTATCACCAATTTCAAATTTGCAGAGAGGACATGATGCATTGATCTTCAGCCATTTATCTACACACTCAGTATGAAAAAAATGGGAGCAAGGAAGCTCCCTCAACTCGTCATTATCTGTGTATCTTGCCAAGCAAATGCAACAAACCTGCACCAGCTTTAGAGCATTAGTTGTTGATCAAGACAAACCAATGCAAGTAGAAATTGATATAAATTTAAGAAAATACAGAAGGCTGTCCCAGCCCGCCTCACAGTAGATATTGGAAATTTAGAAACACCTCCTTTAAAAGTTGAAGTTCAGGGACACAAAACTCAGACGAGGGAGGGGGGGGGGAAGTGTTTTCCGGTGCTACGATTTTTCATTCACGAAAAAAATAGGGCCACAAACTCACCGCATCCTCCCCTGAGATGGCACGCTCCTTTTCTGTTCCTGCTGCTACAAACCCACCTTCACCAACTTCTGAATCACTGTCTCTACTGTTGCCACTTACATTCCTCTTCAACTTAAACTTGTGTGTTGGCAGAGCATTAATAGACTCATCACTGGCTCCTTTCATGCCAACCATATCGGGACGAATACCCAGGATTGAAATAATACACGGCAGGCAGCAGCATATCATCGCACATAAAATGAAAGGCATAGCATATCCAATACAACTAAAGGTCAGAAACACTATACATAACCTGCAAACCATCAGGGGAAATAAAATTAGGTCTTCTAATCATTGAGCACAAAGCAATGTATATGAAGGTCTTTAAGTGATACCTATACAAATTGGGAGCATCAGAAAGGGATGTATTCCCTCCAAAGATCCATACATTGCCAACAACAAACCAAACTGCAAAGAAGCACTCCAAGGCCACTTTGAAGTGGTTCACCAGCGCACTGAGCCTGCCAATAAGAAATCATGTCACTGCATTGTAAACTACATCTTTCATAAATAAGGGATTGATAAAAACTATGCAAAACAATAAGTATGATTATAATCAAACAATTTCTCTATGGAATAGACTAGGTTATGCATATCAGATGCATCCGTCTAGGGGTTAGGTCCATTCAACACACAGCACCCGTTATAGTTTTTAAGAGTCCAAATTTCTCTTTTCTCCATAAATGGGATGAAGTCAAGCAATTCCATCACATAACCTCATGTGAAAGTGAATCATTTGGTCACCTGAATTTATGTCTCCATAACTTGCAAACAGACCCAATCTCTCAAAGGGCTTCCAATGAACTAGAAGTCTTGCTTCCTTTGAAAAACTGATACATGTCTGATTCATACCACCTCTTGAGCCCTATGATGTCATGTCCTAGACATGTACATCACATATTTTAACTATCCCTTCTTTCCTCTCCCACTGGGGAGTAAAGATATATTCAGTAAATAAAGACAAATATGGCCTGGTTAGAAACATTCAGAAACCAAAATCACACTAGATCAGAAAATAAACGGATGTTTCTGTTTCTACATAAAGAACAATATTTTCAGAAACACACTGATCCGGCATATCAAAGCCCTATTAGCTCTATTAGTAGTATAATAGCCAACCAAAAGGAGGCCTCCCCTGGGTAAGTTTTTCCAGTTGCTAATACTCCAGGTTCAGTTAATGGTGATCATAAATATCACATAAACATGCAAGTCAGCCTATTCTTGGAGACACACCTATAAGGTTTGACAATTCAAGACACTCAAAATCTCCTCAATCCAGAGCTCTCAGGAGCTATAAACTTTGCATCTTAATTTATTCCTGAAGACACACCTATGAACATTGACAGTTCAAGATACTCAAAAGCCCTAAAATCCAAATCTTTCTTGAGCTCTTTTTTTTTTCACCTGGAATTGTATATGAATGTAGAGATTGGATGTAATATATGCAGAGTGCAGTCATGTCAGAAAAGGTCAACTATGCGATTTCTATGTGGAGGACCTAATGTTACTCATCAGCACCTAGTTTCGTGGCTCTTCTATCCAACCGCAAATAGCTTGCTTACCAAACCAAAATAAAGATCGGGACAATACAACGGAGCTACAACTTCTGAGACACAAACCAAAAATGATTAATGATTTTGAACCTAATTGCAAAACATGTGTTGAAAATAATCCTACGAAGTTCAAATGTCTTAACAAAAACAAGCGCATTATACTACTGAATCATTAGTGACAAATAAGCAACAAATTACCTAGCATTTGGAGATCCAATAGCCCAACTATTTGAAGTGTCTGTAACTGTATTACGGTTATCTTCCTCATCTGAAGACCGAGTTAATGAGATAGTTATGTAAGAATTGGGATCTGACGTAGTGTTGCCTTGAGAAGAATTTTCGCGCAATTGAGTTGACCTTCGCTCAGTACCCTGATTGCGGTGAAGATAGCGCCAGTATAGGAGCGGCAGGCTGGCAGCACACCCAGCTGCATAACCCACAACCCAAGCAAACAAAGGAGTCTGTGGATTCTCATGTCTTGATAGAGATAAAACAGTGATGGCTGCAATAATTTGTCCCAGAGCAAATGCTAGCTCAACAGATATCCACAATGTAGTATTAAATGGGCTCCACTGACGCCGTCCCAGCCCTTCGCCTCTCCTTGTGTGGGAGAAACTCCCAGAATTCGATCCATTAGATGTTGAGGGAGATTGAGTTATGGGCACCTCACCGTTACTAGATGGTCTATTTTCACTATGAGTCAAACTCAATCTATGAGGAGAATGATTCTCAGATGGGCCTGATGAGGAAGCATCACCACTCCTTTCTATGTCAATAACGTGTTCCTGGTTTTCCGGGCCCTCCCTAAGCAAAGGGTAACTATCGGTTGGGTTCTCCGTACTTGATTCTTGAGAGGAAACGGCCATTCTAGCCTGCCAAAACTGAAGAGGAAATAATCCTATAAACTATAGTTATCAATATGGTTCCTCTCTGTAGGTATTCACAACAATCTTTTCACAATAAAATCCAAATTCCTACAGCCAATAGCTACTGTTGAATTCCCCAACAATGGGAGGCACAAAGTACCTCAACAACTCAAGTCCTCTAAGAGAAAGAAGTTCAGCTGGCAACAAAAAAAGATACATTTTAGTTTCACCTTTAACAATATAACAGTAAAGAAAATATGAAAAAACATACAAAAATCACTAGATAACCAAATAGTAAATTTCTAAGCCAAGAAGTGAATATCGAAATGAAAATGGGTAAAGAAATAAAGCATGTATTAACACAAAAAAATGAGTTAAGTTTGTGAACCACAGATTAAACCATTCATATTTGAACACAAAAAATCAAATGCCTACAACCGAACAAACAAGAAGATAAACTCAAAATTGGTATTTTTTTGTTCATGATATAAGAACAAGAATATATAAAATAATTAACACACAAGTTTGCACGGCCCTCTCGCTATAGGAAGAAGCAAAGAATATCTATTCAAAAAGGAGAATAACAAAGCTCAATGAAGCCATCCCTTAATTCCAGCTGAAACTTAAGTCTAGCACAAAACAACATTGATCGCTGAAGGGATTGAAAGACTTGTAAATAAAAAACATAAAAAATCTAGAATTACCTGAGCTGAAATACCAGCCCTAAAGATTCAAACTTTATTTTCCCAGTCTTTTCCTTTTAAATAGAGGGCAATAGAAACCCAAACTAACTCCAAATTAGAACTAAATCCAAACAAAAACCCTAATTTTCAAATTAAACTCACAGAGAACGTCTTTTTTGGGGTGGTGGTGTACTGCGTGCAATCCATACGATTTCAATCAAGCCAGCTAATGATACAACCATACACGAGAATTCAAAAACTAGAATAAAAAACTTCAATTAATCAGAAATTAACAGACTACGATTAGATAATCGATAAATAAAGAAATTAAAATTACCAATAATTTATGCGGCAATGGACAATTTTCCGATAATGTTCAACGCTGTCTGATTGGTCTGGTTTTTGTTTTCCGATAAATATTCAACCATTGCTCTGCCGACTCCTCATCTCCTGTATAATAATAATATTATATAGATATGAGAGAGAGAGAGAGAGAGAGAGAGAGAGAGAGAGAGAGAGAGACAGAGATTCTTACAAGGATCGATATGGTAATAGAAGGCCTGTTTGGTTGCCGGGTTGATGACAAAATTTTTGGCTGTTTACACATTAGAAAACAATGATAATAGCATTACTCACAATAGTATCTGCACCACCATGTCTACATGATTTAATTAATTTAGTAGGACTATTAATCTAATAGTTGATATTAAGGTGATTTACGAATATGATATCTAAAGGTGGTTTATGTAATATTCTTGATTAAAAAAAGTACAAATAAAATTGGGATAAATTTTAGAGGTGATAATTTTTAACTTAACACAACGACATGACTCAATCTTGACATAAATTTAAAAGTACGAACTTGATTATAATTTAATATGAACTCGAAAATAACTTGACACGAGAATACGAAGTATAAACGGTTCGTGTTTGAGTTCAAACCGCCGAACTCGAAATTAACACGATCAATTCGTTTATTTACTCGTGTCAACACTAACCCAATAATGACCACAAATACAACCTAATAATTTTTTATCTAAAAATTACGTACTCAACATGTTTATATATAGTATAAAAAAATATGGTCTAAATTCAAGATATGGTGATTATTCTTCCCTTGAGGAGTAAAAAAAATCTATTTTAAGTCTAACAACTTCAAAATTATGATAACTTTGAAGGATAAAAGTTAATAATTGACACTTCTTTTATCTTCTCATTTGTATGGTCACAAAAAACAATACGAAATTAACAAGATTAACATGTTTAACTAGTCTTATAGAAATAAAATGTTAATTATTTATACTTATTTATTAAGTACTGACATAGTTATTGTATAAACAAATATTTTTACTCATTATTATTTTTATGTTTATTAAGTTTGATGATGCACAAATTGATTTTATGCACCACTGATTAGTAATTAATACAGTAATTAAGTAGAGAGAGAAAGTAGCTTAAGAAAGACAAAGATGTAGAGTGGTTCGGTCAACGTGACCTACATCCACTATAAAGTGCTAGGGTGACTTGAGTATTTTATTACTTCGAGCAGTATAGGGAGAATAGGAAGACACAAATAATGAGAGAGAGATGAGAGTGATAGTAGATGTGCTCGATGCCCCCTAAATATTAGCGGAGCTTACAATTTATAGTGTCTCTTAACAGACTGAGGTGTCTTTTCAATAACTAAGTAGTTAATCTGGTAGAGCTGACACTATTTTATCAACAGATGAGGCATTTACGAAGCTCCCCTTAAGATCATGTCAAAGGATGATGCAGTGGTTGACTCTTTCCAAGGCGACGTGGGTGAGGCTCTATGAAGCATGGATATGGATACGGATACGGGATAAGGTACGATATGATACAGATACGACAATATAACAAAATCTAAAAAAGAATGATACGGGTACGGTCAAGATACGACTATAATAAAATATTTTTATTATTTTTATTATTTTCATTCAACATAATACATATATATTTTGGTAGTTCTTTAACACAATAAGAAAAATTAGTTATTCTTTTTAATTTGAAGAAAATATATATGGTATCACTATGGTATATTCACAAATTGAAGTGATTAACTAAATGAATCAAAACTAATATTTACTGAGTCGGTTTATTTAAAAGTAATTTTTGCTAAAACTATAATGTAATAAATTTATTTTATGCTCTTTTTTTTTTGGTCAGACCATCCGGTATTCGAAAGTTACTTTGAACTCCGACTAATCCGGATTCGAGCCAGGTAGGACCACAAGGGCGGCAAAGCTCTCCTTACCGAGCGCAGCTGCGTTCCCAAGACTCGAACTCGAGACCTTGGTTAAGCTAGAACAGTCTCTTACCAACTGATCTAACGCTCGTTGGTATTTTATGCTCTTTTGACATGTAATCATAAATAATACTTAAAAAATACTCATGTGTCTTTGAAGTAGTATGAATTTTTGTAAATGTATTGTATGGTATGTGAATTCAAAAGGAAATGTTAAAAATTCAACTCAATAATTATATATATTGCTTGAATACAAAAGTATCCGTAAAGTATCCTAATATTTAATTATTATCGGATACGTATGAGGTGTATCCAATATGTATCATCGAGTATCCGATACGGATACGTCGACCTCAACGATGTATCCGTGCTTCATAGGTGAGGCTTTTAGGATGACCCTGACTCCCTTTATGATGTAGCTCCTCGAACCCTACTGGGGTGGATCCCTTTTGGGTTGGACACATTAAATCTTATTTGGTTGGCCTTTTTTATTTAGACTGAGTTTATAACATGAGTTGGGCCTTGAATCTGACCCATCATTTGCCATCCTAATGCCCCGTGTCCAATGAAACTTGGAGAAGAAGGCATTTGGTTGAACCTGAATCCTGGCTGACGAAGACTTCTTCTAACTGATAACCTCTTTGCCTTCTAGATATATTTCACTTCCACATGACATCTTAAGACTTTCCCCATTTTCTATTTGGATTCTAGAAGAATTCCTGGTTATAAATAGGAAATTTTCCTCTTTATTCCCATTTCATACAAATTTGAGATTTCGTGAGGTTCTTCAAGAATAAAGGCAAGAGGTGAGATTCTTTGAGTTAAGCATGCAGAAAATAATGTCGAGTGAAGGAGAAGATGTGCAGGAGTTTGTGAATCTTGGTGAGGAGCTTGGAGAGATTGGTGTTGTCCTAGAAGCTCAGGCGAAATCTTTTGAAACGAGGGAGTACCTGATGTCAAAGGAGATCTCAGGCACATGCCAGCGTCTACATTGGCAAGGAGCAAGGACGCACGAGCGTCTCTAGTTATCGAGATCGAGGAGCCATGGGCGCCACCTGGTGTGCAGACTTGTGAGTGAGATGGAGGAAAATCGGGATAGAGGTGAGCTGGGGCAAACATTGAGGGTCCTGCACCGGGGGCGCCACTGGGTATGGCAACCCAGGGGTTGAGGCTTGAAGGGGGTGACCTAAGCGATGGGTGTCGAGGTCGAGGCAACCCAAACACTGGGCACTGAGGATTAGGTGACCTAAGCATTGGACACTGAGGAGTTATTGGACGAGGTGCGTTTGGGCATGGTGTCAAGTGCTGATCGTAATGGAGGAGCGCTATTTGGTGATGATCACAGACAGGGGAGCCCTCAAGTGGCTTTGACAGGTGCTAGATGTGGCTAGATGGGTGCACAAGTGGCTTTGTTGGGGCTTGGGTATGATAAGGCGACTCTGGGTATAGATTTTTCAATGTTAGGCGAACCAGGCGTGGTGGTGGAGGCTTAGCATGGATCTATGAGGCCTGGGCATAGGGCTATGGAATAGATTGCACCAGAGAATGCTGGTGTCTCAGGCGGCACTGATTTTGATCAAATGATGGATAATATGGCTCGGTGGAACTCCACAGAGTCAAATCCCTCAAGGTTCACCTAATAATGGCCCGAGCAATGCTTCTCGCCCTTGCAATAGCAAAAATCGGGGAAAGGTAACTCTTGATGACGATGGATCAAAAGTGAATACCATTTCTAGTTCCCTTAATACTGACTTCGATATTTTGCAGATTGTTTCCGCTTGTAACATTCTCTCAACGGTACTATGTTTTCGAGCTGAGATGGGTGTGCCTGCTTGTGATGACTTTTTGGAGACATTGCTATTTATGAGAAGGTGCTTGAGGTTGGGTTGAGGTTCCTAATGCCTCCCTATGTTTGTTGCATTCTGCATTTTTTCTCTTGCGCCAGGGTAGTTGGCATCCAACTATTGAAGAGTTTTGCTGGGGTATCTAGCACTGTGGAGAAAGATGCATCATGAGGATGCTTCTCCTAAAGAATTTTGTGCAGCTTATTCTTTGAGTAAGACTCCCACTCCCAATCGTAGCTGGTACTACTTTGCTCTGAGAGGAGGTAAATTGATTGCTGGATTGCGCTCTAATTGTCATAGCTGGAAGGCTCGCTTCATGTTTGTTGAAGGAGAGTAGGCTTCAGAGGCTAATAGAACTTTGGTACCAACAAAATGGGACAATTCCAAGAGAATTGGTACACCCACTCTTATCCTTTTTCCTTCTCATTTTTTGCAAATGTGTACTCATCATATCCCTTCTAGGTTCTCTAGTGCTCTCGAAAGATCAAGAATGGAAGTTGCAGGCCCGTGAAGGACTTTGGAGCCCTCATGCTCAAAGAGGGTGGTGCTGGAGACTCTTCTACAGGCAATGCTATGGTTGGTGCACCCTCTCCGAGGCCTAGTGGTTCTTCCCTAAAGAGAAAAGGTATGTTGATTCTCTTGTATTCTCTTTCTTTGCTTAGTCTTTCATAGGATAACACTTTTATCCTTCTGCAGTGGACATGATAGTGGTGGAGTTCCGTTATTCCACTAGGAGTACACCTCTTCCTAAGCTGGAGAAGGTCAACAATGCTTTGGCAAGCCCCTCTCAGATGACCCCTCCAGTGGCGTCTCCTCAGTCAACGACTCCTTTAGAGGTGACAATCTGTAACACCCCGTATTTTCTTTTATAAATGTATATAGTTATAGGATAGATAATTATTGTGAAAATGAGGATATGTATAAAGATGAAAGAATGAATCACATAGGTTAAAACATTATAGATGAATAATTGGGAGACAACTGAATTTGGGAAGTTTAAGTTTCAAAGACATTTGAGATTGGGATTAGTTATTAGATAAGTTTCTAAATGTTTCTAGGTCAAGATAATGTTTCCATTGAATCCGGAAGGTCGAAAAACCTTGGGAAAGGTAATATGAAGTGCATTGGAAACTTGGAAGACGGAGGAAGAATCTGTTTGCTGAGTAGTACCGGTACCGGGTACCGGTACCAAATGGTACCGGTACCGAGTACCGGTACCCCGATTCCAGAAGGTTTTTGGTACCGGTACTGGGTACCGGTACACCCGATAAAAATCTGGACATTTAATGTCGCGACCTTGGTCCAATTTTAGCCTTATAAATACCCAAGGTCGTCTATTTTGGCCCTATTTCGGCCGCTCCAACAATAGAAACCCTAAGAGAGAAAGAAAGGAAGAGAAAAGAGGAAGGAAGGAAGAGAAAAACAAGAGTCAAAAAGGGTTATCCAAGATCAAAAACCTAGTTTCCAAGAACACAAGGTAGGGGTTTTCTTCCATTTTCATCCAATGAGGTTAGGGTTATTATACATGTACATTTTGACTCTAAATAGTATGTATTTGTTATGGGTTCATTGTTTCTTAGTCTTTGTACAAACATACACACGATTTGAACAAAATAATGGTTGAAAATTCATCAAACCCTAGTTTTTGGGGGAAATATGGATTTTTCTCTATATCTTCACTTCCTCTTGATTTCTAAAATGCTAGAGCTTTGTGTTGAGTATTAAAATGGTAGTATGGATGATCTCATGCCTATTTCCTTTAAACTTGTCTTTTGTACCATGATTTGCGAAATGAGTATATTTCTTTAAATTGTTGTATTATGTACAATGCTTGTGAAAGTTGTGGAATTGATTATATATGAGGTTTTGAGTATATTGTTGGTATGTCACTCTTGGGTATGGTGTTGTGAGGG
>CM042188.1:32647354-32665959 GCA_023539305.1 Ilex asprella | reverse complement strand
AAAAGTGGCCTCCAAAAGATTCAAAGGTGCCTAGCCCTCTTTGAGCCATGATAACAACATCTTCTTGCCCAACAAAGGAATTCCGACCCCCCCCCCAACCAAAGAAAACAAAACCACCACAAAAATAAAGGAAATAGAAGGAAAAAATCCAACTACTATTTGCCTCAAGAGGTAGAAGTTAAATCTTTTTTGTATAGCTATACAAATAATCAATCAAGTAAACCACCCCCCGACTTTTGGACTCATTATATGCTTTACTTACTTAGCTAGTAAAAGGGAAACCCCAAACCAAGTAAGTTATCTTTCCCCTTATAAGTTGCCATCATAAACACACTCAAACCCCAAAACAAATAATCAATCAATTAAACCACCCCCCCCCCCCGACTTTTGGACTCATTATATGCTTTGCTTACTTAGCTAGTAAAAGGGAAACCCCAAATCAAGCAAGTAATCTTTCCCCTTATAAGTTGCCATCATCAACCCACTTAATAAATTGACAGGGATTGTGTATTATTAACTGATATCGATAAGCAGCATGAGGTCATTCATGTCCACATACATTTCAATAATAGATGCAACCAAGACAAATGAATATAGGAAAAGGTGAAGCCATGAAGATACTGGTCATAACTAATAATAACGGCAGAAAAACATTATAACATTCGAAAAGAATGATCATGCTTGAAAAAGAAAACAAAATCGAATATTTGAAACATGGACAAGGCCGACAACAGAACAATTAATAGGACACGTGAACTGAAAAAAAAGTAATACCGACCTTGTAATGAAAAAAAAACATCAAAGGTCTCTTAATTGCTGCAGCACAATTGGAATGCGACAAAAACATCTTTAAAGCCCAAACTTAGAAAACAAACATGATCCTATTAAGATGTTGCTCAATTCGGATCTCAAGCTCGAAAATAACACTTTCCTCTGAAACAATAAGTTACCAAACTGGTAGACAGTTATAAGGGAAAGATTCATCGTCAATCATTGCAGCACTCATGTCCTGCACACTATTCCGCTCCAAGGAAAAAGCAAAAAGTTTAGACAGACAGCACATGGAAGCTTACAGGCATGCTGCATTGACATTTGTCAACAGCATATTATCATCGTAGCAGACGACAAAAAAATCGTTTACTGTGTTACTTATCGCATCTTAGAATTCCAATCATCTACAACCATCAACCATCCTTTCTAAAAGGATGAATGGATAAACAATAATGTGCACTTATTAGTATGATGCTCGATTGACATATTCAGATATCACACCAAAGAATCACTGAAATATCCTTTTACCATGAACAAACACAAGCACATAATTCTAAAAATTTTATTGTCACAGTATCAACAGGTCCAATCAACATAAGCATTCAGAATCATCTTGGAACACTAGATAAACCCATATCAGCGCAAACAATTCTGTAGTATAACCATATCATTGAAATAATTAGATTTCATTAAAATAAACTACTGAAAATGCGGGTTAGCCAGCTTCAAACCTCTACAAGAGTATCGCTCTCTTTTGCCTTCCGTTGCTGATCCACATCGGCACCGGCCCAAACAGACTGAGGCGGAGCCGTAGTAGCATAATAGTCATCATCATCCTCATCGTCAACATCAGCCCACGATTTCACCGTCAGCGGCGTCGGAGCCCAGAAAACCTGCGGCGCCTCTCCCTCCTTCTCTTGCTGCTTCGAAGAAGAGCTTGAGTTTTTATCCTTCGAAGAACCTTCTTTTTCCGACTTCTTCTTCTTTCTTAGGGTTCCGAGAGCCGCAAAAACGTTAGTGCTGTTAATCACCGATGGCTCATTCTTCCGGCTACCACCTCCAACCATTCTCAGCAGTCGATTTCAAAGCCACAGAAATTTTCAACAACTCACAATTTCGAGGACACTTATATTTATATATGTATATACAGACACGGAATTGTGAGCGAAAATTGAATTTTATCGAGAATTGTGGGGCTTTTGACGAAGATCGCAAAGATCAACGGTTGAATCTATGGAAAACTTGATAGTGATGACGATACAGAAAAGAAGTAAATTTCACCCGAGATAGATAAGTTTTTGAGTAACTTGAAAGACAAAACTGAGATTCGGTTGAGACAAAAGATTTTAGGGTGGGTAAGATTGAGACAAAACAAAACTATAATTTTCTTGGGAAAATGAGCAACTGATTGTTTCTCGGGAAAATGAGCAAGAAGAAACAGAGAGACAGATTCTACAGATGAAAGAAAAATTTACATAAAATCAAGAATTTGTTTGGATGGAGGAGCAGCGAGTGATCGGATAGAGAAGGCAATATGGAGGGTGATTTTCTCGGGAAAATGGCGAGGTGTGATGATTTTCTTGGGAAAATTGATAGGGAATAGGACAGGTGATCGAGGAGACCAAGAGAGTGAGAGAAGGGTTTTCAGATTGGTAACGACTTTATAATGTTGAGAGATGTGTGGGTGGTCTTTGTTTTAGGGTTTGGATGAGCCGAGAAGGAGGTGGTTCTTCTGAGGGCACGCTGGTAATCTGCTTGATCAAATACCAATAGGAAATCGATTCAAAATTAATCTCAATTTTGAGATTAATTTTAGCCAATTCGAATAATAAATAAATTATTTCATCCTTTGAGCTAATTGAATAATAATTAATATTAATTCAGCTTTTTTTTATCCAAATAATAATAATTCAGTTCAATACGACAGAAGTCTAACTAAAAGTTGTTCATGCATTACCAAAACTCGATCTAATATGAACTTTGTTTATACCTAATTATTATAAGAAAGTCGAGTATAAATGGTAAAAAATTTTACATGACATAACTTTTATTACTTAAAAACTCATTCTAATTTGTTAGACTTAGGACTGATAATCGAATCGAGTTTTACGTGTTCAAGTTAAACTTATCGAACTTAAGCTGAGCTTATAGATTTTATTTTTTTTAGTGAGCCTAAAAAATTATTCAAATTTGACTCGTTTAAAAAATCAGTTGAGCTCGAGTCAAATCCAAAACGAGTTGAGCTCGAACCTAACCTAAGTAGCTTGACTATTTTATATACAAATGAGCCTAAAAAATTTGTGGAATTCGAGTCGAGTCTTATATGAGCTAAACTCAAGCTGAATCCAAGTAATTCGGCTCGATTATTAACTTTACTTGGACCCAACATGTTTGTTAGTGTGTGATAGTTCTTTTTTAAGATTATTATTTCAAAACTTAACTTGAATTAAAAAAAAAAATCAAATTTAAAGAGACAACTCAAATTTAACATATTGTGAATTATAATCCTTGGATTTCTTTTAAAAATATTGACCTTGTATTTTCTTGAAATTTAAATTTGAATATTAACAATGTTATTGAGACTTAATTCACTATAGTCTTTAGATTAACCATGAGCTATATTAAAATTTGATGTTAATTCAATAATTTTACTTAAGGTTGTCAGTCGTATCAAGTTTTAGTGAGTTTGTGTAAAAAATACTCTACTTATATACCAGATTGGTTTATTAATTCGTGTCTAACGAGTCGTGTCATATCACATCCGTATCGTGTATGAATTGTGTATAATTGACATATAAATTATTTGTGTCGTGTATTTCTTTTATTTGATTTAACTCAACTTATACTCGATTCGTTTATTAATTGTGTCGTATTAAATTCACTCGTTTACAAAATAGGTGACTTAAAGAAGACTTAAACCCAATAATTTTGTGACGGGTCAATGAGTGGTATCATATTTTGACATCTTCAATTAAATCAAATTTTTAAATTCAAATAATATACCGGGTTAAACACAGGTGCATTATGTTATTAGTTTATTATATGCTATTTTGTGGCCCAACATGATGCACTTTAATTGCAAGTCGAGTCCTTTAAAATCTTTCGTCCTTAACCGTATTGTGTCGTATCGTACCGTATCGTGCCGTATTGACCTCAAACTGTTAATAATATCACAATTTAGGTTGACCCCCACGCAACATAATTGACCGTGCCTAAATCATCGAATCCTAACGTGGCTCGTATGGTAAACATTGAAAACATTTGGGCATGTTTCACAGAATATACTCATGCAACAAACATTATTTTTTTATGAAGAAAAATGCTATATTATTATTTAAATGAAACTCAAAAGTCAAAAGGTGGGGCTATTTTTACTCTTTCAATCTTTATTTTTACCCCTATTTAATTTATCATTATCAAACTATTAAGTTCATTCCTTTCATACTCACCTCATTAGTAACTAAGTTCACCCCGTGCTACAAATATCTTATTAATAGTTAAACTCACTCATTCTATATAAACTAATTTAATAAAAGAAGTCGTAATAAGAAAAAAAATAATAAAATAAGATAATTAGTTTGCATACATATATTTACGAAATAAGATAAAAAAAGAACCAAGAAAAATTGAAATAAGAAAAAAAAAAGAAACAAGAAAAGAAAACCAAACATACTGAAACAAGAAAAAAAAGAACGAAACAAGAAAAAACTAAATCGTAACAAGAAGGAAAAAAACAAGTAAAGAAAAAAAACAAAGAAGTATGCTTGGTTTTTTAAGAAAAAAAAATAAAAGAAAGAAATAAGTAAACTGAATCAAGAAAGAAAAAAAAATAAGTAAAGAAAAAAAGAAAGAAACATGCTTGATTTTTTCAAAAAAATAACAAAACAAGAAAAAAAATATAAAGAAATAAGTAAACCAAAATAAGAACGAAACAAAAAGTAAAGACTAAAAGAACAAGTAAAACTATAATGTGCAAAACCGAATATGAAAAAAATAAATAAGCATAAAGCACAGATGCAAGATCAAACAAAAAAAAATAACAAACATAGATGCAAAACTTTAATAAGATACTAAAGAACAAATAATCTAAAAATATATATATACACACATATAAATTCTAAATAAAAATTTATTAAATTTGACAGAGATATTAAAACATATCAAAAATAATAAAAATAAATATAACAAACATGAAATCAAACATATAATTAAATTGAGAAGTAATACTAATTTATATCTCACTAAAAAAATCCATATTGAAAAAGTGATGAATGCATGAGATGAGATAAAGAATGAAATTCTAATTATGACAAAATATAAAATAAGTTTACTTATAAAACGAGGTGGACTTAATTACTAATGAGGTGAGTATATAAGGGATGGACTTAGTAGTTTGATAATGATAAATTAAATGGGGGGTGAAAATGGAGATTTGTGGGATAAAAATAGTGCCACCCAAAGTTGAAACATAAATGCATATCCTCTTTTAGATAAGCGTTGAGTGAGTGGATTTCACCGAAAAAAAAGTTGATTTGACCCACTCATCTAAAAATGATATATATTTGGATTACAAATTTTTTAATTTTATTTAAGTTTTGTAGCATTGCTCTTTTATGAATTCTACAAACCAAATACGTACAATGGATTATGTTTTATGTTATATGATTAAATTTTAATAAACTCGTAATTGACATAATCAACTCATTGTGTTAAAATCTTATGTCAAAACATTCTAACTAGAGATGACAGTGGATCAAAAACTATCATGTTTGGATGGTGGACATATGCAAAGATATTCTTATAAATTTGTGTTGGGATGAAGACAATGATGGACTGAAACTTATTCCGCCCACTAAACCCGTTAGATTTATATATGTATAGTGATGAGTCCGGATTTTACTAAACTAAGGCCCAATCCAAACGGAGTCGAAGAAGTCCATAGAAGAACCCAAAAGACCCATGTAGTTGGGTCAACCGAGTGGCAATCGTCAAGGAAGACGGAGAAAGGACCAAGACCGCAGGAGGCAGCGAGGGGCGTCGCCCGAAGCCCCTAGGGCGCCGCCCAGGTCCCTAAGGCGCCCAGCTCCACACTCGGCCTCTCCTTCGTCCTCGCCTACGACCTCTCCTCCTTCGCCATTGAACTCCGATGCAAATCCAAGTCTAAATCAAGTACGAGCTCGACGTCCGACCCCAAGACCGAAACGAGCACCAAGCCAAGCTCGACGTCCGACCTCGAGACCGAGACGAACACCAAGTCGCACCAACTCAAGGCCGAGCATCAAAGGAAGGGACGAGGCAGCCCAAGGCACCTGGGGAGCTGCCCAGGTCTCCTCCAAAGTGGGCGCTGCCCACCCCTTGGCCTCACCTCCTCTCCTCTTCATGCCTTGATGCAACATCAAACACAACACAAGTCCAAGACCACTCCGAAGCATGTCCGAGCTCAAGACTCAAAGTCCAAGACTAAGCATGAGCACACTCCACACCAGAATGACATCTGAGCAAATAGGAGCACGTGGAGGAAGACTCGGGATACGGAGATTTCCTACTTTAATTCTACCTTCCAAAGAAGTCTACTCCTACCATAACTCTGCTTACCAAAGAGGCTCACTCCTACCATGTTTGTACTTACCCAATTAACGAGAGACTTCTCCCTCACGTCACCGCCTTACCACCTTAGTGAGCCTATATAATCTAAGCCCTCACTGTATAAAGGGCAAAAAACACTTTGGAGACACACACATGAGACTACTTACACTCAGCAAGCTCTCTACACACTCTCTCTCTCTAAACTCATTGTAAACTCTCCGGAGTACCACCGTTGATCAATAAAATACCCTAGGCCACCGTCGCCGTTCGAAGAGTGGACGTAGGTCATCCGAGACTGAACCACTATAAATCTCCTGTGTTGACTCTTATTTACCGTTTTGCCATTTAATTGTCATTAATTGCTCATTAATCACTCTTGTGACTGTTGATCTCGCACCATACGATTTTGTGCATCATCATATAGATTTATACATACAATTATGTTGTATACAGTTGTACCCTTTCGGCCTTCCTTGTCTTATTATTTGTCCTAGATATAGTCTGTGTGACAAATGACAATAGCTTTGAAGGTTTTAAAATTTTGAATTTAACTTATTTCTCTGTTTTTTATTTTGATTATATCATCTAAGACAGGCATCTGAGATAGACATACAACTTGTAGTCTAATTATTATGGTTTATTTATTAATTTTTATCCTTAAAATTATAGAAATTAATTATTAGGGGCGGGAATTAGAATTAAAACTTGTCTCATTAACGGGGTAAACTGGGAATAGACGGGGATGGGGATCCAATCTGGTAGTGGTAAAAGTAGAATTACTGTGGAGCAAGCATTAAAATTCAGCTGCACTTCATTGAATTTGCAGTTCCAAAAAACAGTGAATCAATCACTTTTTTATAGTTAAAATGAAACAAACCTGTTTGTCACAATCAAACTGTCTGGTTTTAAATTCACATCAAGATGAAGCAATGGGCATGGAGTTCTCTACAGTTGTTTCAACATGCTGAATAACAAATCCAAAGATCTTTCTCTTCAAGCGCTCGATCTTTTCAGTCAGAAGCTCATCCCGTTTTGCAACCACACGATCCAACCAGCTGTTGACTCGCCTCAACTGTGATAAAATTGGGCCACAATGCAAAGCACTATTGCTAGTAGTACACTTATCGAATACTTGAAAACCTGCATCAAGGGATTGCTCAACAAACCGCACGAACCATATTTGCATCTCTGACTGCAAATTCGTTGCAAGTTTTAGTGTCTCATTCATTCCGTGACCTCTTGTCCAGGTCCCATCTAGTGATGAAGAAGTCAACACAATATTCTTGGCGGGTGCATTGGGGGACTGTCGTTTTGATGAACATTTCTGCAATGCCTGTGGAGGCTCAATGTTTTCGCTGGTCAAGAGGGATACAACCTCAAGATCAGTGGCCAGAGCAGCTTCAACCCAAATAGAAAATTTTGAATTGGTTGGGGCACTAGCAAGGGGAGTGTTGGAAATGCGGTTGGTGGCAATTGATTCAGCAGTGGCTGTTAATTTCACAACATCGTCGTAAATTGACATAAATTTGTCAATAGTGGGCAGAGGATTTCCAGCCCTTGATGTAGCACAGAGCTCCGAAAACATGCTGGCAGTAGAAAAAAGATAACAAAATCATGCTCACATCAAGCTGTAAAAGAACATTACACAGGTTCTGCTAATCAAGTTGAATCACAACACAATGAAAAGTATTGACCTATTGATATCATCATGGTAGTAAAGAACTGTAAAAAACTAGTGTACTTCCTAGAATTCAAAATTTCTTTCCATTAGCCTACAACAGAGCTCATCACCTAAACTGGTTTGCTTTCTAATTGTTTTCCATTACAGGAAAATCAAAGAAAAGCATAAAAAAGGTATGTAATGGCATTTGGAGGCAGGTTTGTGATAGTGCTAAGCGGATAGTATGCAAAAGCAACTTTGGCTAAAAGACCAAAGAGCACTTTTCATAACAAACCCGCTTGAAACACAACCTGTACTATGATGCCATCATTCTTCTTGTGGGAAGAAATTATTTTGTATGGCTTTGAATGGCAGGGAACCCTGCAGGCTTTTTCAGAGCCAAAAAAAGTGATTGCCGCTCTCCTTTTTGTATCAAGCCCTTCTGGGTATTACATTGCTAGGTTTTGTGATCATTATAAGCCTGAAAACTTACTTAGCAGGGGAAAAAAACAGCTTGAAAACATATGGTGATGGCAGAGGGAAAACTAAACCAAGATACACCTGTTGACTCTCCCAAGGTTTCCAAATCCCACAGGGTGAGATGGTTGGATGAAATGGAAGTCCATCTTCATATTTATATGGTAGTCAACAAGAATTATGGACTAACAAGCTCAAGTTGGAGGCTCGAGCCCTTGTGAGCTTCTGATAGTTTTATCATGATAGCTCTACAGGATATGCCACATTCAACTTTTTTGACATTCTAGTCGTGTACGAAAGTGTGTGTGGTTCATGTGTGCTCGTGTTCGTGTGTGAGAAAGAGATACGCTTACCTCAAATTCCTTACAATAGACTCGGTGGCAATGGCTTCTTCCAATGCTTCAGCTGCTGCTGCTGCAGCAATAAGCCTCCTACGCATGGCCTCCTGCAATCAAATGAAGTGCGACAGAATTCAATTTTCAGATGTGACAGAAGGAGATAGAATTCAACTGCTTGCCTTTTTCTCCCATCAACTTTGAAGTGAATATCGGGTAAACCTACCTGACTAATAAGTAAAAGCCAAGTTCTTTTTTTTTTTTTTTGATTGGTGCTGAGAATCCAAGATACTAAAAGGGCTTGAAATCATTTTGAGTGTGGTTTATCTGGAAATAACTTCACTATGCTAATCTTCATTCATACCTTCCCAAGCTTAGCAAGGTCCGAAGAGACTGCATCCAGGGGAACACTGCCATCAGTCCACTTCTTCTCATGAACAGTAATTCCTGGAGCTGCATAGGTTGGCTTCTCAGGCACCGGACTTCTTTCAGCTAAGCTAGATTTTGATTTTTCTTTGGTGTGAGAATCATCCTGACTCGGTTGTCGGCCATTCACATCACTTAAACGCCTAGCAATAGCAGCCTGGAAAATTGCATGCCAAAAGCACCAGTTAGAATATAAAGCATCCCATCATAAGTTTGTTGGGGGTAATCTAACAGACAAACAAAAATAGCAAAAGAATAACTTAAATAAAGGCAGTAGAAGTCTCACTCCCAGAGGCCAGAACTTATTTTCACACTACATATAATTTAGTTAAAGTCAAATCAAAACCAGCAACTTTCATTGCCAGACTACAACGATGCTAAGGATTGGGGAGACTGCTAAGGTAAACAATTTAACGGGGCTGACTACAAAAAATGTCTACTCTCTTGGTACAGAACTTGATCTAGTATAATGATTCAACCGTTAAAACTTGTATCTTGTGTACCAACCACAAAAGAGTTGGGGGGGGGGGGAGTAGATCATGTTTTTGTTAGCCGTGGTAGGTCAGGTTTTTGTCTATTACTTACAAATATGATGACTATAGGAGCGAGTCTGTGACCACCCCATATTGACACTGGTTAATCTTACCAATTAGATGGAAGGATCAACCAAAGGCAAAACGGTTAAAAGGCTTCTTATCCTTGACATTAATGTGAAATTCAAAGTTGCTAAAGAGAAGTAATTTTAACTATTAAAGAACCAGATTTCTGACTATTAAAGAGAAGAAAGTGAACACTGTCATCACTTGGTCTCCCAACCATTCAGGAACACAAGAATTGAGCTCTTCTGTACAAGTTAGAGCAACCTAATTTCCTATGAACATAACAGCCTATCATGATACAACGAATCAATTTACAAATTACCTTGTTTTTTTTATTCTCATTTTACAATAGTTTCCCACTTATTTTGCAAACTATCATTGTTTTTATGAAAGTTTGGTTGAATATTTGGTGTATTAAAAGATTATTTCATGTAAACAACGACTGAGTAATAAACTAGAAACTACCGTCGAGATAGAGTTAAGAATGAAACGGACAATAATTTGGGGAAAAAACTCTGACTATATGGTTGAACTTTAACAGTCCTACAGCTCAATCACAAAACCCACTCAGAGTGAGAACAACCAATCTCATTGCATAAGGCTGAGCAATATAACATCCATTTTAGGATTAGGACACCATTATATGGTTGAACTCACCCCCAACGACTGAGTAATAAACTAGAAACTACCGTCGCGATAGAGTTAAGAATGAAACGGACAATAATTTGGGGAAAAAACTCTGACTATATGGTTGAACTTTAACAGTCCTACAGCTCAATCACAAAACCCACTCAGAGTGAGAACAACCAATCTCGTTGCATAAGGCTGAGCAATATAACATCCATTTTAGGATTAGGACACCATTATATGATTGAACTCACCCCCCCCCCCACAACAATCATAAGGTCTGAATTTTCTCAGACAGTCGCATCTACAATGTATGATCCAATGAAAGAGAAAATGATGAAGAATCCACAGTATAATCAAGACCGAGTAAAGAGAATCACCTGAGTCCTCAAAATTGCTTGCAAATCAGGCTTATTCTTTGCACCACCCTTCTCTTTCTGCTCCACAGAACCACCAGCCACGCCTGGCGACTCATCCCAACTCTTCCTACTACTCTTTCCAGACCCAACAAGCGCCTCGGAAACTTTCGAAATCCCGGCAACAATGGTGGCCATCTTCTTCCTCCCAGCCGAATCCACCGCCCCAACAACAGGCGAAACCTTAAGTCCACTCGACAACCTCCGGCCAGGTGACAACGACATCCTCCTCGTACTAGGACTCGCCTGTTTCCTCCCGTTCGGACTTGGCTGTCGGTACCTCGACGGCACTATGATCGACGGCTCTTTCGCCGTCTTACGGTTTTCCTCCTTAGCTGCCACTAAGCTCGGAACCACACACTTGGACGGCGCCGGTGACGACGACCTCTTTTTCCCGGAAGGGGATGGGTCTCGTTCCGCCACCGTTACCGGATTCTTCTTCCCTGCCGACACTGACCTCTGATTCCTCGCCGGCACCGGCGAACAGAATCTCTGAGAAGGCTTTTCCTTGTCCAACCCACCACTCTTCGATTCATCCGACAAATTTACATTCCCATTATTATCTCTTGGCGCAAGGACTTGTCTAGTCCTGACCTCACTTTTCTTATGCTGAACATCGGTCTGTCCATCTGGGTGTTTCTTGATTGATAAATAGGCGGCGATTGGGTCATTGGATTGATCTGAATCCGACACGGGTTGAATTACAAACTCACGCTTGGTTGGTGATATGCGGGCAATGAGGGGCTCCGGCGATCCGATGAATTGGTGGCGGCCGGCGATGGGACGAATGTTGACAACAGTTGGGACAGGGGAATCGAACTCGAGGCGGTCAACATATGCGAATTGGCCGAGTTGGAGTCGGTTGTTGAGGATCAAATCGGTGTCTTTGTCAGAGAGAGAGGCGTAAGTGGAGTTAAGGGAGTCGGAGAGTTGGAGATAGAACCCGTGGTTGGGGTAGAGCGAGTTGGGATTGGAAAGGGCAGGGAGAATTCCGATGACCTGAAGAAGTGGGGACCGGTGGTCGCCGGTGACCCGGGCGTTCGAGTTCATGGACTGAAGGAGTTTCAGGAGGATTCCAGGAGTGAGGGACGCCATTTTTGTGCTGTAATCTTTGGAGAGAGAAACTAGAGGGAGGGTGAATTTTGGGGCTGTGGGATGTGTGTTAAAGTGATGTGAAGAAGAGATTGGACATGGTGGTGGATGTGGTTTCACAGAGACCGAGAGAATGGGGGTGGGGCTTGGGAGGAGCTGTGACCTGTGAGCGAGTGTAAAGAGGGTTTGAATAAGGTGACAGAGTGAATGTGGCCGTTACGAGATTTCAATTTGAAAAAGCCCGCTGTTATTATACTGTGTACTGATTTTTTGAAGTTTGAATTTCAGGTGGGGACCTCGTGAGGGATGTAACGGCTACCGGGACGCGTAGATAACGCTGGGGGTGGTATAGAGGGGTTAAATTTACGTATAAAGTTATGCCGTACAAATTGTTTAAATTTTATATTTTAATTAATGTATCAAAATCTTATACATTGAATAATCTGTTCGACTTAATAGATCTCACTAATTCAACCATTTATATTAATTTGAAAAACAAAATTTAGACAAATACTTGTGCGTGTCGCATAACATTATTCTAGATTAGAGGAGAGTAATTGGGATTGAAACGAAGGATACGCCAAAGCTCCTCCAATCAGGTGATACTAGTTTGGAGAAATGATCGAGGAGAATCAACCTTCAAATCCAATCCTTTGCTCTCCAAACTGAATTCATTTGGAGTTGGGTTGATCTGGGAAGGGTTAAATTTTGACCCAACACAATCATAAATTAAAAAAAAAAATTGACCCAACACGATCATAAATTAAAAAATCTTGGGGCGTTATTTTGTATCCAAAATCTGTGCTCCATTCTTTGTCACATGATGATTGACACGGGTCTTTCCATCACGTGGCTGAGCACCTTCAACTATTATTAAATTGATCTGTACTGTAGTAATTGATTTTGATTTAGTAACAAAACTTTAAACTTGCTATATTTTTATTGGATTAAAAAAAAAAGTGTAATAATACAGATAAATTATTTTTCGATACCATTGTTGGACTGGACTCATTAATGAAAGGAGTAGTTGAATCACATTCACCATTGTAACTTACACGTGATATATTAAAGAAAATCCACTTATAAATAATATATTTTACTTGAATCCGTTATGGATAAATTAGAGAAAAATATTTGAGTTTGAACCAGTTTGCAAGAACAGAAGTACCTGAAGTAGGCCTTACTTGAATACTGGGCTGGATTTTGTTGTGGACTTTGTTGTTCATACTGGGCCTTCCACACTATTTCTTGGACCACTCTAGGTGGAGAAAAAAAATAATAAAGTAATAACAATAAATAATTTTGAATTACATAATTTATAACAATGATGGAAAAAACAATAAATTAATTACAATAAATAAGTAAAATTATACACGTATATTTTTATTAGTTGAAAAGTCAAGTTTTGGAGCTGATAAGAAGCAACATTTTTTCATTACATATAAACGGCCCGTCCCAAAAGCTTAGACCACCCACTCCCAGGTGGAAAGTCAAGTCCTTCATACATCCGGGTTAGAACATTGATTTAGGAGTAGATAACAGTACTCTTGTAGGCGAAGCGATTGTCCCGTTGAGAAGAAAATTACCCTTCCCTTCTGGCATAGCATTTCTAAGCCGAGTAACACTATACTGATCAAAATCTGTTATTAAATTTGGAGCTCAAATGACATAGTAACTGAATTAGATTTCTTTATTTGGTATCATGTCATTTGAGTCCTAATAAAAATTTCAAATAATATGTTGTCACGTCATTTGAACTCTAAATTTAGTCTCAAAATTTGGTCAATATAATATTACTGTTCTAAGCCTCATATCCTGTGTTTCTTCCGATGTGTAGTCCCATTAGTATCTCTACTTTGAAACCAATGTAGAGTGTCCCATGTGTCCAATTTTTATTTTTATGTTTAATCAATAGTTGCAAATCATCTAAATCAAACTCTATAGCTCAGATTAATAAAAGCTCCCCCACCCCCCTCCAACCAAAAACAAAAATACACAGAGAGAACAATAGAAAGCACTGTTTGGATAAATAGAGCTGAACCAGCATCAAATACATGAAATCCGAAATTGACTATGATCAATACTAGTCTTGAACTCCAACATTCATAACTGGCTTTAAGGCTTTATCTAATATACGATTTCATTCTTAGGCTCAAAGAAAATGACAGTTTAATCACATTAATAAACCCCTCCCACTTGTGTTGGCTGAAAACAAAGGAGAACAGGTGGACTTGGGAGGAGCAGTTAGTGGGCGACCAATTTCTTCATTGGTCTTCTCATTTTTTCTGGGCAAAAGTTCAGAGGCTAATTTCAAGCCAACAATGAAGTGGATTTTTCTACAAACTCAATGCAGAGCGTTATATGGTTCCAAAACCGGAACAATTGACCTCAGAAGTACTAGAAGGGGGAAGCGCAGGCTTCCAGGAGCAGGGGCTGGATGTTAATAATATGAATAATTTTGGAACTAACACAACGAATACTGGTCTTCCTTGTGCCCTTGGTGGTTTTTGGTGTGATTCAGGCATTTCATTTTGGACCACGGAAACATAGAAAATGTTCAATTGACTACTTTAAGAGATGTGAAGTAAACTAAATGTCATGATCTGTTTCTTTTCTCTTCCTTTTTTTTTCCTGAGTTTTGAGAAGAAGAAAATGAATAAGGCCCCTGACCAGTGAAAGGAAAAAAAAGGGTATTTTTCATTCCCTGATATCCGGATTTTATTCGTAATATTAGGCAACAAAGAATAGGAAGAACATGAGGAATACAAGCAATACGAAGAATATCTTGATCATCAGCCATCTGTTGGAAGATATACCATTGAGGTACCTGACCAGTTGCCCCTGTGCTCCTTCAACATTTGCCAGAGTATCATCCATGTTCTCATCAATCCTGCAGTGTCAACAGTGTCCAGTGAGTTTTCAATCCAGATAGTTACCCACAAGAGCATGATATATAGGTATAAGTGGCGATGAGTGAGAGTAGCCATAAAATGCAAGTTTAATATCCAATATTGACATGACACCTTCACTTCTTTAGTAATAAACTCCAACACAACTGATGGTAATCACTAACTTGCAACATATAGCATACCGAAAAATGTGAAAATTGCAGCCAAGCAAGTTGAGCAATCTATGGCATGATATTATTAGCTGCTGACATTTAGTGCACTGCCAGAGAGGTGCCAAACCTACCTTTGAAAGGTTGTTTACAATCTCTTTTGTGAAAAGAAATGCAAGGAATTTACATACAAGTAAAAAACTAAATGAACAAAATTACAGCAGAAAGTTGTGTAGTGTCAGCGGACTCAGCACAAGTGCCCCTAGCTGATACGCATATTATCAAGTAGAATTAGCATACCAACCTAATCGCAAGTTCTCCTTGCTGAGAAACCATGGTTGCCAATTGAGTAAAGATGTTGCTCAGCTCATGAATAGTTGACTCAACATTGTGAAGAGCTTCAGCCCTACTCTGCATATAACTGTCCTGTAAAGGGACCAACTGTTGCTGTTGTTGATTTTGTTGCTGTTGTAGCAATGGCTGAGATTCCCCATCTGCCTGCTTACTGAAGTAAAAATAGGCAGCAGAATCCTAGTTAAAAAGTAGTCCCCAAACAAAGTTAAAGTTAAATGTTGTCTTCATGAAATATGATCTGGTAAGACTCCAATTAAAACATTTCTGAGGAAGACAAGTCATCAGGTGTTCAGAGACTCTAGATTATGATTAGTGTTAGCACCGCTACTACACATATAGTCCATATAATGGAGATAATGTCTGAAAAACACCAACATGTCAGATAAATTCATTCCTTCGGACCGAGTTAAGTCGATCTCGATTCTTTCATGTTATCCATGAAGCTTGAATACGGCTGATTTTATCACAACTGAGCTCAAGCTGAGCTTGAGCAGATTCTAGACTCCTACAAGCCAAGTAAGTCGAGCTATTAGCTGCTCATACGTGGTTCATTTTCACCCCTAGCAGCAACCATTGATGACAACAGGAATCACAAATTTCTAATTATTGCCAAATAGAATTTTCCTTTGGACCCCCACAAAAAGAGAAGGAATTGCATGCCCAAATGATGACCAAATTTAGAAATGGTACAGCTAGCTTTTCGTCATGTTTGGCAAACAAAATTGGCATAATATGTCTGGTTGGAGATAAAATGGCCAAATGCCCACAGGCCATGCCATGCCATGTCTTTTCTTTCACCCATGGAAAGGAGACAATGACAATAAATAACTTAGACAATGGCCTAATCCATATCACGGATTGATTAATTTTGACCATCAAGAAGTATTAGAACTACATACATGAGGTTTCATACCAAACCAGTGAGAGCTTTCAAAAGGTTGGAGGCTCAAAAAAGAATTTCCGAGTTTCTAAGATCCAAATCCTAGTGCCTCACAACTTATTCCTAAAGATTTCATCTTTACCTTGGAAACAACTGCGATGAAGATCCAGATCCATTGGCCCATGGAGGGGGAGACATTGATGCACTAGCAGCTGATCTGGTAGCTAAGGGACGCTGGCGAACGAAAGGATTAGTAGCCTCTTTTGAAGCAGTTGAAGAAAACAATTGCCTTCTATTCTCGTGAACCTTCAAATTCTGCAGCAAAAAATAAGTTTTGACAAATATGACAGATGCAGAAATAAAGTACTCATGCTGAAAGAGAAACTATAATATGAATCGCAGCTCTACTAGCCATGTGATGCAGTGACAATCTATACACCTCTGTCCGCATAGTAAGGACTTCCTTGAACTCTTTTGTGGCACTCATCAAGCGATTCTTCAGGTTGTCAACAACTGTGGTTGAATGGGTGGTAGTGTCACTCGATATGTTTCCACTGTCGTTTTGGGAGTTGCACAGCAGCTGCAGATCCACTACAGCTGAGTTGAGTGCAGTAATATCCTGCTTGACTACAGCTGTCAACTCTTGGATCTCCATAGTTGGATCATCAAAAACTGATGTTCTCTTTGCCACTGTAAGGAAATAACCATGTAAATTCATTTTTCTCAAAACTTCTGTGTACATAAATGTATAATACATATTGCCATCATCAAGAATATTTGCACCAAGCACATCCACACACGCAGTATATGAACATGTAGAACATGTTTTTGTAATATACAAATTTAAAAGTTTACACTTGATGGCACTTCGGTTCCTAAAGTTTTAATTATGTGTGGTTGATACCTTAAGTTCAAATTTGTGTTTACAAGGTGCAATTGTAAACTTCCATCTACTAACCTGACCTAATTGGACACATATTGGTCTGAATTGCTTAATCCTATTAGGTTTAACAAAAGTTCACAATTGTTCGTGTCTATATTTTTTGGAGCCGAGAGTGGTAATGCCTCTAAACTAAAATATGAACACTCCACCATTGGCGTACCTTTCTTGCTTAAAAAACCTTCGATCAGGAAGCCACTGTGGTAGCTCCAAAACACACACAAACTTTTTGAAACAAAAGATACAAAACTTCTCATTGGTGTAACCTCCAGGCGATTGGATTTCATATACTATTGATTATACACTTTACATATCATACATTATTCAACAAATATACAGCGTTCTGATAGAATTGATAGTTTTAAAACCATAACAACAGTTGACAATTCAACTATACACTGCATTTTCCAACAACACGATCTAAATTCTACAAATATCTTCATGTTATAGCTAAAGCAATTAATCTAAATCGCGATCAATGGAATAAAATTACAATTTCTCTAACTCAGCTACTAACATTTACAAAATTACAATGCGCATATAATATACACACACATACATATATGCATCTATGAACAACGGCAATTGAATTGCTCACATTTAGCGAGCTTTGCAAGCTTCTGCGAGGTCTGGTGAATCCCAAGCCCGATTTTCGAAGCCCTCCTGTTGAACTCCGACTGGATCGGCACCGCCGACCACGGTCCATCGGCCTTCGAACCACTACTACTCGTCGCCGCATTGGATCCGGATGAAAATGACTTGTTTAGCTTCTCAGCAACATTCTGGAACTCCTGCGTCCGATCTCTATACGAAAAGTGCGTCGATTTCATATGCATTCTATATCAATTTACAAGAATTCAATCGGATTAATTGGTTGAAACCCTAGATCTGGTAAGAACCGGCATTGTATGACCTATTGAAAGGGACCGAGAAGATCTGGATAGTGAGCTGATGATGCAAGAGAGAGAGAGAGAGATTACAGACAATTTAACCGTCGGAATTTGAGGTGTTAATGGTGCGAGTGCAGGAGCTTTGTTTCTTACCTGCCGGGTATTCTTCTTGACCCGTATCCGACAGTTTGGGAATTTTTCCAATTATATAATTTTTTTTTTGGTCAATCCAATTATATTATTCACTTTGAGTTTTTTTTTTGGGTCAATTATTCAATTTAAGTTTAGTTGGGTTAAATTTCAAGTAAAATTACTATTTGGATATGTAAATAGTTTTTAAAAAGAGTTCTAAGAAATTGGTTTTGATATTTTTTGAGATAAAAAACTTATTTGGTTAGATGATTTTAAAAACAATTTTATAGTACAGAAAATAGTAAAACTTGTTTGGACAGACTAAGTTATTTTTAGTATATAATATAATATAAATTTAAATT
>CM042188.1:32608621-32623746 GCA_023539305.1 Ilex asprella | reverse complement strand
CATTGTCTTTCCTCCCTTTAGAGTCAAATGGTTCGGTTTGACGGGGTCGAGAGTGGATGAGTTGGTGAGCCTTTGATATTCCGTAGGCCTAGTCACGGTTTATGCTTAGATACTCACCAATATTATCCCTAGCTTCCCCCAAATCAATCGTTCATTCATGCTCAATCGGAGGAAGGCTTTGAGTTGATTTGGTATTCCCTTTGGAATGAACCCTTTGGATTAGCCAACACTTGCTTTACTTGCATTTTCATTTACAAACCAAACACAAAACTCAAACAAAAGATTTTACATTTTCTTTTTACTTTTACAAAATCACCTTCACACACTTGAACTTTCCTTCCCCGAGGAGATGACCTTGGAATACTTTTTCAAGTAAAACACCGACACACAAAAGACTCCTTGCGATTGGGGAGCACTTTTGTTCATATTTCACATTTCACACATTTTGTTCATCCCATTCCATTTTCTCCTTGCCCTTTCTTTTGACATCGTCCTAAGGGAGAGTGACACTCCCCCTCACACATACATCAATGAAGATGTTAGTAAGTTAGGAACTGCAGGGAAAATACTCAATCATCGGGCCAATGCACTAAATTTTTTAATAAAACGACGGTAAAAACCCGCATGGCCCAGAAACAACCTGATATCCTTGACGACATTCGACGTAAGAAGGTTGGAGATGGCCTCCACCTTTGATTTGTCAACTTCTATTCCTTTCGCTGAAATGATGTGCCCGAGAATAATTCCTTGTGTCACCATGAAGTGACATTTCTCCCAATTCAAAACCAGACTTTTCTCTTCACATCTCTCCAAAACCTTCTCTAATTTTCCAAACAACCATTGAAAGAATCCCCAAAGACTGAGAAGTCATCCATGAATACCTCAACAATCTTCTCTACCATGTCACTAAAGATCTCCATCATACAACGTTGGAAAGTTTCAGGGGCATTGCATAGCCCGAAAGGCATGCGACGATACGCGAAGGTACCGTAGGGACAAGTGAAGGTGGTTTTCTCTTGGTCTTCCAGAGCAATCTCTATCTGATTGTAGCCCGAGTATCCATCCAAAAAGCAATAGAAAAGATGTCTCGCTACTCGTTCTAGCACTTGATCAAGGAATGGGATTGGAAAATGGTCTTTTCTTGTACACAAGTTGAGCTTCCGGTAATCAATACAAACTCTCCATCCTGTGATCACCCTTGTTGGGATAAGCTCGTTCTCCTCATTCTCCACAATAGTGACTCCCGACTTCTTGGGTACTACTTGCGTGGGACTAACCCACTTACTAACGGCAATTGGAAAAATAATGCCCACGTCAAGTAGTTTCAACACCTCATCCTTCACCACGTCTTTCATGATCGGATTCAACCTCCTTTGTGGCTGGCAGGATGGTTTTGCATCCTCCTCAAGATAGATCCGGTGTGTGCAAATGGTGGGATTTATCCCCTTTATGTCTACAATTGTCTAACCAATTGCCCCTTTATGTCTCCTCAACACCTCTAAGAGCTCTTCTTCTTGCCTTGTATCCAACGTTGAACTAATCACCACCAGAAATGACTCATCTTTCCCAAGATATGCATACTTCAAATGGGAAGGTAATGGCTTCAATTCCAAGTTAGGTTTTTATACATCGGATGGGAATAACTTTTTGTCTTGGTGTGAGAGTTTTTCTAATGTAGGGATCCACTTTTCTATTTCTTTCAAACTTTCCAATTCTTTTTGCTCATCCACCTCCTCCATATCAACAACTTCCTCCTATCTCAAATTGAAAGTGCTCAGTAACTCCATGTGCTCCTCTACCAAAGTGTCACTCTGATAAATCTCATGTGCTTCCTCATCATCCCTCGGTTACTTGTACAAGTTGAACACATTGAGCTCCATTGTCATATTCCTAAATGCAGGCTTCATAAGACTGTTCCTGCAGTTAATCACGGCATTAGATGTGGCAAGAAAAGGTCTACCAAGTATTACAGGGATTTGGGAGCTAAGATTAGCAACAGTGTGAGTGTTAAGCACAATAAAATCAACAGGAAAGTAAAATTTATCCACTTGTACTAAAACATCCTCAACTACTCCCCTTGGTGTTCAAACACTACGGTCTGCCAGTTGAAGCGTGATTGGAGTAGGTTTCAATTCCTCAAGCTTGAGTTGTTGATACACGGAGTAGGGGAGGAGGTTGACACTTGCTCCCAAATCAAGCAATGCTTGTTCAACTCGGCAATCTCCAATGGTTATGGTAATGGTGGGGCAGCCAGGGTCCTTAAACTTTGGAGGAGTGTTTGTCCTCAAAATTGAGCTTACTTGCTCGGTGAGGAAGGCTTTCTTGTGAACATTGAGCCTCCTTTTTACCGTGCATAAGTCTTTCAAGATCTCTGCACATGATTGAATTTACTTTATAGCACCGAGGAATGGGATGTTTATCTTCACCTGCTTGAACATCTCAAGAATATCAGAATAATTAGCCATCTTGACCAGTGGCTTCAAACGATTAGGAAAAGGAGCAAGGATAGGAGAAACAATCACACTTTCATCAATCACATTTTCTCTCTCAACCGCCTCACTCTCTTTCTTCTTACTTACCCCACCCCCATCGGCGTTACCCTTAGTCTCTCTTTCTAATGGCAATGTGGCCTTGAGTGAGACCTTTGGCACAATGATTTTATCAATTTTCTTGCCACTCCGAAGGGTAGTAACCGCCTTAAGTTGCTCACAACTCTCTTGGGTGGGTTCGGCCAACTCACCCACATGTTGACCCTTGGAATTTTCTTGGGATTGAGCGGAGAATTTCTCCTTCTCTTGTTGAGACAACCCAATGTGATTTGTGATCTTTGTGAGTTGAGCCGAGATGTTGTTGTTGAAAGTGGTTTGGTTTTGGATGAAATTATAAAGCACATCCTCCAAGTTTCTCTTATGAGGAGGTTGGTAGGTGGGAGGATTAGATAGTGCTTGTTGGGGAGGACCTTGGGGAGATGGATTGGACCGGTGGTATTGGGAGCTAGATGCTTGCCCTTGACCTTGGGATTGAAATTGAGTTTGCCTAGGAGGTGCGGGCGATATGTATGTGTTTGAGCCATAAGGGATGAGGTTCTCATTTCTCCAACTAAAATTAGGGTGATCACGTCACCTCCATTATAAGTGTGAAATTCGGAGGAATTGATTGCCTAGGTTGGTTGAAGGCATTGACTTGTTCATGATATGCTTCTTAAGTGCCAGGATGCTCGGGCATTCTGATATGGAATGGTCAACACCACCACAAATAGAACAAGACTCCTCGACTCTTGACACATGAGACATCTCTCGTCTCTTATCCACCTCAAGGCTATCTACTTTCTTAGACAATTTAAAAATCTGTGAAAGTAGATCCTTCTGGTCTTTCAAGTCATATATCCCCCCTCTTTGTGATTGACTACTACCCGGCAATGTCCTAGGTACATCATTTGGGTCCCTAACATCCCAAGATTGTGCATTTTCGGCCAAGGTAGCAAACTAGTCAAGGGCCTCATTAAAAGTTCACCATTGCACATCATGTCAATGAATTACCTATGATTTGGTGTAATTCCTTTGTAGAAAAAACTCACCAATTGCCATGATTTAAACCCATGATGTGGAATGGATTGGATTAAATCCTTGTAACGATCCCAGCACTGGTAGAATTGCTCATTGGGATTTTCAGAAAATTTTGAATTTCCTTTTTTAAAGAAGTGGTTCTATGAACCGGAATTTTTTTTTTCAAAAAAGATGAAACTATTTGGTCCCAAGATAACATGGTCCGGGACGCCAAGGAATCAAGCCAAATCCTTGCCTTACCATCCAAGGAGAAAGGGAACAATTTCATCCTCGCTATTTCCTCCATGTTATAATTTTAGATAAAGGTTGCAACTATCTCCTCATAGGACTTTATGTGATTATACGGGTTTTCATTCCCATGAAATTTGGGGAGTAGTTGTAACATCCAAGGTTTGACTACAAAGAGATGAGTTTGGACGAGAAGAAGGATGCATGATGGTGTAGTGCTACGGGTTGGTTGAAGGAACTCCTGCATTGTCCGAGCTGGAGGGTCAAGTTGGATGTTTCCCTCATTCATAGGTAAGGAAAAATGAACATGTGGGTTGGGCATCCTAGGTTCGGGTAATCCCCCACCCCTTTGGTCATTTTGGTTTGCACCACCATTATCAAAATTTTCACCCCCATGCATGTTTGGGTTGACACCCGTATTTTCAAAATTGTCACCCGCATCCTCGGGTAGGTCTAGTTCAAGGTTCATGTTGGGGTCCATGAGTTGTCTAACCAATCGGTTTTGCTCGTCCCGCCCCCACATGCAACAAAGGATCAAAAATTTAAACTATACAAAAACAAGAATATATACTAGGACAACGTACCTCATCCCATGATAAAGATAACGGGACTTACCTCCGTCGTCCAGAAATCACCTTCTTAGTTTGACACTTGCCTTCCCCGGCAACGGCGCCAAAAATGCTTGGTATTTTTTTTTGCTATTCCTAACTTACTAATATCTCCCACAACGTATGTATGATGTATGTGTGAGGGGGAGTGTCATTCTCACATGGGACGATGTCAAAAGAAAGGGCAAGGAGAAAATGGAATGAGATGAATAAAATGTGTGTGTGTGTGAACAAAAGTGTTTCTCAAGCACAAGAAGTCTTTTGAGTATCGTGTTTTACTTGAAAAAGTATTCCAAGATCGCTCCTCAGGGAAGGAAGTGAACCATCATGAAGGTGATTTTTATTAAAGAAAAGTGTAAAATCATTCTGTTTTGGAATTTGGTAGTGGGTTGAGTTGTGATAATGAAATGAAAAAAAGTGTTGGCTAATCCAACAAGGTCATTCCAATGGGAATCTCAATTCAACTCGAAACCTTCCTCCAATGGTGTATAGATGAACGATAGATTCGTGGGAAGCTAGGGACGAAATAATGAGGATCCAAGCATAACCCGTGACCAAGCCTACGGGATATCAAAGACTCACAACCACATCCATTCTCAGCGCAGTCAAACCAAACTATCGTACACTGAGAGGAGGAAAAACAATGAGTTGAAATGACATACCCAAAAGGAGGTCTCCCTTGGATTAGCCAACTAAAAACTTAGCTACTCATGGTTAAAGTAAATACAATAATGAACTGGGAAGTCATTATGAAGAAATAAAGGTTAGAACTAAGCATAAACGAAATGCATCAATATAAACAATCTTCAACAAAGAATGAGTGAATTACGTTCCACCCTTCACGGCTTCGGTTAAAGCTCTAGAAAAGTGAAAGAGTTTCACTCCTCTAAGGAAAGAAGGAAGCTCCAACAATGAAATTAAAATAAAATAAGACTTAAATTAAAAGAAAGCAGTAATTACTTGGCGGATATTCCACAACCAAGAGATGATAACACAATAAAAGAAAGCAATACAACTTGGTGGGTATTTCACAACTAAGAGATAATAGCATTATTAAGGAAAACAATAATGCAAAGAAAGTAATACAAACTTGGAGGGTTTCTCACAACCAAGAGAAAAGCTAGTAAGCATACAAAGAAAGCAATAACAACTTGGAGGGATGTCCACAGCCAAAAACTCTAGCAAAAACTTGTGTTTTACAAGCCACAAAAGGGTGGTATTTATAGGCAAAGCCTTTACAAACCCCAAGGGGTGACATTTACAAACCCCAAAGATTCCATTTACAAGCCCAAGAGATAACATTCACAAGCTTCCAAAAGTTGTCCTTCACAAGCTTCAAAAAGTTGTTATTCACATGTTTGTAAAAGATACCATTCACATGCTTCCACAAGATGACATTTGAATTACTTTAATCTTTTTTTGTTTAGAGCTTTAATAATTTTCATCTTAGAATTTGTAGCTTTGTCACAATTGACTCCCCGGTAGTTTGTAGCTTTGATGCATAATACCTTGAAAAGAATAACAATTAATGCATTATTCCTAATTCACACACTAACCTTAATAGGTCAATTTTTATTAGTTTAACTAACACAATTGACCTATTAACTTAATTAAATTATGCATTAATTAGGATTAATCAATGGGGTGGGGGTGATGATGGTGGTGGTGATGGGTGTAATTGGGATGCAGAAATTCGTGAAATGATTTCATGTTATTGTATGATAACTGAAAATTTGATTTCATATTTCCAATAAATGGATGTGATTGGGTACTATGGATGTTACTGTGAAATCGATGTTACTGTAGATATGTTACTGACTACAACCTTTTTGGTTTTTACTTTTAATACACCATATGTTGTTTACGAAGAGTTCAGGGGTTATGGTTTGACTTTAAATGTAAATTGGGTGAGAATCAATTTTATTCAAGTTATGAAAACTGATGTTATTGAATAACAATTATCAAAATATCACAAGTTTCCTCCAAAAAAGTTCAAGTTACCTATGAACACTGTTATGTATAATGTAATATTCATTCTACAAAATTGTAACATGGGGACTCAATGAATTTCCAAATGGAATCAATTGTATATTGAAAAATGATGTTACTAAATTTTGTTTGTTTGATGTTACTAAATAGATGTTAGTGGGATTCAGTTTATTAATTAATGTTATTACGATCATGTTACTAAGATAATGTTATTATATGTTTTTCAGCCATTGATAATTCAAATGTCATGTTATAGGTTGATGGCAAAAACAGGTAAATCTACTGCTCCAAAAGCGGCTTCATTTCACCAATTCTGGTTTAACTTGTTTCTATTGGTGAAGGTTATTACTGACCTAAACATCAAAGATGTTCATAGAGAACAACTAAAGAGAACACCATTTTGGCATTTGTTTCACACAATATCCACATCTAAAATGGATAAAGAATTTTTCAAAAAGAATGACAAGAGTATTGTGGACATAATTACCACATTTGATGTTGAAACATCAAGATTTCGTATTGGTGGAAAATGTTTAAAATTACGGAAGACTGATGTAACTCTCATATTTGGTATAAAAGATGGTGTGGGTCCAATTCTTTTCCCACAAAGTGCAAAAAAAAATTCACCATTTGTAAGGAGGAGATTCAATAACACCAAGAGGTAGAATGCACCAATAATAAAAAATAGACTGGAGGATACAACAAGGGGTGTTGGTAAAGATGATTGCGAAGATTTTGCTAGCTTGTTCTCTTTATATGTCTTAGTGACACTATTAATTACAAATCTGGGCAAACGATTGGATGATGGTATGTGTCATAAATTGAAACTTTGGATGAAAGAAAAAAAATATGACTGGTCTCAAGCAACAATTGATGTAATGATGAATTCTATACGGTTCAAGATTGACACACCGATTGCAGTAATCGGTTGTGTACTTTTGTTACCTGTGAGTTTTTGGTTGCTAATTTTTTTGATTTTTTATTATTATTAAACATTAACTTTTCCATCTAATGTAACTATATCTAATTTGCAGAACTGGATATGTGAGCACACATCTCTTATTGTGGCCGACAAGGCCGATGCTTTCCCATGGTGGATGAAATGGGATTTACGAAAACTTTGGATGTCTCTCGCACAAAACACACTGTCCGACATATCAACTGATTAGGTATTATTAAAAAATTATTTTTTTGGTATTTATATTATTTTTGATAATGTTAATTTTGTGATCAATGTTACTATAAAAAATTGATGTTACTGTAAATGTTACTAGTAGAGAAATCGATGTTACTGTCAAAAAATAGATGTTACTGTGTAATTCATAGTCATTTGATTCAACTGAGTGAACATTTATTGAATACATTTTTTGCAGGTTACTAATGTTGTGAGGTTTTCTGAAGGAAACTTAAAAAACACTTGGTGAAAGAGCTTAATGAAAAGAAATCAGAAAAATGCCAAGAATGTGTTGGATAGTGTGGAGGCTCCACAACAAAGCAAGAGTGTTTTAAATTCAGAATTGGAATACGCAGGTAATGAACCTAATCTAGCTGATGATGATCATATTGTGGTTAATGAAGATGTCCATGAAAGTGATGATGCATTACATGTTCCTACAAACGATCATCCTGTCCAAAAGGAGACTCAAGACGTCCAACTGTTTGATGCATTTGTTGATGTGGTCATTCGAGAATCAACATTTATGGAACCAGATGAAGTGGTAACACATGAGGAAAAGTCACAACAACTTTTGCATGACAATGAAGGTATGCCTGGATTGATTGTTGAAAATGAGGTACAAAAATTTCATATACAAATGCTAATTGTGGAGAACGAAGCACTTCAAACAGTCATCAAGAATATTGGTGGAAACCAAGGGGAGGAAGATTTGAAAGAGATTTAAGATTATGTGATGAAACTTGTTGATAGAGACAACCAGATTTCAGAATTAAAAGTTTTAATTGATCTCCTAGAGAAAAACAAAGAAACACAAGAAGATTAAATTAAAAAATTGACATCAAGGGTGTCTGAATTAGAAGAAGCGAACAATTCCCTACATGATATTGTAGCCGATATGGTCGTGCATGCAGTTACTCAGAGGTACTCACGAGCTCCGCCAAAACCTCAACCCATCGAAGGTAAAGAACAAACATCGATGGTGAGAAAAATCAAAGGAAAAGAAAGAAAAAGAAAGAGAGATGAAGATTATGAGTATAGTAGGAAAAACTGGGAGAAATTTTTTTGTGAAATAAGTTGAAAGCCAGGAACAAGTTGACCAAATTAAAGGGAAGGAGAAGATATCGGATAGTTGCATCGATGTTGATGATTTGGATATTATAATGCCAAGTGAGAAGCCAGAAAGTAAGAGAGTTGGAGCTCGAAGATGAAAAGTCTACAAGAAAGTAGGACCGGATGAGTATGACAAATTGGTTCAAATGCATAACGCTAAAAGAAAAAAGTAACGTTAATGACCACTATGAAACACCTTATATATTACTGTTTATTCTATATTTTATTGACATGCACTATTTTTAATTAAAAGGGAAACTTTACGGAGTGGAAAGTATGGAAATATCATTGATGTGTTGAAATTCATGGATGGGGAAGAACTGCATAAGAATGTAATGTACCATGTGTCTTGACAATTTAAACAAATTATGAAATACTTGAATATTTGTTATTTAACAAAAACGTGTTATTACTTAGGTAATTGATTGTTGGGGAGAAATATTGATGGAGAAAACAAACTGCAAATGTTTCTTTTTCAACAGTTTGTGTTGGGTGAGTTTGTGTAACTTACGTTGAATTCTTGTTTGGTGGAGCATTGAATTAGTAAACATGAGTTTAGTAACATTCATGTTACTGTAGTAACACAAATACAGTAACATTCATGTTACTACAAATAGAACTATAGTAACATTGTTGTATTTGTGTTAATATAGTAACATGAATGTTACTGTATAAGATAACAACTGTGTTACTGTTCTATATTGGCATTGTTCATCCTCTAAAATTTAGGGGTTACTATTGATTAACATGTAGACATATGTAACAGTTGAGAAGTAACAACACTCTCGTTAAATTTAGATAGACAACAATTTGAAAATGGGGCAAGTGTGGTCATTACTTGTGTTCCCAATGAATTCAGATGCATACTGCAGCTAGCCCATACCATTCCACTGGACCTTGCTTGTACTGGATACAGAAGCAGGCGAATGGATCCACTACAACTCTTTGAAACCTCGAAGTGGAATGATGGACAAGTGGTTTGAGGATGAAAAAAAATTGGTAAGTTAATTAAATGTGAACAACCCAAATTGTTTGATATATTTTCCTTGTACAACATTTTATTATGGCAGAAAGACTACGTGGAGATGACATCCAAAGAGGGACAAAGGAAGGCATTGAAAACAAAACATAAAATTGTTGTTAGCACACAAGACATCAAATGTCTAATATATTCATATGAGAAATGTCCTCAACAACGAGTTGACACCTATGTAAATAATAAAATAGTATACCTTTAAGTACATTATACTCAATATCATTAACAAAAATACATTAATACAGGGTCAACTGCGGATTGTACGTGTGTTACCTAATGCAGCAGCTTGCTCGTGGACCGCAAATAGAAAAGAAATTGAAACCACCTCAATTTAACGCTCTATGAATCGAAATGGCGTCTACATTCATAAACCATAGGAATGCATAGACTGTTGAAGACTAGAAGACAAGATCAAGATTAAGAAAGAGATACCAAGACAAATAGGAAGTACTAATGTGTGGGGTAACTATTCATTTTTAGGCTAATTGCAGGATTGGTTAGATATTGGTTGTAATTGTTAGGTGGTTGATATTTGGTTAGAAATTGGTTGTAATTGTTGGGTAGTTGATATTTGTTTAGAAATTGGTTGTAATTGTTGGCTGGTTGATATTTGATTATAATGAAATGTTTATGGAACAAAGAAAACTCTGTCCACATTGTTATTTAAATAGTAACATGCTCAAAAATTGTTCCAAATTACAGACCCTATTTGATTTTAGAATGCTTAAATGAAGTTGTTAGTGGAATGCAAATGTTGTTATCCACATGACTGGGAATTATTTGCATAATTTCTTTGTAAAACAATTGAAATCTCTTTCATACTTGGTTACCCAAATAAAGTAACATGTGTAGTAACATGATTTAAAATTCCTCCAAATTAAGCAATCACAAAAAATCCATTTTAAATAGTAACATCGGTTACTTGCTAACATTTCAATTAAATAGGAACATTGAGGTCACATTAATAGTAACATAAAACATATATTGACCATGCGAGAAAAATACTGCACTATTAACTTATCACACTGGATAACTCATGATATTCCCAATGTGACATGACAAACACAAGAGCTGGAAAAATTAAAGTAACATCTTATTCCAAAAAAACAAACAGAATTTTACAATGATTCATTACAAGTCTTCTTATTATGATTACCTAAGCGGCCACAATGAATTTTTCTGACAAGCATACCTCTAGACCTAAATCTACACTTCCTTGGATGGTCTGGTTGTTTTTTTGACAACAGTGACAACATATCAACATCAACCGCTGAAAAGTCAGGACGACCGAGTATTGGAATAGGGTGTATAGACTTAGAATAACACAATCGGTAACTAGTAACCTGATAAAAATAATCAACAAACTCATTGGTGTTCCTACCACTCTTTTAAATTGCAGCCACAACATGGGCTCATAGTAAATCGTTGATCTGCCATTGGTGGCATGAGTACGTACAACTCTCAATGTCAACCATCACTGAACGATGTGAATTAACCTTGAAAACATAACTCACCCTAACAACCCAGGAACGACACTCAGTGAAGCAGCTTGAAGTTTGATTTCAATATTTGGATAATTAATGTCATTCCACTGTGACGATGTATTTAAGCGACAGGCCATTTGGTTCATGATCTGCCCTTATTGTGTCAATCATGCTTGTGACAAATAGATGACATGAATTCGTGATCCAAATATTGAATGACTCCGCCGCATTTGAAGACATCTCCCCATAACGTTTCCCCTTGAAAAAAGCATTCTCCCATTTCTCAAATGGAAGGTTTTCCAAACACTTATCAACAACGGCTCCTCCTCCACGCCGAAACACATCAAGTTTTTCATTGAAAAATACCTTTGTCAGAGCATAAGCACACAATGTAAACAAAAAAATCATACGCTCACGAAACACATGGGTAAAGCGACCCCCACTATATTTATCTCTTAGATTTGCTTTTAGTGGTTGTAGGAAAAAAGAATGGTGCACCGTTGGGAACACCTTTGGCATTGCTTCCATCAAGCCAGCATTGCGATCGAACATAATGGTAAGGTCCTTAGTATTATCAACAATTTCTGCTAATTGTTCTAAAAATCAATGCCAATTATACACTCACTCTTTGAATCAACAACAGTAAAAGTCAAGGGAAATAAACATGTAATACATATAACAACACAAACAGTAACATAAAAATAGTAACATACAAGCAAATAATAAAATGTAACGGTAAAATAAAATCAGTAACACCAAATTAAACCCAAAAAAAACCACTTTGGTTGTCATCTTTTGCAGTTGCAGACAAAATAATGTCTTTATACATTCCCTTTAAAAATGTACCATCAATGAACAATATGGGTCAACAATAGTTAAATCTGTTTATACATGTCTTAAATGACATGAAAAACCTACTAAAATGCTGTGTGTCCAAATCACATTCCAATGCAAAATGACTGCCTAGATTGATTTCATTAGCAACTTATACATACCACTGTAATTGTTGGTATGACAATTAATGATCCCCAAACAACGTACCCCTTACTTTTTCGACACTCATCCAAACTTGATCATACGACATTGTCAAACCATAATCTGTATGAAACATACTTTTCATATCAATTGACCGTGTGTTAGGTTTTTGTCGGACGTTGTCAATAATAAGACCTCCAACCAAATTCGAAGTCAATCTTTTGTTCTTTGTCGTACGTGTAGCCACGCCGCACATGTACTTATTGTTTAACTTCTTAATGTAAAACCATCCATTTATCCATTGGAGTATAGAAACAACAAACCACTCACACCCAGCATAATATTTCATGACACATTCAGTCTTTTTTATTCTTAACATAATTAAACTGAAAACCAACCTCAATTGCATAAAGCATTCCGAAATTCAGCGCTCCTCCCTCAAACTTCTGGCCAACCTCTACTATTTCATTGGACAATCTATTAGTCACCAAAACCTTCTCATTGTGAGAACAAAAACAAGGGAGAAGATCACCCTCGCGACCAACAAGGTCAACAGTTAATTCAGAACTTTCCACAACTTCCCCACCCTCAAAATCACGAACCACATTCCCCTTAACAACAACTGTAACATCAACAAAATACAAATGAACAGACTGTGCAATTAAAAATATGTTTCTCACCCCATGTAACACATCATCAATTATGGAATTCATTGTACTTCTTAGCACAACAGTCTCAGAACAATACTTGAAACAAATTAATATGTTATCCTCTATGAAGCACGAATACTTCAAAAGGGTCAAAATATTAGTATCGGATACGTTTTGGATATAGATACAACTCCGATACAGCCAGATACGTATCGAATTCGGCTGATAAGTATCCTAAAATTAAAAAAATAAATTTAATTTTTGGATACGGACAGATACGCGTTGGATACGGATGGGATACACTTAGGATACTCTTCGGATACGGAGGGGTATTACCTGAATTATTTTAAAAATATAGGGGTATAAGAACAAATATGTTTAGCCCTTATTTGCAAATATATTATAGAACCCTAATTTCTTTTATTCCATAGTCCCCCCTAATCAATCGATCGTCAACTGATTGTCTCTTTCTCTCTCTCTCTCACTCACTCACAAAAATTTGAACAGTTAATTTTTATTTTGGCATTTTGATTTTGCCATAAATCTCGCAGAATGCAAAGAAGGTGAACTGATCTGGGTATGTAGCTTCTTCTCACCAGCGACAGGGAGGCAGCGACAACAAGGTAGCTTCGTCTCAGGCGACAACTCAGACGTCCATCGAGGTTGTTCAGTGCTTAGGCGCACTCAGGCAAACACCACTGCTTTTGTTATTGTCACTCGAAGATGCACAATTCGAGCATTTTGAAAAATTTTAGCAAGTTAAATATGATTGAAATGGGTCTAAGAAAGCCCATTCAATTCAAGAATTGAAGGATCTGGCAATTTGACATTGACAAGGAAAACATATGTTGGATGACATTCTCATGTTCTTTGTTTAATTATTTGATGTTTATGTTGCATATTCCATTAATTAATACAAGATCTGTAGGTTATTCTGCACATTGCTGGGGATGGTAAATTCTATGCATTCTCATGTTTCTTTTGTTTAACCGTGAACTTGATATTATGTAATATGTTAGGCGATATAGAATGTATGATTTATAAATGATAGAATGGTAAGTTATTATTATATATCTTTGGTAGATGTGTGATTCACTTTATAAATCATAATTACTACATTAAATATAATAATAAAATTTAAAAAAATATATATTTTATGGACGTATCCTAGCCGTATCTGTATCCTATTTTTTAAGTTTTATCATATCCCCGTATCTATATCACCGTATTCCGTATCGTCGTATCCGTATCCATGCTTCATAGGTTATCCTCCATTTGTTATAACCAAGCAAACCAATATAAAGGTAAAATAAAACATAATCAATTCTAATTTCATTAAAAACACAAACAGTATCATGAGAAATAAATTTACAACCTATTTTTTTAAAAAAAAATCCACTGAAGAACGTCGCGATACAAACACCGGTAAGTAACATTAAATTTCGGCAAGAACAAAGGAAAAACAAAAATAATTGTGAGATCTCGTATTTCATATAAATATAAATATAAATTATATTAACTTACTAGTATTTTTAAAATGATTAAAATGATAAAAGAAACTTTGAATCGTTGTTATAAGAATAGTTGTGAAAGTGTGGCACACGAACGTATTAAATTCTAAGTCAAATTTAATTTTTGGAGGTGTTTAAGGTTTATAAGGGTAACTAAGTAAATATAGCAATTTTTTTAGGTCAAATTAATATTATCATTGAATCCCGAAGGTCCGGGAAAAATTGGAATGGATGTTGAGCTTATATAACAGTTCAGAGAGGTAAAATAGTAATTTTAGTATTGCGGGTGTAAATTAACTTTAATTTTGAGATAAATCATAAAAATAAATGTTTTTAGATTAAAATAACATTAAAAATGAATTCGGAACGTCGAAAAAAAATATTAGGGTAGTCATAGGGATCAAATTAGAATGTTTAGTTACAAAACCATAATTTCGGAGAAAAAATATATTTTTTAGCCCATGAATAGTATATTTCAGGACTTCTGGGTTTAAAACCGGGAAATTTGGAGGCCGGTCCCCCTACATAGACTTGTTTGGACTTAAGTCCGTCAAGGAAACTTATTTGTTATGAAGTCCGTTTTTTGTCAATTTTACCATGCTATCCCTTCCCTTTAGAAGTGAAATAAAATTAAAAATTAAAAACTCCTAAATCTTAGGAATTTGACCAACATTAAAGTATTTTCTCTCTTATATCTATCTATATCCTTATATAGGTTAAGAGTTTGACTAACTTTAAAATTTTTCCTCTCTCTTATCTATCTATATTCATATATAGGTTAGGTATATATA
>CM042188.1:32572895-32591090 GCA_023539305.1 Ilex asprella | reverse complement strand
TAATATCCCCCAAAAAGTGGTACTTTACCCCACAAAAATTGCATCTTACCCCCAAACAGTTGTAATTTATTGCCAAAAAATGGTACCCTACCCTCAAACAGTTGTAACTTACCCCTAAAATTAGTACTTTATCCCGAAATAGTTGTACCTTACTCCTAAAAAGTGGTAAGAACTTTGATTAAAATAAAATGTCGAATTGAGGTGTCTCAGGACGGGTTGTAATATAACGGGATCCTGGATTCATCAAGGGAAACAGAGTCATTTTTTAACTTTGCCCCTCCACTCTAAATACAGCCCCCTTAGTGTAAAATTACTAGTTTTGGTCTGGGAAGGGGCAGTACACGTTTATGGAGGAAAAATGAATAAAAATCCTAGGTTCCTCAAGCTTCAAGCCACCAAAACTCATTCCTAGGCCAAGATTCTTGCAAGACTTTCTTCTTGGAAGTTGTTCCTCTCAACAAGGGCTATATTTTCACTGATCGGTTCATCTACGCAGCAAACACAACTCCCTTGATTTGAGAAAAATCATTTTAGGTATGATATTTTACCAAGTTAGGAATAGATTTAAGTTTTCTTGCACTTCTATGTGTTGATTGAATGATTTATGTATTTACTTGATGTTGAAAAATCACTTAGGTGCTAGTTGCTTTGAAAATTTAGAGCTAGTAATTTATGTACTTTTGTGTTATTTGAGTTTCTTGACAATTTGTTGCTATGATAAAGGTGTATCTTGCTTATGTGTTGGATTTTTATATTCTAGTTTATGTTCATATGAAAAAACTCTTGTGGTTTGAGAGTTATGATTTATTTCATGAGTTGATAGTTTAGGTATGTGTATTTTTTTGGAGAAATTGTGAAAGTGATGAACATGAAACTTAATCATATGTTTAATCCATTGAATGGTGCTTCACATTCATGTAGATAAAGTGTTGTGAATTTGAAATTATGTTTTACTCTATGAATGAGACATATTTTAAGTTATACGCCACGTGTTTAATGAAATATTTCACAGAATTCACATTAAAAAAAATCATGGCATCTTGGCATACATGAATCCTTGGAACATAGTGTGGGTTGAGCACTTGGTGCTATGCATTATGATGGTGTAGATCCTATGGTAAAAAACCCAAAATCTGGCCAATGACTGTACTTGCGGGATGACGGAGGCAGACTGTGAAACGAGACATGGGTGGCATAGAGTTGCATGTGTATGTTATGCATATTGACATTGCATAGCATTGAGCGATTATGGGGTTGTAGTTTTTAAAATGTACATTTGCACATGTCACGCCTTAAATTTATTCATAGCATTAGAATTTTGTCATTCCAGTAGTTGAGATTGATCCATTCGTGGGATATCATATTACAGATAAGACTCCCGGTACTTGAGACTTGAGGAAGTCTTAAAGGAAGGAGAGGAAAAGGATTTGAATGGATATTTGGCAATTGGGAATATTTTGTATGCATGAGCATAAGCCCCAATGACTTGTATTTCAGTTTGAAAATAGGCGGGACATCTTTATTTAATGAGTATCATATGTGTATATTGAGACAACTAGATGTGTACGTTGAAACAAAGGATTTATGTTTAATTTATATGGATTGTAGCCACTGAGTGATGGTGTGTTGTAATATACTTATGCATATAAAATATTGCGAATATTAGGTGAGAAAAAGGCTTGGAAAACAAATGAGGTTATGTCGAAATTTTATGAAAAATTAAAAGGCTTGTTAAGAGTGTAAAACACTTTTTAAATAGGTGAAAATGATGTCAAAAGATGGGATTTAGAAACTCTGAAGAAATAGGCTAAAAATGGAAGAAAAGTGGCTAGAAAACTTTGGAAGAATGTGAAAAATGAATGAAAAATTAAACTAATGAGGTTTCATTTACTTTTTTTCTTCCTTATCATCCACTCTCCGGGTTTGTGAAAATTCGGGGCGTGACACCCAAAAAGTGGTAACTTACCCCTAAAAAATAGTATCTTATCCCCAAAAAAATAGTACTTTATCTCTCAACAGTTGCACCTTACTCCCAAAAAAGTGATATTTTACCCCACAAAAGTGCTAACTTACCCCAAAAAAGTGGCACCTTATCCTCCGACAATGATAATTTACCCTCACAAAATTGGTAAATTACCCCGAAAAATAATAACCTACCCCAAAATGATAACTTGCCCCAAATCTTAATTGGATAATACTGATTGCTAGGAAACTAAGATCAATCCTGATTTAAGTTAGATGGTTGATCGCTAAACATGTCATAAAACTGGTCCTAATTTAAGCTATGATCGTTGTAGAGATCTGAAAAATTATGATAATTTTTTTTTTGTTTTGTCAGTAGGGCACTATTCATACACCATTTGTTAGTAGGGTACTACATAAGTATCATTTAACCATAAGTCATGTTTAGGAGCATAATTTAAGTATGTAATAGAAGAGAAACATGCTTAGAATATTAAAATACACCTCCTGTGCGAATTTGAGCCTAAACGAGAAATAGTTGAAAAAATTAGACAAAAAAAACATCTCAGTTGACCTAGGTGGGACCGGCTAAACTCGGCCACTAGCAAAAATATTTTTTTTAAAAAAATTTCATTGAAAATAATTTTAAGAACTTTGGTTAAAATAGAATATCAAATTGAGACGTTTCGGGACGAGTTGTAATGTAACAAGGTCTTGGATTCATCAAGGGCAAACAAGTCATTTTGCACATTTGCCCTCCACTATAAATATAGATCTTTTTGTGTAAAAATATCATTTTTTCAGTTGGGAAGGGTCAGTACACATTTTTTGAGGAAAAGAGAATAAAAACCCTAGGTTCTTTAAGCTTCAAACCACCAAAACTCATTCCTAGGTCTAGATTTTTGCAAGACTTCCTGCTAAGAAGTTGTTCCTTTTAACAAGAGTTATATTCTCACCGATTGATTCAGCTATAAAGTGAACACAACCTCCTTGGTTTGAGAAAAACTATTCGAAGTATGATATTTTACTAAGTTGAAAATAGATTTCTTATCTTCCTATGTGTTGATTGAATGATTTAGGTGTTACTTGATGTTAGAAAATTATTTAGTTGATAGTTTATTTGAAAACTTAAAATTAGTGGTTTAAGTACTTTTGTGGTCTTTGAGTTTCTTGACAATTTGTTGTTATGGTAAAGGTGTATATTGGTTATGTGTTTGATTATTATATTTTATCATATGTTAGTGTAGAGAAACTCTGGTGGTTTGAGAGTTATGATGAATTGGTAGTTTGTGTATTTGTAATTTCTTTGAGAAATTGTGAAAGTAATTAATATAAAGCTTAATCATATATTCAATCCATTGAATGATGTTTTACATTCACATAGACAAGGTGTTTGATGAAATATTTCATACAATTCACATTGAGAAAAATCAAGGCATCTTGGCATACAAGAATCCTTGGAACATAGTGTGGGTTGAGCACTTGGTGATATGCATTATGAGAGTGTAGATCCTGTGGTAAAAAACCTAAAAATTTGGCTAATGACAGTACTCGGGGGCTGACGGGAGTGAAACGTGAAGCAAGACATGATTGACATAGAGTTACATAGGTGTGTCATGCATATTGACATTATATAGCATTGAGGGATTACAGGATTATAGTATTTAAAATGTACACTCGCACATGCTACGCCTTAAATTTGTTCATTGCATTCGCACTTTGTTATACCAGCAGTTGAGTTGACCCATTCGTAGGATGTCATATTACAGATGAGGCTTCCGATACGTGAAACTTGAGGAAGTCTTAAAGAAATGAGAGAAAATGAGCTTGAATGAATATTTGGCCCTTGGGGTATATTTTGTATGTATGGACATAAGCTCAAATGGCTTGTATTTTAATTTGAAAAAATAATGGATTATAGATCTTGGGTCTTTTTAAAGTGTAAGGGTGTAAACTCAATTGACGTTTGAGATGTTTTTATTTAATGAATATCATATGTGTATATTGAGACAATTATACGTATATGTTGAGGATAAGGGATGTATGTTTAATTTACATGAGTTGTGGCCACCAAGTGAGGGTGGATTGTGATAACTTATGAAATATTGTAAATATTAAGTGAGAAAAGGGCTTGGAAAACAAAGGAGGTTATGTTGAAATTTTATGAAAAATTAAAAGATGTGTTAAGTGTGAAAAATACCTTTCAAATAGGTGTGAAAGATTTCAAAATGTGGGGTTTAGAAACCTTGAAGGAATAGGTTAAAAATGGAAGAAAAATGACTTGAAAAACTTTGAAAAAACGTGAGAAATGAATGAGAAACCAATTTATCCAACCTAATAACCTGTCATTTACTTTTCTTATTATTTTTTCCTCGCTCTCCTAGTTTGTGGAAATTCGGGGGCATGACAATCACTAAGGTTGATTGGTAAGCTTTGATCGGTAAGACAATTAAGACAAACCCTGATTTATCAAAAAAAAAAAGTGATAAATTTATCCAAATAGTGGTAAACTATTTTACAATTTTATCCCTAAAATTAGTAAATAACACTTTTATCCTTAAAATATGCATATTTTATAATTTTGGTCCCTAAAATGTAATTTTTTCAATTTAGCCCCTAAAATATTCAATTTTATATTAATTTGATGAATTAAGTGTCATTTGAATATCTTGAATATTGATTTTATGAGTTGAATGTTAATTGGATGAATATGAAAGTTAATGTGACGTCAATTGGCCGAATTGCATATTACTTGAATATTTTCAAAATGAAATTGAATATTTTGAGATTTTAGATATAAATTGACAAAATATGCATATTTTAGGGGAATATGCATATTTTAGGGGTAAAAGTATATGAACCCATTTTACAAAATCAGGATCGGTTTTAGAATAACAAGATCGCTCATTACACATCCTGATTTTCTAAAATTGGTTAATACACTTTTATCCCTAAATTATAGATAGTTTATAGTTTCATATCTAAAGTATCAATTTTATCAGTTTTAGCTATAAAGTATTTAATTAACAACCAATTAACAAATTGACATCACACAAACACAATCAATTCATCAAATTAAAATTAAGTTCAACAAATTAATATTAAATTCATCAAATTAACATTTAATATCATCCAATTAACACCTGATTCATCATATTAACACCACATTAACATTCAGTTCATTCAATTTATATTTAAATTCATCTAATTAACACTCAATTCATCAAATTAACATTCAAAATAATAAAGATTTATTTTTTATCCAAATCAACACCAAATTAACATGCAATTTTATCCAACCAACATTCAATTTCATCTAATAAATATTCAATTTATCAAATTAACATTTAAATTCAATTAATTAACATTCAAGTACATCCAATTAACACCCACTTAGTATTCATTTCATCCAATTTATCAAATTAATATCTACAAAATCCAATAATAACACTTTATCCATGAAGTATGGAAGTTTTGTCAATTTTATCCCTAAAGTATTAATTTAGCCCTTAAAATATTGAATTTGTGTTTAGAACATTCAATTTATCAAATCCACACTAAAATAACAAGCAACTTTATATAATAACCATGTAATTCTTCAAATAAAAACAAAATTAACAATAAATTCAATAAATTAACATTCAATTTCAACTAATAAATATTCAATTTCAACTATTTAACATTAAATTTATCAAATTAACATTTAATTTCATCCAATTAATATTAAATTTATAAAATTAATATTTAGTTTCATACGATCCTAATTTTCTAAAATGGGTTAATACACTTTTATCCCTAAATTAGGGATATTTTATCAGTTTCATATCTAAAATATCAATTTTGTTAATTTTATCTCTAAAGTATTTAATTAAGAGACAATTAGCAAATTGATATCACTTTAACATGTTACTTTGGTGTTAAATTAATGAATTGAATATTAATTAGATGAAATTGTATGTTACTTTGGTGTAAATTTGATAAATTGAATCTTTATTGTTTGATTTGGAAAGTTAGTTCAATGAATTGATTGTTAATTGAATGAGATTAAAAGTTTGTTTGATTAATTTAATGTTAACTAGTTGAATTTGAATGTTAATTTAATGAATTAAAAACTTATTAAAAAAATTCAATGTTAATTAGTTGAAATTGAATGTTAATTTGATGTTAAATTATTGAATTTAATATTAATTTGATAAATTAAATTTTAATTGGATGAAATTATATGATACTTTGGTGTAGATTTAATAAATTGAATATTTTTACAATAATTTTAGATGTTAATTTAACTAATTGAGTGTTGATTGGATAAATTTGAATATAAATTAGATGAATTGAACGTTAATTTGGCATTAATTTGATTAATTTAACATTAACTAGTTAAATTTGAATATTAATTTAATGAATAACATGCTTTTTAGAAAAAATTAAATGTTAATTTTGTGTTGAATTGATGAATTGAATATTAAATAGATGGAATTGTATGTTGCTTTCAAGTTAATTTGATAAATTAAATGTTTATTGTTTGATTTGGAAATATAATTCAATGAATTGAGTGTTAATTGAATAAAATTGAAAGTTTGTTTGATTAATTTAATGTTAACTAGTTGAATTTGAATGTTAATTTAGTGAATTAAATACTTATTAGAAAAAATTAAATGCTAATTTGTGTTAATTTGATAAATTTAATTTTAATTGGATAAGATTGCATGCTACTTTGGTGTTGATTTGATAAATTGAATATTTTGTTAAATAATTTTGGATGTTAGTTTGAATAATTAAGTGTTATTTGAATGGATTTGAATATAAATTATATGAATTGAATGTCAATTTGATGTTAATTTGATTAATTTAATGTTAACTAGTTTAATTTGACGATTAATTTAATGAATTAAGTGATTTTTAGATAAAATTGAATGTTAATTGAATGAAAATATAATATTAATTTTGTGTTAAATTGATGAATTGAATATTAATTAGTTAGAATTGTATGTTGGTTTCGTGTTATTTGATAAATTAAATGTTTATTATTTGATTTAGAAAGTTAATTCAATGAATTGAGTGTTAATCGAATAAAATTGAAAGCTTATTTGATTAATTTAATGTTAACTAGTTGAATTTGAATGTTAATTTAGTGAATTAAATACTTATTAAATAAAATTGAATGTTAATTAAATAAAATTGAATTTTAATATGATAAATTAAATTTTAATTGGATAAATTGCATGTTACTTTGATGTTGATTTGATAATTTGAATATTTATTAAATAAATTTTTATGTTAATTTGAATAATTAAGTGTTAATTGGTTGAATTTGAATGTAAATTATATGAATTGAATGTCAATTTGGTGTTAATTTAATTAATTTAATGTTAACTGGTTAAATTCAAAATTGCATTTAATAAATTAAATGCTAATTAGATAAAATTTAATGTTAATTTGGTGTTAAATTGATGAATTGAATATTAATTAGACGGAATTATATGTTACTTTTGTGTTAATTTGATAAATTAAATCTTTATTGTTTGATTTGAAAAGTTAATTCAATGAATCGAGTGTTAATTGAATGAAATTGAAAATTTATTTGATTAATTTAATGTTAACTAGTTGAATTTTCATGTTAATTTAATAAATTAATTGCTTATTAGAAAAAATTAATGTTAATTAGATGAAATTGAATGATAATTTGATGAATTAAATTTTAATTGGTTGAAATTACATGTTACTTTGGTGCTGATTTGATAAATTGAATTTTTTTAAAATAGTTTGGGATGTTAATTTGATTGATTGAGTGTTAATTTGACGAATTTGAATGTAAATTAGATGAATTTCATGATAATTTGGAGTTAATTTGATTAATTTAATATGAACTTGTTAAATTATTAAATTAAATGCTTAGTAGATAAAATTAAATGTTAGTTCGGTGTTAATTTGATGAATTAAATATTAATGAGATGAAATTGTATGTTACTTTGGTGTTAATTTGATAAATTGAATCTTTGTTGTTTGATTTAGAAAGTTATTTCAATGAATTTAATATTAATTGAATGAAATTAAAAGTTAATTTGATTAATTTAATGTAACTTATTGAATTATGAATTATAATTCAAGTAAATTAAAATTATATTTTGCTGCTATTAACATTTGGCCTCATTATAATTTGAGCGGAAAAAATAATCTCACATTTGAGTTTTATGCCAAATTTTGATACATAAAAAAAAATGTAATAAGGTTGGGTTTTCGGTTTTGGGTTCTTGAATTCCATTTTGGATCGGCTTTCATTAATAAGATTGGGTTTTTGAAATTTCAAAACTTGATCGTTACAAGATTGCTGTCAAGATCGGTTCTGATTAAGTCATAGTCTTGGTCCCAGCCAAGATCCACTCTTCTGCAGTCTCGATCGGTAAAGAAGAGTGGATTGGTCCTGATTAGATCGATACTCTTGATAGCTAAAAAAAAGTGAATCGGTCCTAATCAGTACTCTTGATCGCTAAAAAGGGTGGATCGGTCCTGAAAAGTGGTAACCTTACAAAAAAAATAGTAATTATACAAAACTAACGGTGACCTTACCTATAAAAATTTGGTAATCTTATCCAAAAAAATTGTAACCTTCCCAAAAAAACGTGGTAACCTTGCTCCCCCTCACTTAGCCAAACAAGTGGTAACCTTAGCTATAAAAGCAGTAATATTACCCAAGCTAATTGTAACCTTACCCCAAAAAAATGGTATTCTTACCTTAAAAAAAGTGTATTCTTACCCAATCAACAATAATTTTACCTTCAAAAGTGTTAATTATATCAAAAAATGGTAATTTACTTCAAAAGTGTTAATTATACCCAAATAATTGTGTTTTTATCCAATCAGTGGTAATGTTAGGGCAAACATTGATAACCTGGTGGTAATTTTATTAAAAATGTGGTGACTTGCTCCCAAAAAAAGGTATTATTACCCAAGAGTTGTAATCTATTATCAGTAGCTTAGCCAAATAATTGTTAACCTTAGCTATAAAGAGTGGTAATCTTATTCAAAAAAGTGATATTTTTGCAAAATAAAAGTGATAATGGTAAACCCAAAAAGTTGTATTCCTACACCCAAAAAAAAGTTGTATTCTAACCAAAAAAAAAAAGTAAAGTTAACTAAAAAAGTGGTATTCTTACCTCAATAGTGGTAATTTTTCCCTCAAAAAGTGACACTCTTCCATAAAAATTGGTAATCTTTGCCAAAAAGAGTGATAATCTCGTCTAAAAAAATTGGAAATCTTACCAAAAAAGTAATATTCTTACCAAATAAAAGTGATAATGTTACACCCTAAAAAGTTATACTCTTATACCCAAAAAAAGTTGTATTTTAACAAAAAAAAGTGGTAAAATTAACAAAAAAAGTGGTATTCTTACCTCAATGTAAGTGATAATTTTGCCCTCAACAAGTTGTAATCTTCCATAAAAAATGGTTATCTTACCAAAAAAATATTGATAATCTTGCCTCAAAAAGTGGTATTCTTACCAAATAAAAGTGATAGTATTACACCCAAAAAATTGTATTCTAACCTAAAAAAATTTTTAATGTTAACAAAAAAAGTGGTACTTTTACCTCAACAGTGGTAATCTTGCCCTCAAAAAGTGGTAATCTTACCCTAAAAAATAGTACTTTTATCTCAACAGTGTAATTTTACCCTCAATAAGTGGTAATCTTTCCCAAAAATGGTAATCTTACCCAAAAAAAAAGTGATAATCTATCCTAAAAAAAGTGATATCCTTGCTTACAATTAGTATTCTTACTAACCAAACCCCAATTACCCAGAACACGATTGGAACTCTTACTCCTCCCTGGTTCATTGTATCCACATGATAATCTTATTCTAAAAAGTTTTAAGTGTATTTTTTATTAAATATAAGATTACTATAATCTCAACCTACTAATTAATTTATAATCTCTTGAATGGTTCATTGGAATAAAAAAAAACACTGCAACTCTATCTTCTTCTTTCTCCTTCTTCCTCGTCCTTGTTTGAATTTTTTGTTTATATGAATTTGTCAAGGCTCAAACCTACCGAGTGGATAACTGGTAAAATGTAAAATAGTATTTTAAATTTCATCAACGATTGTAATTTTTTGATTATGGATCAATGGTAGATGTTCATTTTTCGGTACCATAGAAAAACCAATTTTAAAATATTTGACCGTTGGTAAAAAAAGAAGAGAGAGATGAGTTGAGGCATTTTTGTAGTTTGGGCCTTCTAAGATGTTTTGTAAAAATGGGCTAAATTAAATTATATGTAAAGAACATTATTAGCATTGGGGGCCCTATTTTTTTTAGGGGCCCAAAGGAATTGCTTAACTGACCTTTAGCCTGGGTCAGGCCTGACAGTTACAAGTAGATTCGCTGGACAATGTTATTTCAGTTGAATTTTTTTTTTCTATTTTTTATAAATTTGATTTGTAATTTATTGTGAACTAGACAACCTATTCATTAGATTTAGTAAGAGGTTAAAAAAATAAACACTCATTAGAAAGAAGAGCCCTCATGAAAAAATATATGACAAGATAATTTTATAATGGTATTAATTTAAGTTTATAGGGATTTTGGAATTGTGTTAATGTGATATGATTTTCTCATTTCAATCCTTGCACTTCTTTTATTTAAGACATTTTTGCATGCCCCATTTGCTTGACAATTTTTTTGTGTTAAGAGTACCTCTAGACATGGGTAATGACTAGCTTAAAATATCAAATACCATATACGCGTAGCTCGTCTCGTGCAATGTACGGTATTATAATTCATATTTATTTATTTTATTACTTAAGAAGTTAAATAAATAACTATATAAATTTTTGGGTGGTAAAAAGTAATTTTTTGAATTTTTTTTTAAAATAATGGTTAGTTATTGTAGAGTTGATGGGTAATTACCAATAACACATGTCAACATTTGATTAGAGGAAACCTTAAGTTTTGAATTAAAAAATCCTAAATTCTAAGAAAAAAGGAAAATGAAACGGAAGACTTCTCAAGTCACCGCCTGCCTAATTTGATTATTTTATATATATACTAATAGTCGGCCCTGTGCAATACACTGAATTATAATTCGTGTTTTTTTTTATATTATTACTTGAGAAGCTATATAAATAATTATATTTAAGTTTTTAGGTGATAAAAAGTGATTTTGTTTTAAATAATGACTTTTGAAGAGTTGGTGGGTAACTTCAATGACACATTTGTGAGCATCGGATTTGAGGAAGTCTTAAATTTTGAATTAAAAAATTCCAAATAGATAGATAGATAAATTGCTGTGAAGACTATGAAACAATTTTTTTTTTTTTTTTTGTTCTAGTTTGCATTAAAAAAGGATGTTAAAAAAAATTGAGCTTAGAGTTAGACATTACAAGAAAAAAATGTACAATTTCAAGATGTAATAACTTTTGTCACAGTTTTTTATGCTAAATTGTATAACCACCAGTCTAGAGGCTTGGAAGTTGAAGGCAATGTTGAGGTTCTAAATCAGTCCAACTCAAAGGAAGTAAACAAAGTGTTAATATGTTTTCATTTCATCTGACTAATTATGAAAAGTTGGACATTATTTGGAGTCTAATTCAATAAACACGTGCTTAGTTTGAGTAACGGGCCGGACATACGTAAAAAATTATCATGGCCCTTGGAAATAGTAAGCTTGTGAATGCATCAAGTCTATTTTAATGGTGTTACCTATCTACCTTCAACTTCATCTTTTATCTCGAATCAATCAGTTCGAAGTTGGTCATATTGGTACATTAGGAACAAAAATATGTCACGTAGTAAACTAACATAAGTTTCTTGTTGTCATGCTTATTGTCTTATTGATTGTGTTTGAAGTTATGTGTAGAAGTCATCGGTGAATTTTTGGATTTGTTTTACAAAACTTGTCGGACATTAATGTAGAAGTCAAGCCTCACAGTGCGATTCATACAAAATTTCAAAGGTTTCAAAGTCAAGGTATATATACATAACACGAAATCGATTTGTGTGTGCCGCTGTCAAATACTTTTCATTCTTTACAGAGTTGACTGTAATAAAATTTTTAGGGTAACTCGTGTTCGAAGACACAATATAATATGAATGATTTTAAGAGAGATATTGGTGATCATTTGATAAGTCTATTTAAGATCGTCGAGTAGACTTATTGGAGTTTGTTTTGTTTTATATTATAAATTATAAATATTTGAAAGATGAGAGATAAGAGTTGAATTTTAATTTTATATATACTATGCCATCAACTTAAATCATATCGTTTAGACAAATGAGTACTTATTATTGCTCCAAATAATATATCTATTTTATAAGGGTGTCAATCATGTCTTGTCATTTTCAGTCGTGTCATTTTTGGATCGTGTTATTTTCAGTACGTGTCATTTTCGAGCTGTGTTATTTTCGATAAGTGTCGTGTTCGTGTCAAAAGAAAATTATTTAATTTTGTAACATCTCATATGATAGTATGTATAACAAATTTAAAAAAATTATAAAATACTTATTTTTGTTTATATTACTCGTTAATCATGTTATGCATGTCTAACTTTATTTTGACTCATTTATCATTTGCAGTAATTGTTCATCTCATTTTCAAGTTTGTATCGGGTCGAGTTTGTGTCGATGGATAAAATTAACACTCTATTTTAGGCCCTTTATTGCCTGTACCAATCAAATTATTAATACTATTGTATATAATTATCTGATCTAATGTATAATGACCTAATGCTCCCAACAAAAAAGTCCAACCATAAGAGCAATTTCAATGTTATTCGACCCATCCAACACGTCACTAGGTCCAGATATTATAAAGTTATGAGGTCTAAATATCAATAGTACATTTATTTGACATTAGGAAGCTTTGAAAAGCTACTACATATTAAAGAAAGCACCGTCTTGAAATGCTTGGATAATTGAAGATCACACGCGAAAGTTGTGCCATTGGACGCTAAACATTTAGGTTTGGTGGGAGTAGGCTATAGACTTCAATTCCATGACACAAAAACTGAACCATTCATATTTTAAGTGCCATTGCAATTTCAATTTCACCAACTTGTTTTTTGTTTTTTGTTCAATGGTAAGGGTGTTCGGACCAGTTTACATGTATTTCGATTAATCTCTTCCTCGATCTAGTTAAAACAAACCATCCACATTCCTATTATTACTTAAACTACCCATTAAAGTTAATTTCATCAACTTTTGTCATCTTAAATCGGTATACTTGTATGTTCCTTTATAATTTATGTAGATTGTAGCCCATATATAAAACCCTAATAGTTAAGTAGCACTATATAAGGGAATTTAATATATGGGGAATATTTTGTTACTCCATTTCGAAAATTTGACATCTCTATTGACTTTTCTTTCCTTTTACTTTCTTATTTATTGATTGTACATGGGGTATGTTTTATGATATGCAAAGCCTCATGAGTTAAATAGTGAGAATATAGTATAATCGAATAAAAGATCAATAGATTGAAATAATGTTAGAGCCATATAGTTTAAGGGTACCACAAGTAACGAGCTTTTACCTCAACTCATGAGATTGTACAAAAATATATTAAAAAAAAGATTATTTTCAAAATATTTTTTAAACTCAAATATTTTTAAAAACATTATTTCATCAAAAAATATTAATTAAAATAATATTTTTAAGCAAAATCGTCAAATGAAGTGACGTTTTTTATTTCAAGATATGACACCTAAAAACATTACTTAAACCGACGTTTTTAGTGGGGGGAATGTGGTTGGACATAAAAAGGGGGTGATCTGATGGACAAGAAGCTGACCCACGGATTGACAGGTAATGGTATTTTGTTTTGGAGGAATGACACTTTAGATACCAAAAGTTTTTTAGATTCTCAATTCATACCCTGAAAAATTAACATTCTCAAATAGCCCTCTGAATCACATAAAAAGTTGTAAACGTACTACATTCTGATAGAATTGAGTATGAAATAATGTACAAATAATTGAGCATAAACATGGAAGACATGAAGATTTCACACAAAACTATAAGATAAAGTAACATATTTGTTATTTTGAATCACATTATGATCTTTTTATTAGATTAATGCTACACTCTAAAAGATGTCACTTGAAGATCTAAATATATTTCAGGTACAAAGTCTCATTTGCCCTTTGGTTTTTCGGTAGACCTATGGCTTATTACTCAGTACAACACCCATGTAGGAGAGGAGAGGAGAGAGAGAGAGAGAGACGGGAAAAGGAAGGTTTGGCTGTTGTTTATACTGTTGCTATCGAGCACTAAACTTGCTTAGCATTTAATTAGGTTAGTTATCAAGGGATTTTCGATTTTAGGGTTGTTTGATGGAAAGAGATTTGGAAATTTTGGTTTAAATTGGTTTAGTTTGGAGTTGAAGAAGGGAGGTTGACAGAAAAAGAGAGGAGAGTTGAAGAGAGAGAAAAAATAATATTGAGAAGATGGTGTAGCTTGGTGTTGCTTAAGGAATTGGAAGATTGAAAACTTTGACGCCACAACGTTTCCAAATGGAGAATATCTCTGTGCCTATATACGTGTGTATATGAAGTTGACTACGTGTGTTACTGTTTATGATATTTATGCTTAAATCACAATGACAACCCTTATTGTTTATGATATTTTCATTACACCCTTTCCTGTTTATGGAATTATATTGCACATCTTAGGATGTGATATCTTGTAACGGATTCTCCCTTCAATTAGGATATTTTACCTTTACGTGAAAAAAAAAAACTATTTTTTGACCGTTATGCTTTTATTTTAATCAAAATTGAGCTATCATCAATACAAAATGATAATAAAGGTGAGAAGATTTTTTTTTTTGGCAGACAGATATTTTGATAGATTTTTGGAAAAATGTTTAGAAGATTCTTTTTGGTAAATATATTTTATGAAGCAAATAAAGAAGTAAACTTTGGGACTTATAGACTTTATTTTTTTGGCAATTGATTGATGGACAATCCAATTTTGTCTATAGTGTTTGGGTAGTAGGTTAAAGTGTGTTAACACCCATATGGATAGGGTAATAAAATAATGGGTCCCAAAAAACTCTTGTTTGGGAAGTAAAAATTGAGGGATGATATAAATCCCGAGTCAAGCCTTGACCTAGGTGCTACAAAATTTTTTGAGTAATACTATTTGGACCTAAAAATTTGACATAATTTGTTGACCTAATGATATGGCTTCATTAGAACCATTGAATTAACACCAAGTTCTAATATTTAATGGGATCCACAGTCAATCCAATGGTCACAGGGAATTAGGTCAAATTTTTAGGTCCCAATAGCATTGCTAATATTTTTTATCCAAGCTAAGGTTAAATATAACCCACCTCCGCCATGGGTTGCAAACCTAGTCAATGGGATATATTACCTAATTACTATAATATCTTTTCTTTACCGTTTAACCCTAGAGCACTTGCCCTTACTTTCTCCAAACCAGAGGAAGTCGACTGTGGATGACAAGAAGATCAAACTCAACTATGCCCTTGCTATGTATTCTCATCCCCTCCAATACACCAGCCTCCAATCCACTATTCATCAACGTGAAAGCAACAGGAGATAACCAACTGGGTGTTGAGGTATGCTCTCTCCAAACCTATGACAAATTTAATTTATTTATTTTTTTAATTTTTGTGGTTTGTTGAACCAGAAGCCATAACCCATCAACAAACACTTTTTTGTGGAATTTCTTACTAGGCATAAATGACACCAAAGAGCAGGATTTGGTTATTGGGTGCAGGGTTTTTTTTTCAAAAAATTTATTCTTAATCAGAATCTCTAACCCACCACGAAGAAGATGACAAAGTCCAAATCTCTCTCTCTCTCTCTCTCTTTTCGTCTGGTTATGGTCAAGACGGATCCATTTTGTTATGTTTCTCATCTCTTCAAAATTAACGTTGGTGAATGGTTAATATGGTAAACTTCTACAAAATTAAAGGTCAAAATATGTGGGCCAACAAAATTGATTAGTTCCTTGCCAAACAATGGTTTGGATTGGATAACAAATATAACCCCTTCAATTAAGTGGCTGATTGGGTTTGGGAGGGTAAGTTAGGAAACAAAAAGTCCTATCCTTTTTTATCCTTATTGATTATCCAAACACACCCTAAGAGCAAAACTTCGACTGATTGATTCTAGATCTAACTAGACAACTTTGTCTATAATGCTCCATTTGGTATGATGAAAAAATTAAAGGATGAAAAGCTGAAAGGATGAAAAATTAGAGGAATAAATAAAACATCATGATTGATAAGAAAGGAAAGTAAGAAGGATAGAAAAGTGGATGAATTAACTTTTTTTTCAACTTACCCAAATCAATCCCTCCAAAATCGGAAGAAAAGTGGATGAAAAGTTTATTATTTATGTTGAGATGTATCTTATTTGTCTATATATCTTTTTATATATACATATATTGTGTATATATTAATTTCATATAAAAATACAATGATAAAATATGTATATATATATATATATTTAAAATAAACTTTAAAATTAAAATTAAAATTAAAAATATATTTTTCCCATCTTAATTAAGGTGAAATTTTTTTACCAATACGACTCGAACTCGATACAAATTTTATGACACGAACTTGATTAACTCGAACACTAACACGACACAAAAATAAACAGGTCAACTCGACACAACATAATTAGTTAAATGAGTTGAGTTAGGTGTGACTAATGTTCGACACAAACCAGTAATGACTCAACATAAATTTGACACGATGCGACTCGATTGTCACCTCTAATCTTAGCCAGCACAAAAAAAAAAATAGTTATTTTTATTTTTATCCATCCAACCAAACACAAAAGAAGAAAAATGTATCATTCCTACTTTTCATCCTTCTTACCAAACGGAGCATAAGAGAAAAATGAATAAGTTGCAATACTGATTTTCTTACATGAGGGTTAAATGGGTGGTTCAAGCCATAAAATTTGATTAAATCTGACACAATGAAGAATCTGTGATAAAGAGATTTATTGTAATTCCAAAAAACAAGAGGGGATGCACTGAAAATGTCAAAAAGTAAAAAGGATGTGGTTGTAATTAGACCACCCCTTTTTATGTCCAACCACACCCCCCCCCCCCCCTAAAAAGTCGAGTGTGTTCTGTAACTTTTATCTTAGCAATAAAGAAGGTCAATTAGTTTGACATTTTTGCCTAAAAATATTACTGAAATTGACGTCTTTTAATTTAAAAATATCATTTCAAATGACATTATTTACACAAGCTAAGAGCCTTAATAGGGCCGCTCATTGGGTAGCCGCAATGACACTTTCTGATTGTATTGCTGTGAATTGGGTTAGCTGTCCCCCGTTAGAATTTCAGGCTTTTTTTGCTACCTGTAATCATACATTTTCTACTTGAATGAACTTATTTATCTTCCTGATCAAAAAAAAATAAAATGACATTTTTAGAAGTATATGTATTTAAAAAATATTTTAAAAACAACCCTCACGTATATTTTTGTACCACCAATGGGTTGGGAGTAAAAGCTCCAAAAGTAACAATATCCAGTATCTACTCCTCCTTTAAGGGACAGAGAATGAGATGCTAGGCAAGGTAGTTGTCACCTACCCATTTCATCTGAACATCATATGAATCATGTCACCCTGGTGTTAAGACAACCTTAAACTCTGATGTAATTATTGGCATTAGTACAATCATAATCATGTAACTTGTTCTTACACGGGTAAAATTACAGTATTAAAAGAGATATTGAATTAAAAATAATGGCCCTCACTTTTTTTAAAATTTTTATACAACCCCATATGTTTTATAAACTTTATGTTTCCTCTTAGATTCCAAAAAACATTATATATAGACAATTCACATAGTGTATTAAAAAAATAATAAATTGATATTTAATAGTAGAATGGGTGAAACAAATTTGATGACTACAAGGAATTAAAAATTTGTGAAAATTAAAAAAATTAAATTTTGAATGTGAATTATATCAAAAGTAATCAAGACGATAATTTATTCTAAGTCATTGTATCATATCAAAATAAGAACTGATTTATAGATTGTGACCCAGATTGGCTTTTACAATAATATTTAAGAAAGTTAATTTTGATAGATTTTATATAACTAAAAATTTAACCAACGGAATAAAATTCTTAAACATGTTATTTTCGGCCCCTTAGAATCTTGGTTCAGTCCAAGAATACAACTATACAATGATCATGAGAAGTGCTAGTCTCACTGAAAGATTTAAGTTTTTTTACTTTGTA
>CM042188.1:32475865-32535237 GCA_023539305.1 Ilex asprella | reverse complement strand
GGATGCTCATGCCAAGAGAGGATAATTTGTAACATTATCAAGAGGTTGCTTGTAAGGATGCTTGAATAACTCAAACCTTGAGGGTGAGAGTTTCCTTATAAAGATGCTCATGCCAAGAGAGGAAAATTTGTAATATTATCAAGAGGTTCCTTGTAAGGATGCTTGAATAACTCAAACCTTGAGGGTGAGAGGTTCCTTATAAGGATGCTCATGCCAAGAGAGGAAAATTTGTAACATTATCAAGAGGTTCCTTGTAAGGATGCTTGAAATAACTCAAACCTTGAGGGTGAGAGGTTCCTTGTAAGGATGCTCATTCGTAAGAGAACAATAGTACATCATGTGTTGGAAAATAATGATATTTTGAAATGGATGATTATGGGAATTGGTTGTGATGGTATATTTCTATTAGTATTGTTATTTAAACTTGAGATCCGTTGTTAAATGTCCTTGTTTTACTTCAAACATTATGTATGCTACTTGTGAAATGAGACCACCCCTTTTAGATGTTTTTACAAACCTTGTTTGAGTTTGGAAAGATTTTGCTACAGAGCTTCGTTTTCATCCCCTACAATTACATTTTTCAGATTTAGTGCTAGAGTAGGATCTCGGCATCGACGAGCCGGGACATTGGGAGGCTCCACTCGAGGGGAACCTAGATCCCAAGGTGGATGTTTAGAGCCGTGGTTTCCTTTGTACTAGACTAGAAATTTTTTTTGAACATGGTGTAGTCTAGTTTCTTTTGTAATTTCCGCTGCGCTATAATAGTCCATTTTCATTGGGAATGTAAATGCCAAAGATGACATATTCTTTTGGATATTCATGTAAATGTTATGAGTTATTGTTTGAAGTCTTCTTTATTGATGATTGATCTTAGTGCTCTCTTGGTATGAATGGTTATTGAATGTAATGCCGTCCAGGGTGGTATTTGGGGCGTTACAAGAGGTCTAAGAATTGAAGACGACCCACAGATTAAGAACAAAAAGTTGAAACTAGACGAGTCAACATAAGCCATAAGCTTTTCCGAGCAGGATCTAATTGGGATTCACCAACCCTATAATGACGATCTCGTGGTCCTCTACGGATTGCAAATTTTGATGTGAAGCGGATGATAATCAATCAAGGGAGCTCTTCTGTAATTATGTACATGAATCTTTTTCAAAGCTTGGACTCAAACTGGCCAATACTCCAATAGTGGGGTTCAGCGGAAAGACAGTCATTTTGAAAGGAAATATCACTCTTCCCATCCGAGTAGGATTGGTTGGGGTTATGATTGAATTTTTAGCAGTGGACATTATCTCGACATACAATGCCATCATGGGACATTCCTGGTTGCACAAGATAAGAGCTGCCCCATCGACATATCACCAAGTTCTCAGGTTCCCTTCGGTCGAGGGAGAAGTAAGCATTAGGAGAGACCAAGTAAGTTCATGAACATGTTTGTTAGCATCGATAAAAGCAAAGGAAAGTAATGAGGCAAAAGCTGAAGGTTCCATGGAGAAAGCTATGAAATATCAACCAAAGTCTAACGGAACGATGGTCGAGGACCATGTCACCAACCCAACGAACTGAACTGTTAAAGACCTGTCTAAAGCACCTCTAGACGGGAATGAAGATAAATACTTCCTACTCGGCGCATCACTACAGGATGAGGAACGAGAGGGTTTGGTAACGCTTTTGATAGAATATGTTGATGTGTTTGCGTGGACCACAAATGAGATGCCTGACATTTCCCCAGAAATTGCATGTCACCAGTTGAATGTTGATCCAAAATTTAAGCTTGTCAAGCAGAAACAAAGAAGGTTGGAACCACAACATTAGGAGGCCGTGAAGGAGGAAGTACCTTGGCGACTTGAATCACGAATCATTAGAGAAGTTTAGTACCCGACATGACTCCCCAACACGGTGGTCATCAAGAAGAAGATTGGAAAATGGAGGGTGTGTGTCGACTTTACTGACCTTAATAGGGAGTGCCCAAAAAATAGCTTCCCTTTACCAAAAAAAGATCAGCTAGTCGATTCAGTTGTCGGGCATGAGTAAATGAGTTTTTTGGACGTGTATAGAGGCTATCACCAAATCCCACTCGCCAATGAAGATCAGAAAAATACTTCATTCAAAACACCCGAAGGGATATACTGTTACAAGGTGATGCCTTTTGTATTAAAGAATGCGAGGCAACCTATCAGAGATTGGTGACAAGAATGCCCTCACACATGATCGGTGACAATATGGAAGTTTATATTGATGATATGTAAGCAACCACCTCTCTGATTTAAAGAAAACTTTTGACGTCCTTTGAAAATATCAAATGAAGCTCAACGCATCAAGATGTACATTTGAGGTGGGCTTCGGAAGTGATGCCCCCAAAATCAGGGGTCCTTTATTAACCCAATGATCACCCATCAACCCGCGAAATTCTTGTGAATACCGTAGTACTCGATATCACGTTGATATACCTCATTTATTGGGATCCATAATTTAAAAAAATTCGGACAAAGTCTCCTTTGTACGGGGAGCTGTACCCAAAATACAACTTATGCAATCACACAATATTTACCACATTGGATCCATTTATCCATACTCATATAACAACACAAAAATGTACATTAAAAATAGTTCATATGAGTTTGATTAAAATTCTTTTCCATAGATTTACATGCCCAAAATCAAATTTAGCAAATGTTTTACAAAAGATGGTTTAAAAGTCACCAATCGACTTTTCTTCATCCTTGAGGCCCCGAGTGTGAGTAATCCACTGGTGCATATCTTGCACTTGAAATGTTTCTCATAAAGGGTGAGCCACGCTCAATATGATATCTCATAAAGAGGTTACTCCCCAACCTAAATGCATATAAAATGTCACATGCAATTTCAACAAGCCACAAAATATTCCAATCAAAAGTATGCAACACAATGTTGGAATTCACTATGTCATGTTATGAAATGAGTTGATACTCACTCATACAACTTAACCCGATCTTCACTGGCTCCTATCAGCCATGTAATATCATGAGTATAAGATCGGGCATTCCAAGCCCTTGCCATTGATGTTGCATATCCAATGACCTTTTAAAAATCTCCGGGTCTTTCTTGGGGTGGGTATTTATGGACTTACACCAACGGGGCCCTGGTTGACACGAAATTCATGACCTTCCAGCAACAATTTCGCGTACACCGACACACTTTATGAACTAAACCAAGGGAGTGCGTATCCTAAATACAGGGTCTCTCACCCGAGGGATAGTCTAACCCTTCTTGCTAACCTCGACCCAATTTATTATGCAAACCGTGCGACTCAATCGGGTCTTCTACCTAACTTTTCTGAGCCCACCCATCATCCACCAAGTGTGGTGTTTGATGTCAACCATGTACACACACCCACAAAATGCGATGTCTTCGTGCATATACAATGTAATGCACAATTACAAAACAACAATATCCAATATTCTATGAATGTCATATGAACCAATTTAACCACATATCAACATATTATATGACTAATTATATCTCAAGCATACTATTACCATAATTCATCGCACTGTCAATATGCCAACATTTTAATTCAATTTCTATTTTTTCAAGCATGTTATACATAATCTATGCAATAACACTTACTTTTACATAGGCATTTAATCAAACACTTTCAAGACACCAAATCATATAATCACATAAAATGCTTAAATTCATCACATAACTTAGGAAATCACATTAAGTGATTTTTACATACCCAATTATCAAAAACTTCCAAGAAATCACAAAAGTAGCAATTTCTAATTACTAATTCATATTAGAATTGAATTTATCCATTTTCATTAAATCAACTACAATTGACAAGTGTTAAAATACATCTAACAACCTACCTATTTCACATAATCGTCCTAGGTTGGAAATAAACTTAGTTAGGATGAAAATTCTATCTCTTGAAGCATAAAACAATGGTATACAAGCCTTCAAGAATACCTCCCAATCTCTAACTTTGATTTCCCAAAGATTTTGTTTTGAATTTTTGATAAAATCCATCTTTTTTAGTATGGTCGTGTAGCCTTCTTCGCGTAGATAAACTTTAATACTTGACTCAAAAGATTCTGATCGGCAGAATTCCGTAGAGAAGGTGGAGCTTTCTCTCTTTTTCCCTCTTTTCTCTTCCAATGTTAAAACCCAACAGTGAGTTGTGGAGAAAGTTAGATTTTTTTCTCCTATTTATACCATTTAATGTTTGGTCTACGTCGCGCCACGCGTTCTCTATTTCCCAGTCTATTTTCGCCCCGAAACGTTTAAATTTCGTCCCAATTTAAGTTCAAAATATTTTATATGTACTTCTTTTAAATTATTTTAAAATTTTTAAAACTTTATTTCCGGGGTCATTTTTTGAGGTCACTAGACACCCGGTCGTCTCAAAAAATGCAACTATCTTGGAATTCAATAAAAATTGACAATGTAACTAAATCTCGCGAGACGAATCTAATAGTGAGGTCCATTTCGTCATTCGAGTTCTAGAAAAATATGGATTTTTAGCCCGCACCGAAATGACAAATTATCGTTTTGTCATTTTTCACAAAAAATCAAATTTACCTGGGTTTTACATTCTTTCCTCCTAAAAAAGAATTTTGTCCCCGAAATTTACACACTCATGAACACTTAATAGCATGCATATGCAACAAGTAATACCAAACTTATGGTTACAAAAATGTACCTCCATCATCGAACAAGAATGAATAACTTGTATGTATAGTGTTCTCACGCTCCTATGTCGCCTCCTTCACACCTAGGTGTAGCCATAGCAACTTTACCGGCTTCACGATCTTGCCTTGCAAAACACATGATACGCATCAATCCCTCATCGAAGGTCTCATCCGTATCAACAATTAACTCACCCCAATCCACCACATGTGTCAGATATGGAGTACACTTCCGGAGCATAAAGACATAGAACACCACGTGAATACCCGATAAATTTAGCGGCAACACCAACCGATAAGCAACTGTACCAACCTTCTCGAGTACCTCGAAGGCCCGATATAGCTGATGACAGCTTTTTTCGCTTTCCAAACTTGACTACTCTCCTCTTAGTCATCACCTTCAAAAAGACGTGATCTCCTAACTCAAACTCTAGAGGTTGCCACCGTCTGTTGCTGTAGCTCTTTTGTTGGCTCTAAGCCGTGAGAAGACACTTTTGTATCAAGTCCACCTTATTCGATGTGTCTTTGACCAATTCTAGACTCGTAGAGGGTCCCTTCCCACCTCCGTCCAACAAATTGGAGAACGACATGGTCTCCCATAAATTATCTCATAGGGTGCCATCTAAATGCTTGCCTGATAACTATTGTTGTAGGTGAACTCCACTAAGGGTAAGTGTTCTTCCCATTTACCCTTGAGATTTAGGATGTATGTCTGTAGCATGTCCTTTAAAGTCTGGATAGTCCTCTCTGATTGATCGTCTGTCTGGGGATAAAAGTTGTGTTCATCATTAACCGTGTCCCCATGGCCCGTTGAAAACTCTCCAAAAAATGGGTTGTGAACCTAGGATCCCTATATAATACTATAGATACGGGCACCCCATACAACCGGACAATCTCTCATATGTATAATCGATAGAATTCCTCTAGTGTGAAGGTCATCTGTACTGTCAAAAAGTAAGCCGATTTCGTAAGCCGATCCACTATTACCCACACTGCGTCATGCCCCCGTGATGTCTGTTGCAAGTAGGTCACAAAATCTATCGTGATATGCTCCCACTTCCACTCAGTCACCTCTAAAGGCTGGAGTAACCCTGCAGGTCTTTAGTGCTCAGACTGGACCTACTGACACGTGAGACATCGACTAGCAAAGTCCCTAATATGACTCTTCATCCTATTCCAATAGTACTGATGGCGAAGATCATGGTACCTCTTCGTATCACTGGTATATACAACAAAATGGGAGCAATAGAACTCCCAAAGGATCTCTTCTCTCAGATCTGCAAACTAGGGAGCCATAACCCTTCCCTTATACTAAAGACCATTATCTGCGTGAATGGCCCACCCTTGTCAATTGTACCCTATTGTACCTGGTCCCTGATAGACAATATCTTTGTGTCCTGTCCCTGAGACTTGATTACCCTGCTTAGTAAGGAAGACATAGCCACCAACCTCCCCAAAGTGCCCTAAGCTTGACTCTTGTAGTGTAGCCCGAACTGCCCTATAGTCTCGAACATTTGCCATTCTCAGAAAGCCACATTGACCAAAACTCCCATGACTTCCGGCTGAGTTCATCAACTACCACATTTGCCTTACCGGGAGAGTAATGTAAAGTGAAGTCATAGTTCTCTAAATACTCCATTCACCTATGTTGCCTCATGTTGAGGTTCTACTGTGTGAAGATGTATTTCAGACTCTTGTGGTCCGAAAATACCTCGAACTACTCACCCTATAAATAATGACACTAAGCCTTCAAGGTAAGAACAATGACCGACAACTTCATATCATGCGTAGGGTAATTCTGCTTATTGTTCTTTAACTGTCGAAAATCATAAACTACCATTCTCTCAGACAACATCAAGACACAACCAAGTCCATCATCACAATACACTTTGTACCTCTGTCCCCTCTCTAGAACTATCAGAATAGGAGTTGAAGTAAGTCTCCCCTTCAACTCTTAGAATGCTCTCTCACACGAGTCATCCTACTAAAACTTGACCTCCTTCCGAGTCAATCTCGTCATAAGTGCAGCTAGTCGGGAGAAGTCCTCAATGAACCTCCTGTAATACCCCGTCAATCTAAAAAAAATGCGTATCTCAAAGACTGATTTCGGTCTCTCCCAACTTATAATCGCCTCAACCTTCTCCGGGCCAATTGACACACCCGAAGCCGACACCACGTGTCCTAAAAATTTCACCTCCATAAGCCAAAATTTACACTTGTTGAACTTGGCATACAACTGATGGTTTATCAACCTTTAAGTGACCTTCATGCTCCTCCTCAGACTTGGAGTAGATCAGAATGTCATCAACAATGACCATGACAAACTCATCTAGTTAGGGTTGGAACACCCTATGCATGAGATCCATGAATGCCGCCGGGGTATTCGTCAATCCAAAAGGCATAACCGTGAACTCAAAATGCCCATACCATGTCCTAAACGCCGTCTCAGGGATATCTATCTCCCTAATTCTCAACTGATGGTATCCCATGAAAAGATCTATCTTGGAGTAAACATGCACTCCTCTCAGTTGATCAAGCAAGTCATCAATCATCCGCAAAAGGTATCTATTCTTGATAGTAATCTGATTCAACTGCAAGTAGTTTGTACATATTCGAAGGGTCTTATCCTTCTTCTTGGCAAACAACATTGAGCGCCCCAAGGTGTGGTGCTCGGTCTAGTGAGGCCCTTGTCCATCAATTCTTGTAATTAGACCTTTAGTTCTTGCAACTCTGCATGTGTTATTCAATGCGGAGTCATAGAAATGGGCGATATACCATGGTGCAACTCAATAATGAAGTCTACATCCCTATATGGAGGTAGTCCTATTAATTCGTCCAAAAAAATGTTCTCATTCTCACAAACCACCTGAGGTAGACTCAACTCATGTCTCGTCTCATCCTCTAGGATAAGGTTCGCAAGTCAGCCCATCAATTGTTTGTGCCAACGGGAATCATATACTACATGGGGCAAAATATCGTGTTTCTCCCGCCTGAAACTTAAAACAAACACTCTTTGTGTATGAGCGGTGATTCTCTTTCGATAACAATCAATGACGACTCGGTGTGCCGCCAACCAATCTATCCCAAGCATGACATCAAACTCTAGCATGTACATGATCCTAAGGTCTACGGTGAGTAGAATCCTTGAGATCTCTAACTCACAACCCAACACATCTAGTCAATACATACCTTAGCTCCTAGGGGTGAACTCACATATAATGACTTTTCAATAGAGCATTAATTTAGTATCCTAAGCTAAGGATCAAATTCGTAACATTGAGATTTCTCTCCTTGTCACACTAGTAGTGTGTGTGCCACTTACTAGTAGACATCTATACCCTAAACCGTTTTGTTCCTTTTCTTTTTTCTACCCCCAATGTTATATTCTCTAACCCTAGTGCCCCCTTTTTCATATACATTTAACCATGCATATTGTTCACATAACACATAATACAAAATATGTAGCATTTAAAACACATAACATATAATGCTTAATGGATGCAATGGTCTAAACCCATGCCCTGCAAGCCCTAGGTAAATCAGGAACCTAAGCTTTGATACCAAGTCGTGATGACAAAAAAATTGGGGGTCTTTTGTCAACCTGTTGATCACCCATTAACCCGTAAAATATCCGTGGATACCGTATAACTCAATATCATGCCATTATGCCTCATTTACCAGGATCTATAATTTAACAAAATTCAGGCAGAGTCTCATTTGTACAGGCAGAGTCTCATTTGTACAGGGAGTTCTACCCTAAATACAACCTGTGCAATCATACAACATTGACCAAATCGAATCCATTTATCCACACTCATATAACAATACAAAATTTTACATTAAAAATAGTCCATATGAGTTTCATTACAATTATTTTTCATTTATTTACATGCCCAAAATCAAATTTAGCAAATGTTTTACAAATTTAAAAGGCACAAGTCGACTTTTCTTCATCCTTATGACCCCAAGTTTGAGCCGTTTATCGGTGTATACCCACACCTGAAATGTTTCCCATAAAGGGTGAATCACGCTTAATAGAGTATCTTCTACATAGACCACTTTTCAACCTAGATGTATATAAAATGTCACATGCAATTTCAACAAGAAAAATATATTCCAATCAAGAATATACAACTCAATGTTAGAATTCACTATGTCATGCCATAAAATAAAATGAGACCCACTCATGCAACAGAACCCGAGCCTTCACTGGTTCTCATCACCCATGCAATGCCATGAGAATAAAATCAAGCATTCAAAGTACTTGCCATTGATGTTGCACATTCAATGACCTTTTAAAAATCTCTAGGTCTTTCTTGGGCGTATTTATGGACTTACACCAACGGACCCCCAGTCGACACAAAATTCATGGACTTCTACCAACAGTTCGGTGTACACCAACACACTTTATGGACTAAACAAAGGGAGTGCATATCCTAAACACTGACTCTCTCACCCAAGGAATAGTCTAACCGACCCAATTTATTATACAAACCGTGTGACTCAATCGGGTCCTCAACCCAACTTTTCTAAGCCTAATCATCATCTACCAAGTGTGGTGTTTGATGTCAACCATGCACACACACAGCCATAAAAATACGATGTCTCTGTGCATATGAAATGTAATGCACAATTACAAAACAACAATCATATCCAATATACAATGAATGCCATATGGACCAATTTAACCACATATTCACATATTTCATGGCAAATTATATCCCAAGTATATAATTACTATAATTCATCACAATGTCTATATATCAATATTTTCATTCAACTACAATTTTCTTATACATGTTATACATAATCTATGCAATAACACACTTAATTTCACATAGGTATTTAATCAAACCACTTCAAGACACCTAATCATGTAATTACATAAAATGTCTAAATTCATCACATAACTCAAGAAATTATATTAAGTGATTTTACATACCCAATTATCAAAACTTCCAAGAAATCACAAGCTAGCAATTTCTAATTACTAATTCATACTATAATTGAATTTATTCATTTTCATTAAATCAACTAAAATAGGCAAGTGTTAAAATACATCTAGCAACCTACCCATGTACCTAGTTAGGATGAAAATTCTACCTCTTGAAGCGTAAAACAATGTTAGAAAAGCCTTCGAGAATACCTCCCAAGCTCTAACTTTGATTTCCCCAAGATTTTATTTTTGAATCTTTGGTAAAATTCGTCATTTTTGGTATAGTTGTGTAGCCTTCGTCGTGTAGATGAACTTTAATACTTGGCCCGAAGGATTCCAACCTAAAAAACTTTTTAGATCATAGAGATAAGGTGGAGTTTTCTCTCTTTTTCCCTTTCTTCTCTTCCAATGTTAAAACCCAATAGAGAGTTGTGGAGAAAATCAGATTTTTGTGTTTTATTTATACCCTTTAATGCTTGGTCCACGTTGCGCCACGTATTACCTATTTTCGGGTTCGTTTTTGCCTTGAACGATTACTTTTTATTCCAGTTTAAGTTTAAAATATTTTTATATGAACTTCCTTTAAATTAATTTAAAATTTTTGAAAATTTATTTCTGGGGTCGTTTTTTAGGTCACCTAAAACCTAGTCGCATTGTATATATTGGAATTCGATGAAAATTGACAGGATAACTAGATCTCGCGAGACGAATTCAATAGTGAGGTCCATTTTGTTATCCAACTTCTAGAAAAATATGAGTTTTCAACCCGCATCAAAGTGACAAATTACTATTTTACCCTTTTTCACAAAAATTTAAATTTACCAGGGTTTTACACTGAAAATTTCCTCAGCTTCCTATTAACACACCAAGGGTTTGAAGTAAACCTAGATCAAATAAAGGCATTGGAAGAGCTGCAACCATCGAAAACCATCAATGAGGTCCAAAGGCTAACGGGAATGACAACGGATAGGTGTAGACCGTTCTTTCGATCAATCAATAAAAAGGTAGGCATGGTTTGGAATCAAGAATGTGAGGAGGCCTTTGTTGAATTAAAGTCCTACCTGGCATCTTCGCCCTTTCTTATAATCCCTGAACCCAAGGAGCATTTGTTGCTTTACTTGGCAGTGTTAGAACACTCGGTGAGTGGTGCTCTGATGAGATACAATCATTCGGTCCGTAGCCCCATATATTATGTTAGCAAAATGCTCCTGGACACCGAAACGAGATATCTACTGTTGTAAAAGTTGGCATTAGCACTGGTGAGCTCAACTAGAAAGTTGCCCCTTTACTTCCAAGTGCACCAAATCATCGTTTTGACAGATCAACTACTAAAGGTGTTGTTTCGAAAAATCGACTTGTTTGGGCGCATTTCAAAATGGACGATAGAGCTCGGTGAGTATGATATTGAGTTTGAACCCAAAATCGCGATCAAATGGTAGGTTGTTGCAGACTTTATCTCCAAATTATATCCTAAGCAAGATTGTACCCCGAGTACTTGGCTGGAAGAGAGTGCCGACCCAAACCCCCCCATCAAGTGGAGCTTGTTTATGGATGGTTCGTTGAACCAGAAAGGTGTTGATATAGGAATTATGTTAAGGAGCCCAAAGGGACACATATTGGAGAATGCCGTAAGACTCGACTTCTAGGCTTCAAATAATGAAGCAGAATATGAGGCTTTACTGGCGGGAGTCAGACTTGCTATCGACTTTGGCATAATAAAGTTTCAGATATTTTTTGACTCACAGTTGGTGGTGAACTAGATATCAGGAGATTATATGGCAAAAGACGAGAGAATGGAGGCCTACCATGCCTTGGACCAAAAAGAGCTGACTCATATTCTAGAATTCTCTATCCAACAGGTAAGAAGAACCTAGAACTCCCATGTTGATGCTCTAGCCTCTTTAGCTTCTGTAACAGATAGAGGGAAAAAAAGGATTGTTATAGTCTAGTTCAAAGCTAAATCAGGTATTGCAATTTTAATGCCAGAAAAAGTCCTCAATGGTGATTTATAGTCGAGTTGGATGGATGCAATTATTACCTATCTAAAAGACGGAGGTTTACTAGAAGATTGGAGGAAAACACATAAGCTTTGACTAAAGGTAGCAAGATTTTGGTTATCCCCTAAAGGGGAACTTTATAGACGTTCATTTGGGGGACTCTACCTAAAGTGTGTTCATCTAGGTGAGGTCCAAGATTATTTATCAAAAGATTCATGGGGGTAGCTGTGGTGCACACACTGGAGGAAGGCCACTAGCTCATCGAGCCCTTTCCCAAGGGTATTGGTGTTCGTATATGTAAAAAGATGCTCAGCAGTTAGTTAGGCACTGTCAAAATTGTCAAACATTCTCTCCTGTACCTAGAAAATTGGCCCAAGATTTGATTACCCTTTCTAGCCCATGACCATTTGCACAATGGGGATTAGATATAGTGGGACCATTGCCATGGGCTCCTAGAAATAAGAGATTCCTCCTTATAGCAACTAATTATTTTACAAAATGGGTGGAGGCAGAGTCCATATCAAACATTCGGGACATAGACACAAGGAGGTTCGAATCGATAAATATTATCACAAGGTTCGGCATACCCACCGCTCTAATATCGGATAATGGGACTCAATTTGAAAGTAGTCCCTTTAGAGCATTTTGCCAGTAATATGGAATTCGAAATCACTTCTCCACTCCGGCTTATCTCCTAAGCAATTACCAGGGAGAAATCTCCAACAAAGTCATCCTAGACAGAATCAAAAAGAGATTGGAAATTACAAAATTGAGATGAGTGGAGGAGTTGTTAACCAGGCTGAGAAGCGCAACTGACGAAACACCATTTGCCCTTGCCTATGGGATGGAGGTTGTAATACCAACATAGGTCAATTTACCGATTCTCCGAACCGAATTGCTCACTACTGGGGGCATTGATACCGTAATAGCTCGGGAATTGGATTTGCTTGATGAGAAATGATAATTAATAATAATACGAATCGCATCCTATCAACAACAAGTGTCTAAGGCCTATAACATGAATGTTAGAGCTTGCGCTTTTGTCACTGGAAAACTAGTTCTCAAGTGAGTTCTAGGCTCTAGTAGGAATCCAACACATGGGAAGCTAGGAGCAAATTGGGAAGACCCATACAAAGTGATTCGAGTGGGAGGAAACGGATCTTACGAGCTCGAAACTTTGGACAACAAGACAGTGTCGCGACTATAGAATTCATCTAACCTGCGAAAGTTCTATTTCTAGAATACCTTCACAAATATGAGCTCCGAAGTACCTTCCGAAAATAGGGGTGTCCCTTATAGGACATTTCCTCTCTGAAAGCAAGGACCATACTGAGAGATATTTTCCACATGTACTTTATGAGTATTGTTGTTCCCTATCAATCTTTGAATAAAGGTCTTCATAATTTTCTAAACATATGGTCAATGTTGAACATATCCTACTGCCAAGGTAGGGAGGGAAAAAATCTTGATAGAAGCAATGACTTAAATCAGGTATAACCATCTGTTCGTATCCTGACCCTCGGTTAGGCATGACGGTGTAAATCGATTGGGTAGTGATCTGAGTCTGATTAGATCAGCAGGTCGATACGTTCATAGAAACAGACAGGTCCAAAGAGATCAAGTGTAGTTTCTTAGACATAACGATAAAAAGGTCCCCATTGTGGGGCTAAGCACTTCGAAGAAGGGCCGAGTAGGCCATAACTTCTTAGAGTGAAAATTTTGTAAGTATAAAATGGTCCCCACTGTGAGGCCAAGCTCTTCGAACAAAGGCCAAGCAGACTATTACTTCTTAGATTCGAAATTTTTGCAAGTTAAAAAAAGGTCCCCACTGTGGGGCTGACTCATCAAAGAAGGGCCGAGCAGGCCATAACTTCTTAAAGTCAAAATTATTGTTGTGGAACCGAGCTCTTTGAACAAAAGCATTTTTGGTAAACAACTTTTACATAATTAACAAAATAGTCAAAATTGAAAAAAGCGCAAATGCATGGAAGCAAAAAGACCTCTTATATATATAAACAAAAAAGAGGTACCCAAATGGATGTTCCGAAAAAAAAGTGATGACAAAGAAGTAGGGATATAACACTTCAAAATAGTTTGCAGAACAGTTCTTTTTAGGTCGAAGGAGGCTTAGATGAAATTGTAGAGAGAATGAGCATACAGTTCAAAAGATTGAGGGACGCATGCAACCACCAATGCAACATTCCAACCTTTAGCAAAGTATTCCTTTTCCAACGCAAGAAGTTGAGAAGCCAAGTCATTTTTAGCTTTCTACATCCCTTGTTCAAAGGCTACGTCTTCTAAACTTTTGGTTCAGCCTTGTACTTTTCAAACTCTTTCAAAAGGTTGGAATTGTCAAGCTGAGTTTGGGTAAGCTCCACATTATCCGCATTTTTAGATGTCTTTAAGTCTTCTACCTCGGCAGCAAGTTTTTTCTTCTCATCAGACATGCTGAGCATTTGAGTCTGCAGAATTAACATTTCCTCACAGAGTTTGGCGTACTTCTTATCAATAGACTCTTTCTTCGCTAAGGTAGACATTCGCTCATGGATGGCCTCTTTTATGGCATTATCTTTCCTCGCAATCTGCGCCCCGACCTCATGAACTTTTTGAAGACCTTGCAAGGCACATGGAAAGGTTCTAGAAAAAGAGAGAGGGAAAAGATAACAAAGGTAAAAGAAGAAGTAGAGAAAATGAATACCAGAACCATCTGTTGAATAGCCTGTCGTGTGATCTCATCGTATGACAGTGCTTCGTTCGCGGCTAAGTCTTGAGGAAGGATCACACCTCTAGCAATCCCCACTGCCACGTTAAAATCATCAGCAACAGAGTCTTAAATAGTGATTTCTCTCCATTTGACCTTTAAAATAGGTCTAAAGGGAGAGGCAACAAGCTCGGAAGAAACACCTTCAGACTAAAATGCCTTACGTTTCTTTGAGATCGGTTCATCGAGAAGGATGATACTAGGCTCTGGAATATTAGCAGGAGTAATGATGGACTAAAAAATGGCAGTTGGAGGATTAGGTTAAGCAGGAAAGGAAGGGAAAAAGTTAATAAGGACTTGAACAGAAGAATCAGCCAATGGCTCCACTGTTGTCAGCCTCGACAAGGAAAATTGGGACAGATTCAATAAGATCAGCGGATGATTGTGTAGGAGCAAGAGCCTCAGAAAAAGAAAGGAATGCAAGAAAATTCCTTACCGGCATGTTTCTCTCAGAGGGGCCAGAAAAGGTTCTTTTGCAAGGACGTGGTGATTGGACCTGAGCTAACTGAATTACTTGTTGATCTTCAGCGAGGGTTGCATTTGGTCGGAGAGAAACTGCTATAAATGACGTGTAAGTTCGAGTGTATCCAAACAAAGTATTTACGGCTTGACAGAGGGAGACACGTTGTAATTCCACACTTTTTTCAATTCCTCCATCTTCACCAATTACTCTGAGATTCTCCCCTTCATAGTTTCACCTGCGTAATTAGAAAAGGGAAGGATTCATCATAGTGATCTTCCTTAAAAGAAATTACCAAGAATATAGCCAATCACCTCGTGCGCCTTCTTCGTAAGGACATCGGTGGGAAGGGATCTCACCAACAACATACTCCCAGTTGCCAGAAATGAAAATAATGTCATTTTCATGACCCTTGTTCGAATATGGAAGGTGAGTCACCAAGTAACAATCATTCTTCCTGACTGCCAAGTAATAGTTATTGCCTACAAGTTTGACGATGTAGCAAAATAGAATCTCCCAAAGACCGAGGTTCAGGTTCAACAACTTATTGAGCGTAGTTACACCCATCATGATCCTAAAAAAATGGGGACAGGATTGGATGGGATAGAGCTTTAGTGCAGAGAGTAACCAAAAAAGAAGAGAATGAAGAGGAAAACAAATACCACCTTCAGTTATGGCATGAGTATAGACGGGATGGATTCTCTGGTGCCAATAAGAGGTTTATCTACCTTCAGCTACTCGAATATCAACATCATCTGGAATTTGGTACTTAGTTTTGAATGCTAGGATTTCACAGGGAAGAAGAGGAGTTGTGGAAGAAGACGTAATGTCCAGAGTAAACAAGGAAAAGAAGGTCAAAGAAAGCAAGTAAGAAAGACAAAGTAAAGTATATTTTGCCTTTTTTAAAAACAAAGAGGGGTGGGAAAATGAAGAACCAAAGGGCAAGAAATCAATGACTGGCAATGACAAGACCGAAGCACGAAACAACTGCCAGACGAAAAATGTCTGGCACACGTTTCTGGTGGCAAGTGAAGGGGTATCAGAAATTATGAAACATGTAATAAGCATAAAATATGCCCACGTGATGATGGGGTTATCAAAACACGTGAGGAATTGATAAGTCAATAAGTTGGGTGACTTGTTGAACTATCACCAACTCAACAAGAAGAAGAAAGAGCTCAGCCTCAGCAGAACTGAGCTCTACATTTAAGCAACATCACCTTAAATGAATGACTACAATCAAGGGATTAATATAACTGATAAAGCATGATTATCGACTCGGAAGGAGCTAGTCAATTAGGAGAGAGTCAAGAGAAATTCCCAAATAGAGATCCTGAATTGAAGCGAGGTGTGCCACCTTGCATCATCTACCATGGAAACCCTAGTCAGAGGAATCATTATAAAAAGGAACAAACAAACACAGGAAATGTATGTTGAATCCTTTCTACATTTCAATTCATTCTTCAATTAATGACTTAAGCATCAGAGTGCATTCGATCGAAGCACTTCGATCCTTGGTAGTTTGTTCGTTTTGCAAGAAGGGGGTAAATTCATTTTTACCTCTTATAGAAAGCTTCTTCTCCTTGCTGAGTTTCACTTTTTCGGATACGGGGAAATCCCATGGCTTGTCCTTAGCGAGTAGAGATGTGTTTATGTCGCTCAGGCTCGTGACTCTAATAAAACTAAGGGAGTGTATGAATCGGTCCTTCAACCCATACACCATTTAAATCAGGACTTACGTTTCACCGGGGACTTAAAACCTACACTAAAGACTTGGATACAATTTGTCTAAACAATTGAGATCTTGTCCTACCAAGCAGCTACGCTTTTTTACACCCAGGAGACTTCAAACCCCTGACCTCCCACTAAGAAGCTAGAGGTCCTGGCCAACTGGGCTACCCTAGTTGGTTGAGTTTCACTTTTACCTATGACTAAAACAAATAATTTGATAATGCGATGGTTATCAAAGTTTTTTACCAAATTTTCGTTTCAAATGAGGTGGTACAGTTTTTCACCATCAAATAAGTGTATTTTATTAATATTCAATAATGAAGATTGTATTACGTCATTTAAGATGGAAGATTTGGTAAAAAAGTTGATAAACATAGTATTTTTCTTTGGTTAAACTATTGTCACAAAACTTCTAAGCATAGGTCTGTTTTCAACACTGAAAAATGTATTTTTTTTATATTTATATTTTTATTCTTTCTTCAATAAAAATTTGACATGGTTCAAATGTGTTATTTTATTATATTATTAGGAGTGAAAAGTGATGAATTTGGGGAAGTGAAATTTAATGTGAATGATTTTGAAAGGGATGTTGGTGGTCATTGAATGAGTTTATTTGAAATCGTCGGATAAGTTTATTGAAATCTGTCATGTTTTATATTATTATTATTATCAGGGGTAACTCGTACTTGAAGGTGCGGTACAATGTGATTGTTGTTTAGATGAATATTGGTGGTTGTTAGATGAGTCTATTTAAGAGTGTCGGATGGCCTAATTGAAGTTCGTCATAGTTTATATTATAGATTATAGATATAGATATAAATTATATTATATTATTTTTTTAACTAACTTAAAATTTTCTAGTGGCTAATATAGACTTATCTTGTATTTTTAATTAAAAAGTAATGTTATTCGGACCTAATTTGTTGACATAATGATATAATTTTAGTAGAACCATTAAATCAAGGTCGAGTTTTAATGTTTGATGTGATCTACAACTCTACCGTTAGTGAATTAGGTCAACAAATTAAATTAATAAATTAGGTTCAAATAATATTAATCTACATATGAATAGATTACTATCAATATTTTAGAATTATATTGAACAAATAATTAATTTATTTCATTTATGAGATGAACTAAGATTGAACTTAATTTCAAAACTTATTTAACTAACCAGCCAAATTTAATCAAAGGTTCATTAAGCTCTTCCATACGCACCTAAGGATCTTCGTGTCACCAAGGATAGAATATTATAATTACTACATTGGGAATGAAATTTCACATTAAAAAAAAAAAGTCACATTACGAATCAATATCACAGTACAAAATTCAGGTCAATTAAAGATAGGAAAATCTATTTGATTAAATTAGTGTCCCATGAAAAAATCAGTATGGGGAGAATGTGTCCAATTTGAAGGAAATATTTAAAAAATTATGAGGATCTTGAACCATTTTTGAAAATTTTATGCAAATATATGAATTGAACTTGAATAATTACTATGGATTTGATTCGCTTTGATTCATTTATCTCCTTAATCAATTTTGTTAGTTGGCGTGACTTTAAAAAAAAATAGAACGGAGTTTTGGGATAGAAATTTTTTTCATTATACTTTTTGATGGGTCCAAACTGTAACGACATTACCTTCTAACATCCATTCACATCATGAGAGCACTAAATAATCCAGCCATAAGTAAATTTCATTCATCAAAATATAAAATGTTCACAATATTGTCCCCAAAAGAATAGACACATCAAGCCTTTACATTCCAACAATTCTACTAGTGTAGCACAGCGGAATATAACAAGATTAAACTAGACTTTACATTGTTCAAAAGAATATCCTAGTCTAGTACAAAAATAAACGACATCCCTAGATGTCCCACTTGGGATCCAAGTATCCCTCAAGTGACATCTCTCTGTGGCTCATCTCTTGAACTCGAGCTCATCTTCTAGTCCAAAATCTGAAAAGATGTAATTGTATGGGATGAGCACGAAGCTCTATAGCAAAATCTTCCCAAACTCAAACAAGATTTAGCAAAAGGTAAAACGGTCGGTCTCACTCATAAAATAATATATACATAGCTTTTGAATAAAACAGGGTCAGTTAAATAGATCTCAAGTTTATACACAATGATAATTAAATGTAAACATTAAAGAGCATTTATCCAAAAGATACCATTACCGAATGGTTCGGGAAAACGCCTACCATTGCATTGTCACATACCAATGCACCAACCCGACATTTTCCAATCCGGGTCTTATAGAGACATATAAATATATATATTGGTTCATCCTATTCCATGTATGTTGATTATTTCCCATGAATCTACCCAACGACTATACCTAGTTCACCCAGCACAATCCAATCACAAGTACGTTGGGAAAGGGCGTCTACCATACTAATGACAGTGACGAGTCCCTTCCCAGGAATGGTACACCAACCCTAGTTCGAACTCTAGTGAACGATAGTGGTTGCATTGCCAAATGACAACCCACTACAAGTGTTAGGCAACCAGCTCTCCCCCACTAGGATAGACTAACCTCTAACACTCTACAACATTTTTCGGAGGCAATTCAAGTCCCTCACAACAACCATACAATAAGGAAACCAACATATTCTCAATTACAAACATATTTCTAAAAATTCCCGATTTCTTCATGTCATAATTTCAATAATCAAATATGAAAAAAAATACAAGAGATTACAATGAAATCATTTATTACTTAACACAAAGTTCTATGGTCCCAATGTCAATAATAAACACTTTAAAAAGAAAATTCATCCCTCTCCAAAAATCTAGGGTTTTTCAAATAAAAGAGAAATTTCATGGTTAATCAACCCTAACTTTGATAAAACATTATTCATTGCCCAAAAGACTAAGAGATGATGATTTTATATCATATATATCACATTTATAGCAAAACATACATATATACATAAACCCTAATCTCAATGAAAGAGAAAGAGAAGAAATCCCTTACCTTGTTCTTGGAAGCTAAGTCTTGATCTTGACTATCACCTTTAAACTCTTGTTTTTCTCTTCCTTCCTTCCTCTCTTATCTTCCTTTGTTTCCCTCTTAGGGTTTCTAAGGTTGAAGGGCTGAAATGGATGTAAAATAGGCGACATTGGGTATTTATAAGGCTAAAAATCGGACCAAGATCGTGACTTTTAATAGTGAGAAATCTTTCGGTCATACCGGTATGCAGTACTGGTACGTCAAACTCTCTGGACCAATTCGCTCCGGTACGCAGTACCGATACGCGGTACCGGTACGGTTCAGTACCAGTATGGTTTTGCTTAGTTTTTCCCATTTCCTCCATTTTTCATTTCCAATCCATCTTAAACCCTTCCCAAAACTATCTCATGCATCCCCAATACCTATTTCTACACCGAACCTATTGAATACAAGTTCTATGACCTTAAGTTTCATATTTTCACATATTAAAAACTAACCTTCCACTATTATTTCCACTAATCATTTCAAATCTCTACCTTTCCAATCTAACAACTTCAAACACACATCACTACACATCTTCACATTTTTACAACAATTATCTACTATATATCTCTATACATATATAAAAGAAAATGTGGGGTGTTACAATCCACCCCCTTAAAGAAAGTTTCGTCCTCGAAACTTACCTTAAGTAGCGAACAAATCTGGATACTTCTCCCGCATTTCTTGCTTTGGTTCTCAGGTAGCCTCCTCCACTCCATGGTGTTGCCACAAAACCTTCACCAATCTGATGACTTTATTGCGAAGCACCTTCTCCTTGGTATCAAGGATTCTCACCAGTTGTTCTTTATATATTGCTCCTTCTTGAATTTCTACATCTTCCGAGTCAATGAACGGCGTCGCATCCGATTGACACTTCCTCAACATCGACACATGGAATACGTCGTGTACGTTTGATAACTAAGCTGGTAACCGCAACTGATATGCCGCTTTGCCAACAACTTTGATCACTTCAAATGGGTCGGTATATCTTGGCGCTAATTTTTCCTTCTTGGGTGACACCTTGAGAAACACGTAGTCTCCCACCTTGAATTCTAAGGGTCTTCGTCTGTGGTCCGCATAGCTATTCTGTCTACTTTGAGCCGTCCGTAGCTTCTCTCGGATGAGTTGAATCTTCTCCGTAGTTTCTCGAATAAGGTCCGGTCCCAACAAATTACTCTCGCCAACTTTCAACCAACACGTCAGTGATCGACATGGCCTTCCATATAATGCCTCATACGGTGCTATTCCAATGCTTGCCTGATAGCTATTATTGTACGCAAATTCCATCAATGGCAAATGATCACTCCAACTCCCCTTGAAGTCTAACACACAAGCCCGTAATATGTCTCCCAAAATTTGTATTACCCTCTCGGATTGCCCATCTGTTTGAGGATGAAATGTGGTGCTAAAGCTTAACTCTGTCCCCAAATCTCTTTGAAGACTTTGCCAAAACCGTGCCACAAAACGAGAATCACGATCCGACACTATAGAGAGCGGAACTCCATGCAATCTGACAATCTCCCGGATGTAAAGTTGGCTCAAGGTCTCTAAGTTGTCTGTGGTCTTCATACTCAAGAAATGAGCAGACTTGGTGAGTCTATCTACAATGACCCACAATGCATCATACCCGCGCGACGTCCGTGGTAAACCAGACATGAAGTCCATGGTGATGTGGTCCCACTTCCACTCTAGAATAGACAAAACTGTAGGACTCCTCCTGGCCTTTGATGTTCAATCTTCACTTGCTGGCACACTGCATATTTTGCCACATACTTGGCCACATCTTGCTTCATTCCTCTCCACCAGTATTGACGCTTCATGTCCCTATACATCTTTGTGCTACCGGGTTAGATAGCAAACTTGGAGCGATGACACTCTTCAAGTATTTCCTCCTGTAGGGACGAATCATCAGGAACATATAGCTTCTCCCCATATCTCAATTCTCCGTTTTTCAAAGACCAACCTTCCATAATTTCTCCATTCTCTAATTTAGTTCGAATCGACTCTATGTCTGGATCCAAGCGTTGTAACTCCACAATTCTATGTTGGAGGGTAGGTTGAGCTACAAGGTTAAATAGGCATGGTCGAGATCCATCTTCTCTAACCCATAGGTCGTAATCTCCAAGGGCATCTCTCATCTTCCATTGTCGCGCAAGAGTATTAAGTTCACCTCGAGATTTTCTGCTCAGTGCATCGGCAACTACATTCGCCTTCTCCGAATGATAGTTGAGTGTGAAATCATAGTCCTCTAGGTACTTAATCCACCTTCTTTTTCGGAGATTCAAGTCCTTCTGTGTGAAGACATACTTGAGGCTCTTGTGGTCCGAGAACACTTAAAATTTCTCCCCATACAAATAACACCTCCACAACTTAAGAGCAAAGACCACCGTAGCAAGCTCTAAGTCATGGGTAGAATAATTCTGTTCATGAATCTTGAGTTGCCTCGAGCCATAAGCAACCACCTTTCCTCCTTGCATTAGCACACATCCCAAGCCTCGTAGCAAAGCATCAGTGTAAACATCATATCCTTCCCCACTGCTCGGAATGATGAGGATATGAGTCGTCGTTAACTTCTCCTTCAAGGTGCGAAAGGCTAGTTCACACACTTGAGACCACAAGAATTTCTCCCCCTTCTTTGTAAGGCGAGTCATCGGCATAGCAAGCTTGGAGAATCCCTCCACGAACCTCTGGTAGTAGCATGCTAAGCCCAGAAAACTCCGTACTTTGGTCACATTCTTCGGTGGTTCCCATTTCATGACTACTTCAATCTTAGCGGAATCAACCACTACTCCTTGCTCGGACACAACATGGCCAAGGAACTTCACTTCCTTCATCCAAAACTCACACTTGCTCATCTTTACATATAACTTATGTTCTCTCAATGTTTGTAGCACAATAGAGAGATGACGAGTATGTTCCTCCTGAGTCTGCGAGTAAATCAATATATCATCAATAAACACAATGACAAATTGATCGAGGTAAGGCCGGAAGACTCTATGTATCAAATCCATGAAGGCTGCGGGGGCGTTAGTCAATCCAAACAGCATCACCGTATACTCGAAATGACCATACCGGGTACGGAAAGCAGTCTTAGGAATATCCTTCTCTCGGATCTGCAATTGATGGTATCCTGTGCGAAGATCAATTTTGGTGTAATACTTAGAACTTCTCAACTAATCAAATAGGTCATCGATCCGTGGCAACGAATATCTATTCTTCACTGTCACCCGATTTAACCTTCGATAATCCGTGCACAACCGTAGGGTCTCATCCGTTTTCTTCACAAAGAGGACGGGGCTCACCAAGGTGAGGTACTCAAACGTATAAACCCAATATTCAACAAATGGTCCAACTTTTTCCTTAGTTCCTCCAACTCCAAAGGTGCCATACAGTAGGGAGCAATGGATATGGGTTCGGTTCCCGGATAGAGGTCAATCTTGAACTCAATTTTTCTGTGTGGTGAAAACCCGGGTAGCTCGTCAGGGAAGACATCCAGAAAATCCGATACTATCAATACCACGTTCGCATGAGATTTATCCCGATCCTCACTATTAAACTGGCCAAGAAACTCAACTGGCTCCCTGCTTTCGCTTTCAAGAACCTACTACCCGTAGTAGGGAATGGATGGAAAAAATCTTGGTTATTCACAACACTGAAAATGACTCCTCCAGGCAACTGAAATGTAATCCGCTTGCGAAAACAATCCATTACCGCCCGAAAAGCGGATAACAAGTCCATCCTGAATATAACGTCATAACCCTTCATATCTAGCGTAACCAAATCTACCATCATTTCGTGATCCCCAATACGGAGCATACAACCCTTGCAGACACGGCTGGTACCCAACCATTCTCCCGTAGGTAAGTCAATATTCAATGCATGTTCTAGTTCTCGAAACCCAAGCCCAAACTACTAGTATATGCAGTGCGTATGAAAGAATGTATAGCACCGGGATCAAATAGAATTCGGGCCCATGAATTATAAAGAAGAATTATACCTTCCACCACTGCATTGGAGACATCTTCCTCCGGTTGGGTCAAAGAAAATACCATTCATTGGTTGGCGCCGCCGGGGGCTTGAGCTTGTACCAGTCTCTGTTGTTGTTTTGGCCTGTAGGTTGCCACCTGGCCTGCTACTTGGTTGGTCCTTGGTGGAAGCGATGGGCAGTGGTGTTTGAAGTGTCCTATCCCTCCACATGCGAAACATTGACGAGGGTTCGTGTTGGTTCTAGTCTGAATGGCCCCCTCTCCTCGCACTGTTTGAGGTCTTGGTCCAACTGCTTGATCGGGGCGACGGTAAGGTGCCGCCCTTTGTACTCCACTACTACTAGCACCGGCCTGGATCGGACCTCCCCTCATGTAGTTTTGTCGTCGCTGAGAGTCATCGATGTCCCTTTCCACTAACGCAGCTCTGTCAACAATATCTCCAAAATCTCGAATCTTGAGAGCCACTAACTTCTCTCGAATGACCTGCCTCAAGCCCTGTTCAAAGCGCTTGGCCCGGTTGGCCTCGGTAGATATAAACTCCGTAGCATAACAGGATAGCTCATCAAACCTCCTCTCGTACTCGGCCACGGCTATGCTACCCTGTCGTAGAGCCAGAAAGTCGGTCCTCATTCGATCTCTGACTGATTCCGAAAGTACTTGTCTTGGAAGATTTGGTCGAACTTCTCCCAAGTGAGAAGATCGGTGTTCCTCCTTCGTTTCATGGAGTCCCACCAATGTTTGGCCTCCCCCTCGAGCAAATAGATGGCCAAACCAACCCTCAAGTCCTCGAAAACTCCCATGCCGTCACAAATCTTCTTCACTCGGCGGATCTATTTATCCGCATCCAAGGGGTTAGAGCTTTCTTAGAAAATAGGTGGGTGTTGGAGTAGAAATTCCCGAAGAACTGCCATCCTTCGATTCTCCTTTCGATTGTCCGGTACTTGGGCTAATGGATGAGCTCCACCATTGTGATTGTGGTTGTTGTTGTTTTCATTCTAGCTTTGTACCAGAGTGGTGAGCTCTCTTAAACACTGATAAATGTCATTCATGGCCTCAAGAGGTGGTGGTGGAGGAGGGAGTGCATGGTCACCACGTCCTTGTCCACGTCCACGTCCACGTCCTCTTCCTTCGTCCATCCTGCACATTAATTTATAGTTTAGTTTCATTGATGTACAAGATATCCTAAATATTACTTTAATCTAAAGTATATGGTTCCTATAGAACAAGACCAAATAAATTCTTTCGACCGAGTTCTACTTCTCTAGTGTGAATCCATAACCTACAGTTCCCATGTAAGACCTAAAGCCTAGGCTCTGATACCAAATCTGTAACGCCCCAAATACCACCTTGGACGGCATTACCTTCTAACATCCATTCACATCATGAGAGCACTAAATAATCCATCCATAAGTAAATTTCATTCATCAAAATATAAAATGTTCACAATATTGTCCCCAAAAGAATAGACACTTCAAGCCTTCACATTCCAACAATTCTACTAGTGTAGCACAATGGAATATAGCAAGATTAAACTAGACATTACATTGTTCAAAAGAATATCCTAGTCTAGTACAAAAATAAACAACATCCCTAGATGTCCCACTCGGGATCCAAGTATCCCTCAAGTGACATCTCTCCGTGGCTCATCTCTTGAGCGTCAAGCTCATCTTCTAGTCCAAAATCTGAGAAGATGTAATTGTATGGGATGAGCACGAAGCTCTGTAGCAAAATCTTCTCAAACTCAAACAAGGTTTAGCAAAAGGTAAAACGGTCAGTCTCACTCATAAAATAATATATACATAGCTTTTGAATAAAACAAGGTCAGTTAAATCGATCTCAAGTTTATACACAATGATAATTAAATGTAAACATTAAAGAGCATTTATCCAAAAGATATCATTGCCGAATGGTTCGAAAAAATGCCTGCCATTGCATTGTCCCATACCAATGCACCAACCCGACATTTTCCAATCCGGGTCTCATAGAGACATATAAATATATATATTGGTTCATCCTATTCCATGTATGTTGATTGTTTCCCATGAATCTACCCAACGACTATACCTAGTTCATCCAACACAATCCAATCAGAAGCACTTTGGGAAAGGGCATCTACCATACCAATGGCAGTGACGAGTCCTTTCCCAGGAATGGTGCACCAACCCTAGTTCGAACTCTAGTGAACGATAATGGTTGCATTACCAAATGACAACCCACTACAAGTGTTAGGCAACCAGCTCTCCCCCACTGGGATAGACTAACCTCTAATACTCTACGGCATTTTTCGGAGGTAATTCAAGTCCCTCACAATAACCATACAATAAGGAAACCAACATATTCTCAATTACAAACATATTTCTAAAAATCTCCGATTTCTTCATGTCATAATTTCAATAATCAAATATGAAAAAAAAATACAAGAGATCACAATGAAATCATTTATTACTCAACACAAAGTTCTATGGTCCCAATGTCAATAATAAAAAAAAACACTTTAAGAGGAAAATTCATCCCTCTAAAAAAATCTAGGGTTTTTCAAACAAAAGAGGAATTTCATGGGTAATCAACTCTAACTTTGATAAAACATGTATTCATTTTCCAAAAGACTAAGAGAGGATGATTTTATATCATATATATCACATTTATAGCAAAACATACATATATACATAAACTCTAATCTCAATGAAAGAGAAAGAGAAGAAATCCCCTATCTTGTTCTTGGAAGCTAGGTCTTGATCTTGACTATCACCTTTAAACTCTTGTTTCTCTCTTCCTTCCTTCCTCTCTTATCTTCCTTTCTTTTCCTCTTAGGGTTTTTAAGGTTAGAGGGCTGAAATGGAGGCAAAATAGGCGACATTGGGTATTTATAAGGCTAAAAATCAGACCAAGATCGCGACTTTTAATAGTCAAAAATCTTTCGGCCGTATCGGTACGTCAAACTCTCTAGACCAATTCGCTCCGGTATGCAGTACTGGTACGATACCATACCGGTACGGTTCAGTACCGATACACAGTACCGGTACGATTTTGCCCAGTTTTTCCCATTTCCTCAATTTTTCATTTCCAATCCATCTTAAACCCTTCCAAAAACCATCACATGCATCTCCAACACCTATTTCTACACCGAACCTATTGAATACAAGTTCTAGGACCTTAAGTTTCATATTTTCACATATTAAAACTAACCTTCCACTATTATTTCTACTAATCATTTTAAATCTCTACCATTCTAATATACCAACTTCAAACACACATCACTACACATCTTTACATTTTTACAACAATTATCTACTTTATATCTCTATACATATATAAAAGAAAATGCGGGGTGTTACACAAGCCAAGGCCCAACTTGAATAAATGATTCACCTATACGAAATTCAATGGGTCAAATCCAAAAGAGATCTACTCATAGTCAGACTTATTAAGGCTCCAAGAGCCACGTCATCAAGGAGTTGATAGCGCTATCTCAAGAGCCTCATTAACGCCACCTTGGAGTAAAGAGCAAGAAAGTTAACCACGTCATCCTAAGACTTAGTCTTGAGAAGAACCCCGCAATAGCCTTATCTGTTTCGAAGATGACGCTATCTCCACCAAATTAACCTTTGAGTTATTGATAAGTCACCTCAATTTGTTAAGAGACAACTATAAAATGTAAATCCCATCAACACATGGGGGATATCTCACCCAATCGAGCACATCTTGTATCACTCTCACTTCTCTCATAGTTTGTACCTCACTTAAGCTCTCATTGCTCTCACTTGACCTCCTTACACTCCTACAACAATAAAACACATAGGTCATCTTAGCCCTTCACACAGTGGAGTAGGTCACCTTAACCGAACCACTTATATTGTGTGTTGCTTGTGTTGAGTTTTCTCTCTCTATTTTATTATCTGCATTAACTACTTGACAAGTGACATACAAAACCAATTTGTACATCATTATTTTTTTTTCAATTTCACTTAATAAATCATCTACCATATATAGGTGAGGGGGCCACTAGTAAATGATGGATTCCATGTGTATTATCTAGTCATAATCCGTGTTTGAAAGCACAATAAAATATAAAATTCGAGCGCTCAAAAAATAGATTCCACTATATTAAAAGTTTTCAATATATGTATATTATCGTATATGAATAATGTTTGAAATAAAAATTATATTAGCTATAAATTAATCAAATATTAAATAATTAAACATATAATAGAAATGAGTGATGTGCTGTTTTTAGGAAAAAATATATATATATGATTAAACATGTGATATAAATTAGTGATGTGATGTTTTTAGAGAGAAAAATATGTAAAAGATAAAAATTCAAATTGCTATGTGTTTTACTATATAGATAGTAGATAATCTACTCATTATAGTGGATCTGATAAAATTTTACACTGATGATTGACTACCAAACGTAACTCCATTTATCATAACTTTGGATAAATAACGTTGAATACAACATTGATGGAGTTAAATAAGATTGAAATTACATGAAGTATAATGAAAATTATTTAAATCCAGAGTCACACCCACGTTTTGTCAAATTGAACAATTAATTCGCCAATTGTTTGACTCTTGTGGTGCTTTTAAAAGCACAACATATTGGTTGGGGTTGGTGATGGCTGTATGTCATAATTATCACATGTATACTAGATGTTATCTCCAAAATACCCATGTTAGCCTTACAGAAAATAAGAATGTATAGAAATCCTTGATCAATTTGTTTACCTAAAGGAAAATCTTCCAATGATCAATTTTTTTTTCTCAATTCGAAATATGGTATCGTTTCATGACATTATATTAAATATTTTATTATTTTTTCAAATACATTTTAAGTTTGTGTTTTATTTTTTTTTCTTTGCTTGTATTTATTCACTTTTTTAAATTTAATTTTTGTATATGCAAATATACATTATGATTCCAAATCTAACTGGGTCAGACCCAGTAAATCAAGCAAACTCAAATCAGCTAAAAGACAGTCCAAGTCCGATTCATCAATTCGGCTTAGTCCAAGATTCAAGGAGTTCGGTGAGATAAAAGTACGTGGGAGAGAGGTTATTGGAATACACACTCAGGAAGATCAATTCTATCTTAATTGTATTTTTATTTTGTAACTATCCTCCCCAGAGAAGTAGTGCCCTCTCACTCACGTCACCGTCTCACCATAGCTATAAATTGCAAGCTCTCTCCACATGGAGTGACACATCTCTCAACACACTTTGGTATCTCACTAAAAACCTCTCTACACACATAGCTTCTCTCTTTCCTAGCTATTATACCTCTTACGGAGTATATATCTCCTAAAACTTTCTCTTTGTTACTCAATTCATCAATAAAGAGCTACCGGCCACCGTTGCCGTTTTCGAGAGTGGAGTAGGTCACCCGGACCGAACCACTATATATCTGTGTATTGACTCATTATTTACTGTTTTACCATTAATTGTTCTATTTATTGTTCATTAATCACACTTCTCCATACACTCGACTGTTAATTTTGCGCAAGTCCAATTTGTGCATCATCAATACACATAGGTGCATACATATTATTTTTATAACATAACAATTAATATATTTTTAAAATTTTTATTGCAAAGCGTAGGGTATATTGCTCATATATACATTTGGTGAGAGTAATACTTTTTTTTCTTCTTGAAAACACTTTCTGCTGTAATTTGACTTTAATTATTATTATGTTTTGATGCAATGAAATATCTACATTCTATAAAAACATCATTTATTTGATGTAAGCGATTTATAGTAGGGTAGCAGTAGTACGAACCAAACACATAAGGAGACAGAAATAGAAATGAGATTCACATCGTGGGATGAGGTTCCCACCATCCAAACAAGACAATTGGTGACTGTCCCACTCCATGCAATATGATTATCATTATACTATTTGCATTCAAAAACTGTTACGACACCTGTAATACCAAAAAACAGAAAAAACAACTCCATTAAAAGTGGTAGCCGAGGAAAATCACCCATCAACTACCATGTTATTTCAACAATTAAGAGTGCAATGTGAGGAGGTTAATCTCAACTTCATCAACTTTTAGAAATGGTTTAGTGGTTTAGTATGTCTTTTGTTAATTTAGAAGTTTCAGGTTTAATCCCTTAATATTTGGAGATATGTTCTAAATCAACTTAAGTCATAGTGATCAGCAGCTGAATTCAAGGAAGTAATCAGCGTAAACATAGACATCCTATAGCAAAAAAAAAACTCAACTCGATCTAGCTTGGAAAAAAGTACTTGGGGCAAGATTTCTAGTATTTAGATTAGACTCAGATAAAAATTCCTAACAAAATCTAAATATAGACAATAATCGGGCCGACATTTTAGTGTTTTGGGACCAAAACTCGTAAATTCGGGTTTAACACGAATTAAACATGAATTTTTTAGGTTCAGTTATACAACATGAGAATTTAACCCGGCTTGACTCCAAATTTCAACCCAATTCAATTCAAAATTTTAACCATAATTTGAATTTGCATTTCTATCAAGTTATGCAGCCCAAGCTTAAATTTTTAAACACGAACAGTCTTTTGGTTGAAGCGTTATAGTGGAAATAAAATTCGAGAATTTATAAGCAATTGGCCTCTAAACTCTCCTTCCCGGCCAAAGTTGTACCACTATTATTAATAAAATGGTAATTTTATTCCAAATAAATTTTCAAATCGAACTTGCCGACAAAATACATCATTGCCATTAATAATAAATATACTATCGAATAGAATCTAATATTAATCCAAATAACATTACTTTACAATCTAATGGTAGAGGTAAGCCATCTAGATGAGAAAGACTTGTTTGAAATCACATAGGAGTACAACTGCATCCAACCCTATTAATAACCATTAATTTCCGATCACTTTCCTAATTGAAAAACTAGCTAAAATCGGGTCATTTGTCTCATCCATCAGTGTGCATGGACGCGCAGGTCTCATTTTCTTTCAACTAAGTGTGTACACAAATTCAACAGTGGGACATGAGATTTTTCAAATCCATCAAAGCCATTTTCAAATCTTTATCATTTTAATTTGAATTGACCTTCCATCTATATAAGCCACAAAATAAATGGGGGTTAAAATGTGCTAAATGCTCAATATATTTGGTTGGACATAATGATTATGTTACAATCTGAATGACTGAAACTGATGGAAAAGAGAAAAAGTATAAGACTTGGAGGTTAAAACATATCTTATTCCAATAGATAATGATCTATATAAATAGGTCTTAACATTAACGAAAAACACCAAAAAAAATACCAACTAAACTGGACCTCTAACTCCTACAAACTAGGCTAACACTAGCCAATACTGGAACAATAAAAACAGACTCAACAAGCTCCTAAAAATAAGGGCTACTCAACAAACTCTAGAGAGACTAAGTCAGTAATTTGACAAGTCATCCAACAATCCCTCCCTTAAACTGATGTCAAACCAAACATTCAGTTTAAGACTTATTAGAAATAAAGGAGGCCTCCCTTAAATAGGTTCTTCCAAAGTGCATACATCGAGCAACTTTTTGAGCTTCACAAATGACACCATCTTGAGGGACTTGGTGAACATATCAGCAACTTGTTCTTCACTTCTACAAATAGATAAGATCAATTACTCCATCCTTTGTGAGGTCTCTTACAAAGTGAAACTTCACGTTAGTATGCTTGCTTCTTCTATATAGAATTGGATTCTTGGAGAGTTTGATGGTAGAGCTATTGTCATAGAAAATTGCAATAGCACCTTGACTCTTCACACAAAGCTCTTTTAAGAATTTTCCTCAACCATATAACTTGACAGGCACATGAAGTGGCAACAACAAACTCAGTTTATGTGGCTGATAAAGTAACGATTGGTTGTTTCTTTAAAGACCATGAAACAACCCCTGAACCCAACATAAAGACATAACTTGAAGTGCTTCTTGTATCATCTTGATCTCCAGCATAATCACTATCAGTGAAATCTATCAAGTCTGATCTTGAAAAACCCGAGTAAATTTAAACTTTTAAGAATAAATGATAAAACGATAAATTGTCATCACAGTTCGAGTTGTAAACCTAAAATTTTCTAGAACTTGGATGACGAAACAGACCTCACCGTTGGATTCATCTCGCGAAATCTAGTTACCCTGTCAAACTCATTGAATTCTGAGATAGTCGAATTTTTCACGTTTTACGAGGCAGTTGGACCTCGGGTGACCTAGGTACGAAAAATTTTAAAAAAATTATGAATTTTGTAATATAATGAAGGAAATATAAATTAAAAAAAAATTGAACTTGAATCAGAGCAAAATTTAATCGTTTCGGGATGAGAATGGACCCGAAATTAAGAGGGACGTGTGGCGCGTTGTGGATAAAGCAATTAGAAAATATAAATAGGAGAAAAATATGATTTTCCGCCATTCTTGTTCAGCCGGTTCAGCCGAGAGAGTAAAGAGAAGGAAACAAGTGGAGACTCCACATTCTCTCTACGATCTATGAAGATTGGGAGCTCAAAACCACTCGGGTCAAGAGCAAAAGTTGTAACACCCCACCCTCCACATGACATAATATTGTCTGCTTTGGGCCCACTGGCCCTCACAGTTTTATTCCTCCCAGTACCTCCTGGGGAAAGGTCTTATGACATGTAAGGTGAGGGACTTACTTATAAACCCAGCAACTTTCTCGTCCCTAACCGATGTGGGATACCAGGATTTCACAATCCACCCCCCTCAGGGCTGCACATCCCCGTACACACAGACATACTTACCAATAACCTCTCACCCACACACGAGCACGGCAGAGCCCCACACTCGATTCAGGTGAGAGTCGGCTATGATACCACTTTGTACCACCCCACCCTCCACATGACATAATATTGTCCGCTTTGGGCCTACTGGCCCTCACGATTTTGTTCTTCCCAGTACCCCTAGAAAAGGTCTTATGTCATATAAGGTGAGGGGCTTACTTATAAACCCAGTAACTTTTCCCTCCTTAACCGGTGTGGGTTACCAGGATCTCACAAAAGTTGTTCTCCTCGTCGAGAGCTACAAAGCCATACCAAGGAGGTCGGGTTTTGGGCGAGATTTCAAGGACGGGATTTTGGGAGAGTGAGGATTCTAACTTATCTTGGGTTCTCAGAGCTTCTCAACGTCATTCTTCGCTTCAAGATATAGGGTTTCTCCTACTTAGGTTTACTTACAACCTAGGATGTTATATTGAAATAGGTAAGTTGATAGATGTGCATATCACTTGCCATTTGAAGAGATTTCGATGAAATGAGTATTGAAATTGGAAAGAATAATTCTATCTTGAATTGGGTATGTAAAAATTGTCTAATGTAATTTCTTGATTTATGTGAATTGTGGGCATACTATGTGTTTACATAATGCCTTGAGACATTAAGTGTGTTATTGCTTGATATGTGATAGCATGCTTGTGTTTGGATTGAGTTGAAATATTAATATATGCATATTTACATATTGACATTGTGAGAATTATGAAAATTATATGCTTTTGATATATTTTGTCACGGGTTGTATGAAATGTGTTGGATATAGTTCATATGACATACATAACATATTGAACATTATATTAGGATTGCAATGAGAGATTACATTACATATGCACGAGAAAATCGCTTTAAATGGGTGGTGGTGCATGGGTATAGTCAACACCACACTTGGTGAGTGACGAGTGGACTTGAGTAAGCTAAGTCAATGACTTGGCCGAGTTGCACGGTTTGCAAGGTAAAGCGGATTGGGGTTATCAAGAAGGGCTAAAAGATCTCTCGGGTATGAGGCCCGGAGATTTAGATACGCACTGTTATTGGTACAAGTCCATAAAGTGTGTCGGTGTACACGAAACCATTGGTGGAAGTTCATAAATTTCGTGTCTGTTAGGTTGGTGTAAGTCCATAAATACCCACCCCATAAAAGACTCTAGAATGAATGATGTCATTTGATGTGTAACATAGATGACAGGTTCATATACATTGACAATTGTATGTGTTACAGAGCCGGGGAGGGCTCGGGTTGAATTGCATGGGTGAGTCTTATCTCATTTCATAGAATGACATGGTAAATTCCAACCTTGGATGCATACTCTTGCATAGAATGTTATGAGCTATTGAATGTTGCATGTGAACATTTTCATATGCATTTAGGCTGGGGAGCAGCTTCTATAGTAAATATTCTACTGAACGTGACTCACCCTTTATAAGAAAAACATTTCAGGTGCGGGACTTACACCGACGAAGGGCTCCCATTTCGAGCCCCAAGGATGAAGAAAGTCGACTTGTGGCTTTATAGTTATTTTGTAAATTTTTTTAAATGAATTCCATTGTATGTATAAATTCATGGAATTGACTGTAATATACTTGTACAAGTCATGTTTTGTATGGAAAACCTTATCAAACCATATTAGATACCCAAATGCATGTTGTGTAAAGGTTGGGCTGGTTTTAGAAAGGTTTGGAATAAATTGGAAATGAAAAATAGGTGAAGTAGGCAAATCTGGGTTGAACCTACTGGTAGGACCTACCGGTAGTTAACAGGTAGAACTTTGCCTTTTGGGCACGAACTACTGGTAGACAACAGGTAGTTATAATCCAGTAGATAACATCTGCCGATAGTCGATAAGTAGTTATGGTCCAGTAGGTAACACCTACCGGTAGTCAACATGTAGTATTTTTTCAATGGACCCGAACTACCGGTAGATCCATAAACACCTACCAGTAGCTCTACCAAAAATCTAAAATATTGAAATTGTTTTGTCATGCAATTGAACTACGAAACCTTTTAGTTAAATGGTGTAAATGGACTACAAATGAGTATAAATTAAGGTACGTTAGACCTCGGTTGGGTCAAATGGTAAATTGTACATGGGTTACATGTGTTGGTTATAGTCCTGATTAAGGGGGTGTTATTGACGTGATGTCGGGTTGCACAATAATCACTTGTATTTCCGCGGGTTGAACGATTATCGACGGTTGATAAAGGATCCCCAGTTTTGGGGCGTCACAGATCTTTTTTCCTTCTTGTAGAACAACCCAAAATCCATAGTACCTCGCAAGTACCAAAAGATCCTCTTGACAACTAGAAGATGTTACTCGGTAGGATTCTCCATGTATCTGTTAATGAGATTCACAGAATATATTATGTCTGGCCTTGTTGCTGTCAAATGCATTAAACTTTCCACAATTTGCTTGTAAAGTGTGCTATCAACCTTCTTTCATTCATGATCTTTAGCTAACTTCAAACCAAACTCTATTGGTGTGCTCACAGAATTGCAATTCGTCATCTGAAACTTATCTAAAATATCTTGCAAATATTTCTTTTGAGAAATAAATATTCCAACAGCAGATTGAATCACTTCAACACCAAGAAAGTAGTGCATCATTCCAAGATCGGACATTTCAAATTCAGTGATCATGGGTTTCTTAAATGATTCAAACATAGCACTATCATTTCCAGTATAGATCAAATCATCAACATATAAGCATGTAAAGGGCATTTTCTCCGCAGCCTTGATCTTCATTGTATGTTCATAAAGACATTTGTAAAATCCTTCCTTCAAAAAATAAGTTTTTATACGACTATACCAAGCTTAGGAGCTTGCTTTAATCTATATAGAGCTTTCTTTAATTTATACACTTTATGCTTATTCCCAAATTTCACATAACTAGGAGGTTGATCAACAAATACCTCTTCTTCCAAAGCTCTATGTTAGAATGCTGATTTGACATCTAACTGAAAAATTAGCCACAAGTTTTGAGCTGCCAATGCAACCACCAATCAGATTGTATCTTGCCTTGCCACAAGAGCAAATACTTCTTTGTAATCAACACATAACTCTTGCTTATAGCCTTTAGTTACTAAGCGTGCCTTGTACTTGTCAACTTTGCCATTCTCCTTCAACTTTATCATGTACACCCACTTGACGCCAATGGTTTTTTGCCCTTTTGGAAGCTATGTTAACTCCCAAGTGTGATTTCTTCCAATGGCTTCCATTTTAGCATCCATAGCCTTACACCATTTTTCTTCTTTGACAGCGTTTTGAAAGATTGTAGAGTCACAATTTGAAAATATAGCAAAGTGTGTAAGTGGATCTTCAATCTGATCAATTCCAGTTACCTCATAATCTAACATCCATGCGGGGCTCCTTCTAACACTGTGGCGATGTGAAACACTTGCTGAAACAATCTTCTCTTTCGATTATGTTGTTGTAGAAACTGATTGAGTGTTGGTGGTTGTTGGAACTTGATTGTAAGGAGGATCAAGTTGTTGCAAAAGCTGCTGCGCTGTTTCATCATTTGTACCATCAAAGACTACTAGAAGTTGTGAATCAGCAATGGATGAGTCCCAAGACCATGTCTTTTCTTCATAAAAAACTACGTCACGGCTAATGACAATTTTCTAAGTGATAGGATTAAACAATTTATAAGCCTTTGAATGATCACTAACACCAAGAAAAATGCATTTTTTGCCTTTGTCATCTAGCTTTCTTCTTTTTTCATTTAGAACAAGGGCATATGTTATACACCAAAACACCCGAAAATGGTCAATAGTTGGTCGATGCCCATTCCATGCTTTTTTAGGGGTTATATTTTGAACAGTTAGTGTGAGACTTCTATTCAAAATATAAATGCTCCAATTAACGGCCTTGGCCCAAAAAATCCTAGGGAGACCACTCCTCTGTAATAAGCTTCGAACCATATGGAGGATCATGCGATTTTTTCTTTCGCATATACCGTTTTGCTGAGGTGTATAAGCTGCAGTCAACTGCCTTTTAATTCCATGTTGGCTACAAAAATCTTCAAATTCTTGTGACTTGTACTCTCCACCACGGTCTGTACGGAGGACCTTAATTGACATGCTAGCTTCTTTTTCAACTAGTGCTTTAAACCATTGAAAAGTTGTGAAAGCTTCTGATTTGTCCTGCAAGAAATGGACCCAAGTTTGCCGACTAAAATCAGCAATAAACAATATAAAATATTGTTTACCTCCCTGTGACATTGGTTTGATTGGCTCGCACAAGTCAAAATGCACCAGCTCCAACGCCGTTTTTTCCCTTGAAGACTTTCCTTTTAGGAAAACATCTCCGTGTTGTTTGCTAACAACACATTCTTCACAGATCTCAGAAGGGGACTCAAATGCTGGAAGCCCTGCCACCATATTTTTCTACTACAAGGTCTTCAATCCGTCAAAACTGAGATGGCCATAGTAGAAGTGCCATAACCATGCTGTATTTTTCAGTTATGCAGTACAACATGAAAGAATGATGTGATGGAGATACAAAGGAAACATCCGATTTGCTGTCATTTTTCACCCGACAAACTCCATCCTTAATGGAAATCTCATATCCCTTTTCTTGAAACTAGCCAACACTAAGCAAATTAGATTTTAAATTTGGAATAAACAGGACATTGGAAATAGAATGAGAATTCCCTTTGGTTTGAAATGCGACCGTTCCTTTTTCCAAAATAGATGTTGTAGAGTTATCACCAAATTTTACAGTATTTCAAAAAGATTCATCCAAATCAAAAAACATTGATTTGTCTCCACACATATGGTTGCTACAACCGGTATCCAAATACCATAAATTCCCATGAGTTTCCTCACTAGTTTGACACATCATAAGTAGGGTAATTTCTTCTTCTTCTTCCTTTTTTGCAAAATAAGATTTTGCACTATAATTTCAATTTAAATTTGTTTGACACTCGGAGCAATAATGGCCATACATGTGACAATGGTAACATTCAACCTTAGATTTGTCTGCTGATTGTGATTTGTGTCCTGTAAAATTCTAACCATCATGTGCCCTTTTGTTTCCTTGAGAGTGATCAACACTTTTACTCTCTCCTGGTTTATGGTGAGCATTCTTGCCTTTCCCTTCTTCTTTTCCATGTCCAACACCTCTTGGGTTTAAGGCTATCTTCAATCCTTGTATTTCTTTGTCTTATTGTGTTAGTTTCTGCTCATGAATAAACAGGGAATTTTGCAACTCATCTATTGAAAAAGTATCAATATCTTTATACTCTTCAATAGAACAAATCACAAAATTAAACTTTGTAATCATTGAACGAAGGATCTTTTCAACAATAGTGACATCCTCAAGTTTATCCCCATAAATCCACATCTTGTTTGCAACTACCATCGTCTTTGAAAAATACTCTAAAATTGACTCTGTCGGCTGCATTTTAAGAACTTCAAACTCCTCACGAAGAGCTTGAATCTGCACACGTTTTGCCCTTGTATTCCCTTGATACTTCTTTTCCATGTAATCCTAGATAAGCTTGGAGGAGTCCTTGCAAAGAATTATTTCCAAGATTGAATGATCAATTGCTTGAAATAGATAATTCTTTGCTTTCAAATCCTTCAGCTTTAGTGCATCCAATTCTAACTTTTGCATCTCTGTCAACGTAGCACCAGCTGCTAGTTTTGCTACCCCATAATCAACCACATGCTAGTACTTTTTAGACCGCAAGAAGTTCTCCATTAGCATGCTCCAATGATCGTAATAACCATCAAAGCGAGGAATGGCTGGTTGCACAAAAGTTTCATAAGCCACAGATGCCATCGTTTTCTTCTACTGCTGCAAGAAAAGAAAACAGGTGAAATAGAAATAAAGCGGCTGCTATACCACTCTTTATCTCACTTTTCCCACTCGGTAGTTCTGATACCACTGTTACAATCTGAAGGACTGAAACTGATGAACAAGAGAAAAAATATAAGACTTGGAGGTTAAAACATATCTTATTCCAATAGATAATGGTCTATATAAATAGGCCTTAACATTAACGGAAAACATCAAAAAAATAGCAGCTAAACCGAACCACTAACTCCTACAAACTAGGCTAACACTAGTTAATATTGGAATAATAAAAATAGACTCAACAAACTACTAACATTAAGGACTACTGAACAAACTTCTGAGGGACTAAGTCAGCAATTTGACAAGTCATCCAACAGATAAATCTAATTTCCAAACGTTTGAGATAATATACGCAATCACAAAAAAAAAATATTATTAAGAGTAAACCACACATATGGCACTTCAAACTATGACTCTTATGTTAATTAAGTCCTTGATTTTTTTTTTTTTTGGTGTTAATTGAGCCATTGAATTATCTAATTGTGTCAATTGAACCCTTATCTTTACCTATGTTAGATTTTCTAACGAAAAATGGCAAAGTGTGTTGCTCACGTGATACAAATGGTTGGAGTAAACTATACATATGACTTTCAAATTATGACTCTTATATCAATTAAATCCTGAGCTACTAAACTTTCCAATTGTGTCGATTGACCCTTTTTGTCTTTTTGTATCATATGGTCATGCAAATGGCAACCTCTTACGGAGGCATACAAAAATGCTCAATTGACACCATTAAAGAGTTTAGGAGCTTAATTGATAAAAAAAAATCCCCATTGTGCCAAGTATTTAGGAATTCCTATTGTTTGGGAACGCTCAAAGAAGTAGGTGTTTGGTTAACTGCTTGAGAGAGTTGCAAAGAAGCTTCAAGGGTGGAAAAGCACATGTCTCTCACAAGCCGGTAAAGAGGTCATGATTAAGACAGTCATTCAAGCCATTCCCAACTATGTCATGTCTGTGGTGGCATTCCCTAAGAATTTTTGTAAGAAGTTGGATAGCTATGTGAGGAACTTTTGGTGGAAAGGTTATGATAAGAACAATGACATTTGCTGGAGGAAATGGGAAAATATGATTGAATCTAAGTTTGATGGTGGGATGGGATTCAAGGATTTCAAACTACTTAACCAGTTTCTATTGGCCAACAGTGCTGGAGGTCAATTTCCCAGCTTGAGTCCTTTTGGGCTAAGTTCATGAATGTGATTTACTTCCCTATGGTGGATTTCATGAAGGCAAAGTGTGGCACAAGACCATCATGGGTTTGGAGGGGCTTACTTTATGGAAGAGATTTGCTCAATCAATGAGTCATGTGGCAGATTGGTGACGGCAATAGTGTCTTGTTCTGGGAGGATAAATGGATCACTCAACTCCCAGACCAGGCTAAACAAACATTGAAGGCTCAGGACAACGCAATTTTGAAGGTGGTTGATATTATGGTGGAGAACCCCAAGAGATGGAACACTCCTTAGTCTCTCTAGTGTTATTTCTAGGGATGAAGTGAATGTTATCATGGCCATCTTTCTTCCATTGTATGGGGGTGTTCATAGAAGATTCTGGTGGCCAAATAAGAAGAGGATCTTTTACTGTGAGATCTGGGTATAGATTGGGGAACAAACGTGCTTTGGACACTCTGGCGGCTAGCTCTTCTACCTCTGTCCCCTCTAGCTCTGGAAGAGCATTTAAAGTATGAAAGCTGTTCCGAAGGTGAAACATTTCTGGTGGAAAACATGTTACAATTCCCTAGCCACACACGAAACTCTTTTTAGGAGAAAGTGCGCATCATCCCCACTTTGTCAGATCTGTCTCTCAGTCCCTAAATCCATTGAGTACCTTTTGTTTGAATGTGAATGGATCAATAGAGTTTGGTTTGTTATGAGCCTTAACTTCCAATGGAATACATTTTCCTTTTTTGTCGGTGGCCAGTAGATCTTCCATGTTATTGCAAGTGGTTGGGATGGGCCAGGGTGGTCTTGATGTCCTGGGGAGGTTTGCCACTGTAGGTTGGTTCATCTGGAAGGCGAGGAATAATTTTAATTACAAAGGTGAAGTGGTTGATGCCTTTGCCACTGTCATCAAAGCCTGGGGGATGTGGCAGGATCTACTTTTGTCTGTTAATGAGGAGAAGCCGAATGAACAACAAGTCTCATTGATGGGTGAGGCAGGGGGTCAAGACGTTGAGGCTGAGATCCTAATTAGTTGCGATGGTGCCTTTATCCCAAGATCTGTTGGGGCCACTTGGAAGGAATGAGGTTCCTTTGTTTTTGGCAATGTCAAGGGTGCGTTTGGTAATGTTTTTTTTAGTTAAAAATTTAAAATATAAAATATGTTCGGTATTATAATAATGTTTTCATAGTTCACTGTAATTATTTTAATTAATTTTTTAATACCAAATGCATCTCACAGAAAATCCATCCCACGCCACGGCCGCCACGACCGCCACCACCACCGTATAATCACCACCAACATCATCGAAATTCCGCCACCCAACCCACCCCAGCAACCCCGAAACCTATCTCCCAACCCACCAATACCAGTACACCACCACCGATACACACACAAACCCCAAAACCCACCACAACAACCCCTAAAAATCCACCACAGCAACCCCTAAAAACTCAGTTGCAATAGCCCCGAAACCTACCACCTAGCCCACCCAAAATCACCACCACCGATACACTAACAAACCCAAAATCCACCACAACAGCCCTCAAACACCTAGTTGCAACAACCCACAAACCCACCACCCAACCCACCAAAAACCACCACCAATACTAGTCCACCACCACCGATACACACAAAAAGATCCATAACAAACACAGATGTTGAAATCAACAACAAAATAAAATAGAGAGAAAGAAAAATTCCTAGATTTGCACACATAAAACCTAGTGAGCATCGCCGATTGAGAAGAAAGTGGAGAGCTTCGTTGTCAGAGAAAGTGGAGAGGTTTGTCGAAGAGAGTTTCAGTAGAGAGAAGCCAAACCAGGGATTCACTGATTTGGATTCGCTATAGTCGCAGACCCACAGGCGCAAGCGAGAGAGAAAGAGAGACAGAGACAGAGAGAGGAATTTTTTTTTTGCTTTATATAGGTGCCACAAAAATGTCCTATTTTTTTGCTTCTAATGAAAGTCGAAGGCTGGACCTCATTAAAAGCCTCCCCAAGCTTCGCGTGTTTTCGTTTTTCTGTATTTTCAAAAACATTATTTTCCTTGTTTTCAATATTCATTATTGTTTTCAAAACAACTTGATTAAAAAAAACATAAACCAAACGTGTTATTACTTTTAATTTTAACAAAAGTTGAAAACAAAAACAGTGAGTAACCAAACGACACCCAAGTCTTTCCCAGCATGTTCAATCATACTAGCTGAAGCAATTAGGCAAGCATGTATCCTTGCTGAAGCCCAACTGTCCACTAATGCTACAATTCTGAATGACTGTTTGAGCATCATCAAGCTCAGCTCCAATGAAGACGTTCCGCCATGAGATATCAGTGTTATAATTAGTGATATTAGACATTTAACTAGGGTTCATAATCTTAGTTTCTTACACAAGCCTAGGGCCTATAACAAGACTGCTCATTGAGTGACAACCGCTAAATTAAACAATTCTCTCTCGTTGGATTGGATTGGCTTCCCCCCTAAACTTAAGACTTTTCTTTTGACTGACTGTAACCAAAACTTTTCTACTTAATGATATATATATGACGTCTGATTGTTCAAAAAAAAAATTGATAAAAAAAATTAGGGGTTTAATTGATACAAAAGTTATAGTTTAAGGGTTGTATGTATAGTTTACTCTATTGTTAAAAAGTGGTTTGCCTAGATGTAGAAAGTTGGAAAAAGATTTTTTTTTTACATGAGATTGTTAGAAGGAAATATAAATAATTAAGATGCAAAATTTCTTATATTTGATAGGTTTTCTTTTAAATAACTAACTCTTTTCCTACAAAAAAGGGAAAATTAATAAACTTTCCCTTAAAGTGATTAAATATAATTTAAATTTTCAAAATTTTCATCTTTTGTACAATTTTCGATTTGTTAATCATGTTGGTACTCAAAACCACGTCTTGTATTTTCATAAGTTCTTTGTTCCATTAAATTTCTACAACTACAAATAAAAGAGCATATCTTATAGGTTTTAAAAATAACACTGTTCTATTCAAAATTAGTTAAGCATGTTATTTTATTGAAAATGATTATAATCTATTTAGGTAATCACTTACATGCACTAAAAAAATTTACTAAAATACAAATTAATTTTTTGAAAATTAGAAATAAAAAGTCAAGTAATGTTATTTATACCTAATTTACTAACATAATCATTCATAACCATTGGATGAACACTGATCCTTAATATTTATTAGAATTTACAACTAATCTAATAATTTTGATGAATTTATAATATAAAACAGGGTGGGTTCTAATAAATCCATTAAACAGTCTCAAATATATTCATTCGACGCCTACTAATATTTTTTTTAAAACAATTCACATTGCACATGTTATCCCTAATTAAGTCAATAAATTTGATGTAAATAATATTATTATAAAAAGTATAGATGGACCCAAAGGCTAAAGGCATTAATCTTTTTTTTTTTTTTTTCTAATTTTGGGCCATAACTTTTAAATATATTACATAACTCCCTCAAAATGTATTAGTTACGAAAATTACAGTAAAAAACCTACTTCTCAACCGTTACAATTCAAACCACTGTAAAACTCGGTCCTACTCTCTCATCTTCAGCAACCCCAATCACTCGCTTGCTACACCTGTCAACATTGCTACACCTGTCAACATGGAGGACAACGGTGAAAATTCACCATTTAGCTAAGGTCAATTTAGTAAATTAACAAAGCATAACACATAGTTGAATTGACATGATTACCCTTGTGAGACAGATGTCAGCACGTTAGAGCGAGTTTGTTAAATAATACATACATCAGCCAGTATGGTTCTCACAACAAACTCCATAAAGCCCCGCCATTTCTGTCTTTCCCGGAACATTAAATGCTCTCTCTCTCTCCCTCCCTCTCTCTCCAAAATGGAACGCACACTCAATGTACAAGAAAGATACATATATATATATATATATATATATATATATATATAATTATGGACAGAAAAAAGTCTTCAGTTGTACAGAGAAAAAGAGCGCGCCATAAATGCAGAGCTCAACCACCACTACCTGCGTACTAAGTAGTTGCTGGTATATTAAACCCCAACCACAATGCTAGCACAGAAGTCCTCTTTATCTGCACCTTATCTTCACATCTCCAAAAGGACGGTTTGAATCTTCCATTCACAATGTGGAACTCGGCGGAGAACTTGTCCGCACGGTCGGCGTCGTTCCGAGAGGACGGCGACGACGAGGAAGCGCTACGGTGGGCCGCATTGGAGAGACTGCCGACGTACAATCGAGTTCGGAGAGGAATTTTTAAGAACATTGTTGGAGATTCGATGGAAATTGATGTTGATAAGCTTGAATTGAAGGAAAGAATAGTTGTATTAGATCGGTTGGTGAGTTCGGTGGATGATGATTGGGAAAAGTTCTTTGATCGCATGCGACGGAGATTTGATAGGTAAATTTTGGATTTGTTTTGAGTTTTTATTTTATCAAGGATAATTAGTGTTCCTGTTGCCATTTTTATTCATATTAATTTGGTTGCTTAGAAAGCTGAGGGGAAGAGGAAGAAAAATGTCTTTTCCTGTGTTTGCATGTGTATGTCCGATTGTGTTCTTTTGTTCTTTTTGCTTTTTGGTTCACTAATTTATCCTAAGAATGCTAAGCTCTGTGCAGTGCAGGAGCGAAGCCAATTTCATTGGATTTAAGGTTTATGATTTGTGCATAGCCTTTTAATATCTTTTTTTTTTTGAAGGATTTGCAATCGTTTGGCTGCTAAGAAAGATGAGGAAAATGAAAAAGAAAGTGTAATATGAATGTGATATGTTAAGTTGTACGTGTTTTTAGAAATTAGACTGCTCATGAAGTAAGCCTAACAGCTGTATTATGCTCAGTTCAGTGCACAATAAGCTCAGTGGAGCGGACTATCTTGTCTATTCGGAGGAAGAGACAACTAAACTTTGTTTTTGCTCTTGTTTTGACTGAAGATGGCGTTAATTTTTGTGATTTTCCAATGAATTTTTGGAAGATGTGTGACTTGATCATTAATCTAGTTGTTTGTTTTGTTAGAATTTGTTTGTTTGGGTTCTGAGAAAGCTGAGGGAGGAAGTGTGATTTAAGTATACTGTTTTGTGTTTTGTAAATTTGAGGGATCCTTTTACTTGAGTCTACCAGTTAAATTATACCCGCTCCATTTGCTGGAGCCTCTTTTCTTTTTTGTTGGAATTCAGGGCTGGATTGGTAGATTTGTTTTGGTGTGTTGTAGTCAATGTTGGTGCAATCTCATTCAAACACACAGGCTGCCATTCATTTATGCTTGAATTTTTTATTTTCATTCACGGGCTGATGGTTCAATTTGTATGGATAGTATTTTTCTTCTCCTTCCCTGCTTTTGCTTTTCTCAGCTGAAAAATTCTTTTTCTTTTCAATTGTTTGCCATTGTAGAGTTGATTTGGAATTTCCAAAGATTGAAGTTAGATTTCAGCATTTGACTGTTGAAAGTTTTGTCCACGTTGGTAGTAGAGCATTGCCCACTATTCCCAATTTTATTTCTAACATGACTGAGGTATGCTTTAGACAACTTATAACCTTCATAAATTTGACCATTTACTTTGAACTCAATTACTACTTACAAATGTCATACAGGCTTTGTTGAGGCAATTGAGGATATACCATGTCCAGAGAAGAAAGTTAACAATTTTAGATCATATTAGTGGGATAATTAGACCTTCCAGGTAAATATCTTGTCTTACCTTTCATCTTTTCTTATATCTGGTCTTCCTGTTGCATTTAATCTTCAAGTTAAACCTGACTGGTGAGTTTGGCCACGAATTTGATAATGGGTGGTGTTACCTTTTAGGTTGACACTGCTGCTGGGTCCTCCAAGCTCTGGAAAGACGACACTGCTGTTGGCCCTTGCTGGACGCCTTGGGTCTGATTTGCAGGTACTGAACATCTGATTTTTTTTTGGGGTGCATTGCCAGCACACTATTTTCATATTGTGATGTCATGCTATTGGAAACTAGCTTCAAATATGTGCAATGATTCTCTTTTTGCTCATTATCCTCTGATATCTTGATATCTTTGAAGATGTCAGGGAAAATTACTTACAATGGACACAGTTTGAATGAGTTTGTTCCTCAGCGGACTTCTGCTTATGTAAGTCAACAAGATTGTCATGTGGCAGAAATGACTGTAAGGGAAACTCTTGATTTCTCTGGACGTTGTCAGGGTGTTGGATATAAATACGGTAAGCTCTGGCAGATTTTGTGTGTCTCTGAGTGTGTGTTTGGAGGTCAGCTAGATACTGAACTGTTTACCTTTGCAACAGACATGCTTTTGGAACTTTCAAGAAGAGAAAAGATTGCAGGAATAAAGCCTGATGAAGATCTTGATTTATTCATGAAGGTACACGTGTTTGCATAAAGTGCTGTCATTCTTTTTCTTCTTCCTTCTACTTGATTCATAATGCCTTTGGAGTTGATTCCTATTTTATCCTGTTATGTGCTATTTCTCTAGGCATTGGCTTTGGAGGGGATAGATGCGCGCATTGTGGTGGAGTACGTTTTAAAGGTACTTTCCAGACATGACATACTTCTGTCTTCATTCCCTTCTTTTGAAAGTATTGATCACTGCTCTCTCAGAATGACTGGCAAAGTTCTTGAGTTACAGTGCCAGCCCTACCCCTAGGCAAGTGGGGCGGTCGCCTAAGGCCCTCACTTGCCTAAGGCCCATTCGTGTATGTTTTATAAAATTATATTAATAATTTTTTAAAAAATAAAAAATTAAGTATGTTTAATAAAAAGATCTCTAAAGGTTTAAAAATATTATTCTTTAAATCATAAATATTTGTACGTTCAAAAATAAAAAAAGATTGCACCATATTCTTGTACAAATTTTTTTAAGATTCTACACTTTTATTTTATCTGAATTTGTAATAACTTTGACCTATTTATATAGTTAAATTTTCTTGGACTATAATTTGTGAGTTAAGTTGATTTTAATTTAATTAGTTACATAGTATGTTTGTTTTGCAAGTTGTTTTTCAACTTAAATATGTATACTAAAAGATATAAATTTAAATATTTAAAAATAAAAATAAATAAATTATTCATCTAAAAATAATTTTAGGGCCCCATCTAAATTTTTTGTCTAGGGCTTCAAGTATTCTTGGGCTGGCCTTGTTGAGTTATACAATCGTAGTTGCACGTCCTACCAAATTTCTTGCTTTCTGTCCATTTTCAGCATTGCTTTGGTAACTAAAAGTCAGTTACAGACGCATAGAGGGCAACCACTCATCTCACGTCAATTATCCATGAAAAACTCTAACAATAATTGCCACATTGAAGAAGTAGTTCTTAAGCATGTTACCGAACAAGTATGCTAGGATGAATAACACTACTATGAAACAAAGGAACAGTATGAAGTCAATACATCTCAAAGGAACAGTATGAAGTCAATGCATCTCAAAGGAACTGAAGGTGGCAAAAATTGAGACATGATGGTAGAAGGTAAGTATTGAGACAAAACTAAAGAAGCATGGTAACTTCTTTGTGTGGAGATATCAAAGTTAACAGCAATTAAATCAGATTGAGTTGTGCTACTCATATTTGAGAAAACTCACATATAAGAAATATATGTGGGGTGAAGAGGACATGGTTGATAAAGGAAAAAAGCTGTAAAATGAAATTGGTTACACTCCCCAACAGTTTTCTAATTTAACAGGTTAGTTGGCATAACTGATTCAACATTGTTGAGAAAATGAAAAAAACTATGCTCCTTATGTAATAATGTTATTGTTGAGAAGTCAGTATTTATCGAGCCATAGCCTTAAAGCTCTATAGTACTAAAATTTATCTGACAAAGATTTTAGGGTTGGATCTTTGCGCGGACACTCTGGTGGGAGATGAAATGCTGAAGGGAATCTCCGGTGGCCAAAAGAAACGACTCACCACGGGTACGTGCACTGCAGCCCTGTGTTTCTTGGATCATAGAAGGATAGCAATGTGTGTGTGTTGACCTGGCCAATGTGTTTGGCAGGTGAGTTATTGGTTGCTCCATCTAGAGTTCTGTTCATGGATGAAATATCAAATGGGCTTGATAGTTCAACTACTTATCAAATCATCAAGTATCTGAGGCATTCGACTCGTGCACTAGATGGGACAACAGTGATTTCTCTGCTTCAACCTCCTCCTGAGACTTACGAGTTGTTTGATGATATTATACTCTTGTGTGAGGGTCAGATTGTGTACCAGGGGCCTCGTGACGCTGCCCTTGATTTCTTTGCATTTATGGGCTTTCGTTGTCCTGAGCGGAAGAATGCGGCTGATTTCCTTCAAGAGGTAGGTTGAGAGCTTCGGATGAGTATAACTATAGCCCTTTAGTATTGAACTTTACTCAAGTTCTATTACACAGGTTATTTCGAAGAAGGACCAAGAGCAGTATTGGGCTAATCCAGACTGCCTGTATCGCTACATACCTGCGGTAAAATTTGCTGAAGCTTTTCGTTCACATCGTACTGGGAAGAATTTGTCTGAAGACCTGGATGTTCCATATGATAAACGATATAATCATCCAGCAGCCTTGTCAACTTCACAATATGGTGTGAAAAGGAGAGAACTTCTTAAAACCAACTTTGACTGGCAGTTGCTACTGATGAAACGGAATTTGTTTATCTATATATTTAAGTTCATCCAAGTAAGTTTACCATCCAGTAATTCTTAATACTATGATAGACAAACCAATGTTAAATTTTCCGATGATGAATAAGGTGTTTGCTGGTTACTACACATTCAGTCGCGATAACCTGTTGTCTGCTTTCGCAAGTACAGTGTTTGTCAACAATCTTAAACTAAAACGTTCACGAAACCTTTTCTGATTCATGGGTATTTTCTAATCTTTCCAGCTCCTTTTGGTTGCTTTGATCACCATGAGTGTTTTTTTCCGGACAACACTGCATCATAATACATTAGATGATGGAGGCTTGTATCTTGGGGAACTGTATTTTTCAATGGTTATTATTCTTTTCAATGGCTTTACGGAGGTATCAATGCTGGTAGCCAAGCTTCCAGTGATTTACAAGCATAGGGACTTGCGCTTCTACCCATGTTGGGTTTATACACTTCCTTCATGGGCCTTAAGTATTCCAACTTCACTCATAGAGTCTGGTTTTTGGGTGGCAGTTACATACTATGTGGTTGGATTTGATCCCAATATTATTAGGTAAGTCTTGTTCTCACATGGATTTCTGTATGCATACTGATGGTTGACTTCAAAAATGATTCTGCGACTCTAATTCTTTAATCTGCAGATTCTTTCGGCAGTTCCTGTTATTCTTCTTTCTGCATCAAATGTCTCTTGCTCTTTTTCGTCTGATGGGTTCCTTGGGCCGAAACATGATAGTTGCAAATACCTTTGGATCATTTGCTATGTTGATTGTCATGGCTCTTGGGGGATATGTCATTTCAAGAGGTAAGCTTAAACTTCTCTCATCGTGTTTGATATTTTTTTCAAAGACAAGTCCAGTTTCATCTGTTTGTTGACTCCTCCTACACTATGGCAGATAGTATCCCAAGCTGGTGGATCTGGGGTTTTTGGGTTTCTCCTTTGATGTATGCTCAAGATGCAGCTTCTGTGAATGAATTTCTTGGGCATTCTTGGGATAAGGTAATATACTGAAATGATCAGTTTACATCTTACTTCTAAGGAAATTACGAACTTCTCTCCAGTGGCATTAGCATAGGAGAAACATTTTGGGAAGTGTAAACATGTGCTGACAAATGCTTGAGATAATTTTTTTAAAAATTTGTCTTAATGGAACTTTTAATTGATTTTTCTCTTCTATGACTGCATAGCTCCAAAGTGTACGATTGAGACTTCATATTGCACGGTTTGCTTATGGCAGTGAACTAGTAGGAAATATAGGTCTATATGCTGATTTAAGAGGCATATTTTAAGGTGTTGAGACTGAAAGTTACTGCCTGATATGAGCATGTGCAATCGAGGTTTGCTCTATATTTTTTAAATGTTGCCCAAGTAAAGGAAAATTGCAAAGTAAAGACGATTCATCAAAATTCTGAGGACCATCTGTAGTGCCATTCAGATATATCTAATCTTGATGCCTATTGGGCAACAAGTATTAGTTCATGATGTGATCACATATGCAGCAATATTGGCCTCGGAAACTTGTGGTTGGAAATCGTAAGATTCTAATTCCTTCCGCCCACCCCAACACTGACATACTGGGAAAATAAATTAAAAAGGAAACTCAATCTTCTAAGAAAAACTAATGTGAAGATCATTTGCACATTGATACTCACAATGTCAGAACATTTTAAGAGACAATCTAACCTTAAAATGCCATCATGTCTGTCTTTGAGGTCGGTGATCTAGTCTGCATCAAGTCAGTGTCGTACATGAGGTTCATGTTTACTGGACAACCTATGCACAGGACCCATGGAATTTTCTAGCCTAAGTGAAGGTACTGTTTAAACATTCTTCTATCTAAATGAAATCTTATAATTCCCTTTTTATCCACTCATTTGTGCAGAGAGCTGGGAATAAGTACAACTTGCCGTTAGGCGAGGCATTACTAAAAGCACGCAGTTTGTTTCCACAGAGCTACTGGTATTGGATTGGAGTTGCTGCATTGCTCGGATATACTGTTCTGTTCAATATACTTTTCACATTTTGCCTAACATACCTCAATCGTAAGCCATATCTTCCTTCAACATTTCGTTGGCATTGTAGTTTTAATTTAGAAAAGGATGAAAACAATTTTTCTCCAAAAGGGAGGAAATTTGACCACTGCGTCCTTTTCACCGTTTAGCTTTAGGGAAGCGTCAAGCTGTTGTTTCTGAGGAAGAGCTTGAAGACAGAGACAGAAGAAGAAAAGGTGAAACTGTTGTAATTCAGCTGAGAGATTTTTTAAAACACTCGATGTCATCAAAAAGTAAGCAGCACTCTCTTCTCTCTCTCTCTCTCTCATATTTGCATGCGTATGTAGGTGCACATGTGCAGGTATCCTTCATTCTTCTGCTAATTCAAATAATTTGAGTCTATTTCTGTCTCTCTTCGTCTTTGATAATTGACAGGAAAAAGTTTTAAGCAAAGAGGCATGGTTCTTCCATTTCAGCCACTTTCATTGTCTTTCAGCAATATTAATTACTATGTGGACGTGCCTGTGGTGTGTATATTGCTCTTCATTCTTCGATAAATGTTTTATTTAATTGTATCAATATTTTTATTGTAAGATTATTGTTCAGGAATTGAAGCAACAAGGTATATTAGAAGACAGATTGCAGTTGTTGGTAAATATTACTGGAGCATTCAGGCCTGGTGTGCTTACTGCATTGGTTGGAGTTAGTGGGGCTGGAAAGACCACTCTCATGGATGTATTGGCTGGAAGAAAAACTGGTGGAGTCATAGAAGGGAGCATCCATATATCTGGTTATCCAAAACGACAGGAAACTTTTGCTAGAATATCTGGTTACTGCGAGCAGACTGATATTCATTCGCCTTGCTTGACTGTTCTTGAATCACTTTTGTTCTCTGCTGGGCTCCGGTTATCATCAGATGTTGACTTGGAAACACAGAAGGTAAATTTGTAAATGTCATGTTGTTGCTTACTTGCTTGTGTAGTTAAGCATCAGATGACTTACTTATATTTTCAGGCTTTTGTTGAGGAGATTATGGAACTTGTGGAGCTTACTCCATTAAAAGGGGCTTTGGTTGGTCTGCCTGGCGTTGATGGCTTGTCAACGGAGCAAAGAACACGCCTGACAATTGCTGTTGAACTGGTTGCCAACCCTTCAATAGTATTTATGGATGAGCCCACATCAGGATTGGATGCAAGGGCTGCAGCCATTGTGATGAGGACTGTAAGGAATATAGTGAATACGGGGCGAACAATTGTGTGCACTATCCATCAACCAAGCATCGACATTTTTGAATCCTTTGATGAGGTCAATTTCTCCACGAGTTAATCCAAAATTTTAATTTCTTGGAATGTATTGTTAACCTAAGCACCGGTCAAAGTTAAAATTTGTCCAATGTGTATGCACCATGCATGTTACACTGTTTTATGAAAAGTGGTGTAACCTTTGAACTGTCCTTGGTTAAGAAGTCAGATTTGTTAGATCCCTTGTGTGTAATTTACTGCATGTAGCTACTACTGTCTTTGTACAAGATGCAGATCAACTTCCATATCTGTATGAAATTAAAGTGGATGCAGATCTGAGACGTCATTGACACACTCGAGTGACCAATTTTTTACAATGACCACAAATGCAGTTATAGGATATCATTCAAAAATCTGAAAGATCTCTTCTTTGTATATCTTATTAAATTGGAATATATGTAATTTCTTGCATAACTGCATTGAAGATAACATGCAATTTACTCATGCCTGGATGTGTCAAACAAGTACTGAAGTCATGCTCCACAATGAAACTAGGATGCTATGGAGGTGTATTTTTGGTATGCACTGATCAACCGGGGCAACATTATGTTCTGGGAAAAATACATAAAAAGGTCTTTTGACCTGGTTGTGTGGGTTGGAACATTATCCTGTTATCACATATGCATCTATTGCAAGCATGTACATCACCCAGTCACATGACATTGCTGTCATATAGCTGCTGTGTCATGGATGTATATGTACTTGGCTAGTTAGCTGTTCTAATTCTGCAATAACTGATGCTTTTGGTACCTTGGTTTGTCTTTGAATGTATGCTGAGGGTCTAAGTTACATGAGATAGCTAATAATTTAAATTTCTATACTGTGGTTGGTTCTTAGGTATTTCATGAAAATTCTTTTCCTGTGATATCATCCTCAACTCTTTTCTGTTCTCATGATTTTGCAGCTCTTATTCATGAAACGTGGCGGGGAGCTCATTTATGCTGGTCCACTTGGCCCCAAGTCTTGCAAACTCATCGAGTTTTTTGAGGTTAGATTCCTCTTCTTTAAATGGATTCCAAAAGCATTCATTCTGTTAGCTCTGTATATGCTTGTCTTGTAGGCAGTTGATGGAGTGCCTAAGATCAGACCTGGATATAATCCTGCTACCTGGATGTTGGAGGTTACTTCACAATTGGAAGAAGCCCGTCTCGGCGTGAATTTTGCAGAAGTTTACCGAAGATCAAGATTGTTCCAGTAGGTGCAATTTTCAAAGAATTCTACTTGTTGATTTTGCTAATTCTCGCAACTGTTGTTTCCTTAACCTACTTGGGGTGTATTTTCCATTTCAGATATAATAGAGAGTTGGTTGAAAGACTAAGCAAACCAAGCAGTGAAGCGAAAGAGTTGAACTTTCCGACCAAGTATTCTCAGTCATTTTTTGGTCAGTTTCTAGCTTGTCTTTGGAAGCAAAACTTATCATATTGGAGAAACCCGCAATACACCGCAGTTCGCTTCTTCTATACTCTCATCATCTCACTGATGCTAGGAACAATATGTTGGAGATTTGGTTCTAAGAGGTTCCAATTCTATACTTGTTAGATCTTAATTTTTCCGTCTTACATTAATTTTTATTTTAAAGCTTTCCCCTCATGCTATCTTCGTGATGTTGAGTTGAATTGTATCACTGTTGTTTTAGACAAATGATTGAAGTTACTTCTATGAAAATGAGGGAAAATGGAACAAGTTATAAGGTGTCCCGATAGATTAACTTGAGTCTATGGGTAATGTGTCATTGTCTAGTGCAATGGCAAATCTTCAGGCTAATTACAGTAAACATTGTGGATTCAAAACAGAGGCCTACCACTTTGGGTAGATAGTTCAACTTCGACCCCCAGCATCTCGGTTGAAAAAGGACCAAATCGGGTAATGATACTTGTCTTTAGAGTATCGATACATGGATTAGTGTATCAATGATCTTGAATTTTTTATTCCATGAACCTCAAACTTTTCTTGGTTGGATTTAACGCTCTTTCTGTGTATGAAGAACGATCATGCTAGGCTAATTTTCGCATATATTAGTACTTGAATGTGCACCATTTGGTTGAGCAAGAAAAGAGCAAATTGGTCCTGTTGAAGAAGTTAAGGGAGGACCAAGACAGCCTTAGACTAAGGCTATGAGAAGAGACATGGAGATTAATGACCTAAAGTAGATGCAATGCCAGATAAAGCAGAATGACGAGTTATAACTTGTGCCCTGGTCTCATACAAGCAGAATATGGTTTTGTTATAAACTTCATCTTGGGAAGCCTCTTCGTTTCCATTGAAACTTGAAACGAAGATCAAGATTTTAGAATTTAATTTAATATGATTTTATTATCTAGGATTTACTGGGCATATTTATTAAATTTAGGATTAAAATAGTCTTCTTGTATTTTATTTGGGGTAGTTGTTAATTAGGGCTTTTTAGGGTTGAGATAGGCCGTATTTGTGATGAATTTTCCAGACCAAACTTTCATATTGAATATTGATTACAGTGTGACGCTATTAAACCCCTAACTCCTTTCCCAATCGTGTAGGGACACCCAGCAAGATATATTCAATGCCATGGGATCCTTGTATGCAGCAGTGTTGTTCATTGGAGTTACAAATGGCACTGCTGTTCAACCTGTTGTTTCTGTCGAAAGATTCGTTTCATATAGAGAGAGAGCTGCAGGAATGTATTCAGCTCTACCATTTGCATTTGCTCAGGTCTGCTTTCTGCTGTTCTTTTTGGTTACTTTTGTTTGCTCAAAACCCTCAAGATGCTGATTAATGCTCATTTTTTTTTTGTGTACAGGTTGCCATTGAGTTCCCTTACGTGCTCGGACAGACACTTATATACTGCACAATCTTCTATTCCATGGCCTCATTTGAGTGGAATGGTCTGAAATTTATTTGGTACCTATTTTTCATGTATTTCACTGTGCTATACTTCACCCTATATGGAATGATGACGACTGCTGTCACGCCCAATCACAATGTGGCTGCAATTATTGGTGCTCCTTTTTATATGCTTTGGAATCTCTTCAGTGGATTTATGATTCCTCACAAGGTAATCAACCAATACTATTCACTCATTTCATTCAGTTTCATTTCATATGCATTATGTAATGGCAGTAATAGTTTAGTGATGTACTGGTTCATAACACGGAAATTCCCCCTTGACCCGCTCAACTATTGCCACTGTCTCACATTATCACTCAGCTATCGTGTTTCTCACAATGCATTCATTTCAAACTATGGTTAGTTTTTTCACACCAACAAATTTTGGTTAGAGTGGACAAAAACATTTTTCGCTTTGCCATCTAAGTATCTGATTTGTTTCACTTCACTCCCATGGACATCTTTTGGCCAAAACATAACGGGTTTAGTTTAGGGCCAGTGTGAAATAAATTCAAGTAGTTCAGAGATTAATGTCAGAAACTCACTGGTTGAATGCCTGGATCGTAAACAGAATCAAAGTGTACTTTTCCTTCGTAATATGTGCTACAGCATGTCAAATAGTTTCTATCGGCATCTTTTTCTCATTACTTTTGATGGGGCATATGACCAACGCAATTATTCAAAACACCTTTCTATTCTTCCTGCTTTGCTACAGAGAATCCCTATTTGGTGGAGATGGTATTACTGGGCGAATCCTGTAGCGTGGACTCTTTATGGCCTTGTGGCTTCCCAGTATGGCGATACTGATAAACTTTTGAAGCTATCCGATGGAGTACATATGTTGCCCGTAAAGCTTTTAGTCAAGAATGTGTTTGGTTATAGGCATGATTTCATCGGCATTGCTGGAGTTATGGTTGTAGGTTTTTGCGTGCTATTTGCTTTTATTTTTGCATTTGCAATAAAATCCTTCAATTTCCAAAAGCGGTGATAGGTATGGTGGACCCTTCCGATTATGTTGCTTAAGAGATGCATCCATTACAGGTATGTGATTACTGTATAGCAACTTTTAGTTGGTTCTTCCCAATTTTTTCTTTGACATGTGATGTAATAATAACATTTGATTAACAAATGTTGTATTAATTGTTTTTGAGGAATCACTGTTTAGTGCTGTAAAGTCACTCATGAATGCCATACTAGAATTTCTACCGACAGTTCAACATTCTTCACTTACTCCATGTCCAACAATTTCTACTTGTGCCAAAAAATTGACATTGTCTTTGATATGCTGATCTTTTTCTTCGTTGATATTTAATGGGATCTTGATAGTCTGGTTACCTATACATTTAAGTCGGTTGTTTAACAATCTAGCGCGCTATTGCTTAGGACTAAGATCGGGGAGGCCAATGGGCTTACGTGGTGATGGGCTAGGGTTATCTCACATCGGATAGTTTTTGGGTGTGTGTGCGAGGGATAAGGACCTATGTCACTTCTGCTTTTAAATAGAAGTGTTGTAGTGTTTTCTGGTCAAAAAAAAAAAAACAAACTAGCGCGCTATTGCTCAGGAGTGCAACTTGGGTGGGCTAACTTGAGTATAACCCAAAAAAAAATAGGACTTGAGTTAAAGTTTTAAAATTTTGGATTGGCCTTGAGTTCAAAAATTTCATCCCGAATTGAATTTGGACAACACCCGAGTTGAGCATTCGGGTTATCAGGTTTGACTCGAACTTGACAAATTAATATATATATAAAGCATTAGCCACTAGGGTTTTGACATTCTACCTCTCATGTGCCTCTTTGCCTCTCTCATTCTCTGCCTCTCCCCATCTCTCAACCTCTCTTACTCTCTCTCGGCCTCTCTCTTAGCCTTGATCTGTGTTGAAGACCACAATGAAGACCAGCCTTGATTTGTGTTGAAGCCTTGGTGGCTATGACATATCAAATTTGATGGCTATGGCGTCGAAGATGGATAGTGATTGTGGGTGTGGTGTGGTGGTTGTGGGTAGTGGTTGTGGTTGTGGTGGCGATGGGCAGTGGCAATAGCTATGGTATTTTAGTTTAATTTATTTGTGTTGTGTTTTGATTGAATTGTGTAATTTTCTTTGGTTTGATTTGTAATCCGAATTCAAACTCAAGATCAACTTGAATTAAGAAACTCAAATTCAATCCGAGCTTGTCTGAATTTAACTTGGGCAGTACTCGGTTGAGTAATTTGGGTTGAGGTCGGGTTTGGCTTGAAGATTATATATGTAGGGTTGGGTTAGGGTTGACTCCTCAACCCGCCCAAGTTGCATCTCTAGTATTATTGTTTGAAGTTTTTTAATATAGCAAACTCACTTACTGAGATTTTTTATTTGTATCATGTAATCTAGAATAAAATGGTAACAAGAACGAAACAATTATAAGAAAGATCGAAACAATATCACATAAAATTTATAATTATACAATATATAAACTGACCCGTTTGTAGATCAGAAACTATCATTGAACTTTTTACAAATCAAAGTTAGTGTTTGAAATTATGTCCTTAAGACATATTTTGTTCTCACACTTGGTACTTATGAGAATTAAAATGTTTGTCTCTTAGGATATAATGATTTTCATGCAACTGAAAATAGCACTTCAATTCAACTGTTAGCGAACCGAAACTATATTGTTTACTCTCTGAATACAAATTGTCTTAATATCGAAAATATAACTATGTAAGATTGCCTTAATGAATACGAAAAAATTGTATGTTGAATGACAATGTAACCGGATAATTTATAGGCAAAATGGTGACTGATTCGGACAATCACCATACGAACAGATGTAACCTAGTAGACACGTGCAACCTAAAAGACACCATTGAAGTCTGCCTATTGGAAACAAACACGAATTCGAAAATTTGGACTAGAAGGAAAATTAAATTCTAACATATGCAAAATTTGAATTCTAACAAGCTCTAGAAATTAAATTCTAGGCTAAGAAATTTACGCCAAATTTGTAAAATGAATTTTTTTAAAAAAGATAAAGGATGGATCTAAACCACATTTGTATCCGACCTGGCCATGGCATGGTGGGCGATGCCCATGTGGTTGACCTAATGGTATGTAAGTGCTTGCTCTCCTCATAAAAGTGTGGTACCTATTGGAGGCTAACCCATAGAACAAATTTGACATATATATGCACAAGTAAAATTTCTTCCTCAATCAAAGTGGGATTGCTATTAAATCTCACATTGCACATTTCTTTTGACATTTCAAGAGGGTCACTTTAGACCATATTTTTCATTCATTTCTTACTCAACTTGAGTAAGTAAATGTACTATATTATTTTTCTCACTGAGTAGAACAGGAATCCATGAAAATTTACCAAAATGATGAGTGAGTCTGTAGCACCTCAATCCCACAACATTATTAGTATAAAAATAAAATTAGGCAATCTCGCTATTAATAAAATATTATAACATGACATTTAAAATAAACTCATCTTAGAAATATTTATCTTAGGATCATTTTTTTAAAAAGAAAAGTTATATACATGCTGCACACAACCCTGCTATCATGTAGAATATATATATCCTAAAAATATTTACAAGTGTTGCTTACACCCAAATTTTTTTATTTTTTTTAATAAACTGACACAAGCCCTTCCCGACACTCCTGACTGGACTTCTAGCTGTGACAGTGGACTGCAAGCTTGTGTGCAGTTTACCTAAAAAGATTTTCAAGCAAATATTTCAATGAGTTCTCATTAATGATTTCAGAGATAGAGCAACGAAAATAATGTGATGTCCTTACTCATTTATGGAATTTTAATATTCATGTTTCCATATCTTTTCTCGAAATTCTATTTCACTGTGCTACGGTTTCACACAGAAATAACCATCTTGTCACCCAGGCAACAAAACACCACACAATAATATTTGTGATTCCATAACTTTTTTCGAAATTCTATTTCATTGTGCTACAGTTTCACACAGAAATAACTGTCTTGCCACCCAGACGATAAAATACCGCACAAGTCTATCACCATATCAGTATACGATCGTCACTCAAACAACTTAACAACATGTATCCTTTTCTCGATATTCTATTTTTTTTTTTTGAACAACTCACATCACATAAAGAATTTAACTTCCGTCATTTAGACGAAATCAACTTTAACTTATCTCAGTCACGAGGACAAACTTGAAACACTTGAGTTACTTTTAATCACGTAGACATCACAATCTAATCATTTGTTTTCGTCTCTTTGACGTCTTCACTATGCAAATAAAATACGTCACTTAGACATTTGACGCTTTATCGTCTCAGCCATTTGGTTTTTCTTTCTACTTGTCACATAGATAACCAAATCATAATATTATAATCTGTCATGAAGACATTTTATTTCTGTCGTAACATTATAACACTTAAGTCATTTATTCACAATAGAACTCATAAGCTAGACAGTCGAATAAAATAAATAAATATGTACATTTAGATAAAACCAAATATTAGCGTACATATGTACCTTGCTGAAAATTTATCGTGTTAATGACTCCTCTATCGAAGCTTTTTTGAGCAGCGTTATTTATGGTACTCGTCCCTGGACCTGACACCCATTATTCAAAATCTCATTCGAGTATTAATAAATAATATCGCTTTAATCGAATTGGTTTACACAAAACAAATTTCTTAATTTAATCATGCAACATTCAATATCTAATCCACATCTAGTAATATCAATTACTCAAACAAATTAAAATAATAGTTATAATCAATTTGAATCACATGAAAATAATCCATTCATAGCGAGTAATATTACCTACTCGAATTCATTATATCTAAAGTAAACATTTTTCATAAAATTAATGTAATCAAAATATATTTAAATTTACATAATTTTTCAATAAAAACATAAAATTGCATGAAAATTTTATACCCATGAATTTCATGAAAATTCAAGAACAATTAACAAAATTTCTAAGTACCCACCACACTTCAATTTTATTTTTCAACAATACTAACTTAATTTACACACCCATATAAATATCAAGATGTAACATTAATGCATTAATCAAACCTCATACCCAATATTATACATCAATATACAACATCTAAACACCTACAAAATGTCATCCTTGAAACACATGAAACACTCAAAATTCCTAAATAAAAATAGAATTTCTACATCTTAGAAAAAAGAAAATGAATCATAATTCTTACCTTGTATCCACACTTTATTTTTTTACCTATCATTGTGACCACCCAATATATATATATATATA
>CM042188.1:32460690-32470865 GCA_023539305.1 Ilex asprella | reverse complement strand
AAAAACGGACTTCATAACAAATAAGTTTTCTTGACGGACTTAAGTCCAAACAAGTTCATATAAGGGGACCGGCCTCCAAATTTTCCTAACAAAAATAATAGGCACCATTAGGGTGCAGAATGGAGCACAGGCCGTTGAATGGTGGATTAGGTTGGCAGGATCTCCACTACTTGACTTGCGACTTGAGCTTACGGATTGAGTTTTAGCTTGAGCGAGAACAAAGGTAGAACATACATCTCTTTTTTGGATTGAACTACTTGAGCTAAAGCTTTGAAATCGACGAGGTATATTACAATTTGAATATCTTGACATTTGAGTTTGTTTTTAATCACCTTTATATTTCATAAATAAAAATAAGTACATCCCAATCAAATTTTTTTTTGGAGAAACGATTTATTTACCCAAACTCAATTAAATTTGCACAATCCTTCCTCGTTACAAAAAAAAAAAGAAGAGGAAGAAGAAAAAAACACAATTTATTTGAAATTCATTCTTGAAGTATTTAAGATTTTGATGTTATACTTATGTGTCATAGTATTGTATATGTATCACATTATTTGAGGAACCTTAGATACTTTGGGAGTAGAGGATCGTTCATAATGTCATGTTAATCACTAGAATGTGTGAACTGTATAACTAACTCAATTAAAGTTTTTGCCTATTTTTGCAACAAATATTCCATGCAACTAAGCAAAAAATACCCCACTATTTTCAATAACTACTAATAACCTCTTTATCCATAACCAATGCATTGTATTAGTGGGGTTCCTTGGCCCGGTTATTGTTTTCTTATTGGATGATAATGTCATATGACGACGGCAATGCGGGGTTGCTACAATGAATATTGGGTTTTTTAGATGTAGGTATAATTTTTTAAACTTATTTAGGTAAAAGTGTATGGATAAGTTGTTTATTCCATTAAGTACAATTTTTATAAAACTTTTTATGTTTAGGTACAAAATTCAAAAGAATTAAAATCTTTTTTACATAAACACTCTTCCTTAAATTATGTCGTCATCATTGACAATTATTTTAGGAAGCAAATATTTAAAGATTAACAATATTACTGGGAGGTAAAATAGAGACATTAATGATCAAAACCCTTCTTCTTCGGCAACAGGATTCTATGGCAATGAGATTTGATTAGAATGTCACAAATTATATGTGAATAAATACTGAACAAAAAAAAAAGAGAATTGACCAAGATATTTTGTTAGATGTTGAGGCAAAAAATAGTCGTTACCTCGAACACTCACTTTATAATATGATATTTGGAAAAGAATTTTGAGCTTTCTCCCAATCTTCTTCATGCACAAATGAATAAACTGCCCAAGATCGAAGTGCTTCGATCAAAGGCACTCCTATGCTTAAGTCAGTAATGGATCAAGAAGAATTGTATGAAGACAAGGAGAATTTCAGCGTACCTTTCACCTTGGCTTCCTGTTCCTTTTATAGGTCATTAACCCCTTAGGGTTTCCGTAAATTCAGATGCAAGGTGGCACACCTTTCTTACTTTCAGTGATTCAGTTTGAACAGTTGCTGATATTTCTCCAACAATTCCTCACGACATCCATAATTTCGTTGATTCGTTTATCTGATTGCCTAAGTTTTTGGTGGGTCTTTATCCTTCTATTTATCGTTTCGAACAACTCAGGCAATGAATGTCGGACATATCCAATATGTGTCGAATATGTTAATCACCTCTGTTTGGTTCAAACTGAGCTCCTCTTTTGTTTCGCCGAACACTTTTTAGAAGTTGGCTCGGTAAAAACCGAGCTTTTGTCTTTGTTTTGCTCCACTAACGCACAAACCTGATAATAAAGAGAGCCAATCTGTTGCTGAACTTACCGAACTATTGACTAGGTTGGTTTGGATAACAGGACTGGTAAAGGACTCCTGATTTTTGGTCACGTGCCAAGTCTTCTCAACATCACGTGAGTCCAATTAATGCTAGACTATGTGTAATAATGGGGTTTAACCCCTTCATTTGCCCCCAGAAAACGTTTGTCAGACGTTTGTCTGTCTGTCAGCCGATTTCTTACTTTTCTAATCATTATTGCTTCGCACTTTGTGATATCCCTCTCATTTTGGCGGCAAATTCAGAGTATTATACTGTCTTTTGAAATTCATCTTCCCTATAGAACGCCTTTCCTGAGAGTCTTGAAAGTTAACTTGGCCCCTGTGTTCTTAAAGCTTTCGTCTTCTGTCAAACCTTATCTCCTATGTACTTTTTCCTTCTTTCCTCCATCAATGGATCCTCTTACTCCTTCAGAGGTCCCTGCTTTCAAAATCAAGTATAACATCCCCGATGACGCTGATGTTAGGGTTACTGGGAAGGATGAACCTTTGATAGGCACCAGAGAGTCAATCCCTATCCCAACTCGTGCAATTACAGAGGGAGGAGTACGATTCCCTCTCGACCCGCTTCTGATCTGGGTGCTCTCTGCTGCCAAACTTTGCCCCCTCCAATGCTGCCTAAACTTCTTTCGAATCGTAATGGGGTGTGTTCTCTGAACAGAATTCTGAATTTGAGTTTGGGCTTATGGGAGATACTCTATTGCTACATTCTCAAGGCCGTCGGGGATAGCTTCTATCTGTTCGTAAGGCGAAAGGATCGCTATCTCGTGACTCACCTCCCAGATTCTAACAAAGGTCATGAGAACAATATCGTTTTCGTCTCCAGGAACTGGGAATATGCAGTCGACGAAACCCCTTCCTACCGTTGCCCGTACGAAGAAGGCACTCCAGGTATTTGATGCGCTGTTTACTTGTTCATTTTGGTTTTGCATTTCATCTTACCTATGTTTCTTTTATAGGCGAAACTGTAAAGGGCAAAGTACCTGAGTCCTCTGTAAAGTTAGACCAACTTCAGAAAGTCTGGGACTTCAATGAATCCTTGTTTTGCCGAGCCGCCCACACTCTACTCGGGTATATCCCAAGTTACACATTTTTTATCGCCGTCCCAAGTCGACCCAATGCTACATTGGCCGCAGATCAGGAGGCCATCCAGGAGGCTCGGGAGAGGACGCCCCGAGGAAAAAAGAGGGCTTCCTTAGCGGCTTCTGATTGTAGGACGGTAAAGAACTTCTTGAATTTTTTGTCGACTGTGGACTCAGCCCAGTTACCGAATTACCAGAAGTAACGCCTGAGCCCCCGATCGTCATAGACGAGGACCTTTCAGCCAAGGTTCCAGCTGGGATTGTAGAATCCGGAGGCGACGTGTTAATTGATGATCAGCTAGTCGGACCGAAAAATCTGGATACTTCAATTTCTTTTGAGTTTGATGCCCTCACAAATGAACCTTCAGTGCTTGAAGATGACTTTATCTTTGAGTTTGCTGAAGATCCAACTCTAAAAAGGCGAAGGGTTTCTGAGACTGAGCCGAGCACATCTCCTCATCCATCCATTACTCCATTCCGTCCAGTTCTGCGGGCGAAAAGGAGATAGATAACAGCTACGGACTCTGTCATAGAAGATTTCAATGTGGCAGTTGGAGTGGCTAGAGGGGTGATACTTCCCCGAGATCTGGCAATGAACGAGGCCCTGACTGATGACGAAGTTTCTCGTCAAGCAATCCAACACATGGTCTTGGTAAGTTACGCTTTTTCCTTTCCCTTTCTTCAAAGCCTTCTTTTAAATAATTTTTCTAAGTTGATCCCATCTTTCTTTCAAGGGTCTGCAAAAAGTTCATGAGGTCGGAGCTCGAATTGCCTGAAAAGATAAAGCGATGAAGGATGCCATCCACTCCCGAGCTTCTGCTTTAGCAAAAAAGGAAAGTACTGATGAGGAGTATTCCAAGCTTTGTGAAGAAGTGAAGGTTCTCCAGGCTCAAAACCAAAGCCTTTCTGAAGAGAACAAGAAGCTTTCTTCCGAAGTTGGGCAATTGAAAGAGTCCGAGCATGAAACCAACATGGAGCTTACCCAATCTCAGCTCGAATACTCAAACCTTCTCGAAGAGTACGATCAGTATAAATCCGAGGCAAAGGAAAGGGAAGATGCCGCCTATAATGAAGGTATGGAGAAGGCAGATGAAGACTTGGAGCTGCAGATCCCCAAGATCCAAGAAGTCTTCTTCAGCAAGGGTTGGTTGGCTGCCCTAGCCGCGGCTGGAGTGCCTCGATCCTCTGATCTTTATTCAAGGAACTCGCTTCCTAGTTCCTCTCAACCACCTGCTTCCTGAGAATAGCTCTTTTATCTTTTTATGATGTAACAGATGTGATCACTTTTTTGATGTGATGTTTTGTAAAACTTTATTTTGAATGAAGATCACTATTTGTTTTCTTTGCAATTTTTCACTTAGTGCCTCGCAAGAAAATCGTATGTTTCTTTCTCTTATATACTTTAGGAAGTATATAGTTTATAGCTTAGTCGTAGGCTCGGTCCATATAAAAACTTGATTTTTAGCAGTATCATCGTTCCTGTAAATATAGATCTGTTAGGCCCATCTTAGGGGAGCTCGATTTCTAAATCAGATGCCTTTTTAAGATATGGAGTTTAGGCCCCTTGTTCGGCCTTACTTTAGAGCTCGGTTGATCTATGGGAATCTTTTCCTACTTGAGAAATTTCAGTGCTTCCACGTGTGAGGTTTCAACGCTGTGAGATTTGCCCTTTCTTCGGCCTATTTTCACAGGTTGGTAACAAGTAGGGAGGTATACTCGGTTCGGTAGGTTTACTTAGTCTTTTTGTGGACCAAGTGTTTCTACTACGCACCAACCCGCCAATTTTATTGGACTCTAACCCATTCCTAATTGGCTTACACCGTCGTGCCTAGCCGAAGGCTTGGGTTAGATCGGGTGGCTGCGCCTGATTTAAGCTCTTGGATTTTATCAGGATTTTTGCCTCCCTTCCTTAGCAGTAGGAAGTTGACAAGTGAGGAACCATAATATGGAATTCAAGAATTTTTATTAATGATTCGGCAGCAAATACATGAATATTCCAAGGGGTACCCTTTAGATTTTCGAAGGTACTTCAGAGTTCTATGTAAAAAAGGCCCCCTAGAAGTAGAATTTCCTAAGGTTTGCAATGTTCCAAGGGTGAGGTACTGCCCGACTTTCGATGGTCTCCAGCTCATAATATCCGCTGCCCCCAACTCTAGCTACTTTGTAGGGATCTTCCCAGTTTGCTCCGAGCTTCCCATGGATTGGGTTCTTGGTTGATCCCAATACACGCCTGAGGACCAGGTCCCCTATCATGAAGGGTCGAGGGTTTACATGTTTGTTGTAAGCTCGGGACATCTGGTGGCGATACGAGGCCATTCTTATAGTGGCCTTTTCACTCATCTCTTCAGCTAGGTCAAGATATCGAGTGATGACGGCATGATTGGTGCTACTTTCGGCCAGTTCGGTCCCCAAGGTAGGTAGTCCGATCTCTAAAGGTATGACAGCCCCATCCCATAAGCTAATGCGAAGGGTGTTTCTCCTGTGGACCTTCATGGCGTTGTCCGTTACGTCCACAAAACACTTGGAAGTTCTTTCACCCATCTTCCTTTAGCATCCTCCAGTCTCTTCTTAATTCCATCCAAGATTGTTTTATTTGTGATCTCTGCTTGACCATTGCTCTGTGGGTAAGATGGTGTAGAATAGTGGTTCTGAATTCCGTATTGCTGGCAAAAGGTTCTGAACAGGCTACTATCAAACTGCGTACCATTATCAGAGATAAGTGTATGTGGGATGCTGAACCTTGTGATGATGTTCTTCCAAGTAAACTTTCGAGTATCAATGTCTTTGATATTTGCCAATGGCTAGGCCTCAACCCATTTTGTGAAATAATCAGTGGCGACAAGAAGGTACTTCTTGTTGCCGAGGGCCCGAGGTAGGGGTCCGACTATATCCAGCCCCCCACTGTGCGAAGGGCCATGGGCTAGCCAAGGGAAGGAGTTCACAGGATGGCTTCCTTGGGATTGCCGCAAATTTTTGACATTTCTCACATCGCTGAACAAACTGTTGTGCGTCCTTCTGCATATAAGGTCACCTATAACCTTGCGAAACAGCTCGGTGAGCAAGAAACCTCCCTCCAGTATGAGCCCCGCAACTTCCTTCGTGTATTTCAGATAGAAATTCAGGAACTATACTGGGGAATACACATTTCAAGTAGGGGCCTCCAAAGTTTGTCTTTCGGAGATAGCTAGAATCTGGCTGCTTTCAAACGTAATTTGTGAGCTTCCCTTTATTCCTCGGGCAAATCACCATTTCTTAGAAAACCTATTATTGGGTTCATCCAGCTTGGCTCGGGGATATTGCACAATATTTCGTTTGTTCTGGTCGGCCGTACGCTTGGTTCGGCTTGAAATTCCATAGTGATAGCTCTTTCAGTGTCTTGCTCAATTGCGGAGGCTAGTGATGCTAAGGCATCGGCGTGCGTGTTCTTTGCTCTCGAAACCTGTTGGACTGAATACTCGGGTATCTTACTCAGTTCCTTTTCCGCAATGGCTTGATATGCTATCATCCTTTCGTCCTTAGTCACGTACTACCCTTTTATCTGATTTACAACTAACTGTGAATCGAAGAATATTTGGAGCTTCCATGCCCCTAACTCAATTGCCAACCTCACTCTAACTTTCATAGCTTTGTATTCTGCTTCATTGTTGGACGCATTAAAGCCGAGCTTGATTGCTTTCTCCAGTGTACATCCTTCGAGACTTACAAGAATGATTCAAATTCCAGCACCTTTTTGATTTGAGGCCCCGTCCACTGAAAGGATCCATCCGCCGTTGAGGTCATTCTCTTCGTTGCTACTAAGGCCTTCTCTTAAGCTGCTGTTCGACTGAAATTCTGCAATAAAGTCGGCGACTAATTGGCCCTTTATCGCCTTTCTGGGTTCGAAGAGGACGTCAAACTCTCCGAGTTCAACGGCTCATTTGGACACTCGTCCAGAAAGGTCGGCTTTGAGAAATAATGATCTTAACGGCTTGTCGGTGAGCACTGTGATTTGATGAGCCTGGAAGTAATGTCTGAGTTTCTATGCCAAATTGATAAGTGCTAGGGCAAGCTTCTCTAAAGGAGTGTATCTGGATTCAGCGTCCAAAATCATCTTGCTCACATAGTAAACAAGTTTTAATTGTCCCCTATCTCTTCTCATCAATGCCCCACTAACAGTGTGCTCTGACACAGCTAAGTACAGGTAAAGTCCTTCCTCGGACGAGGGAGTTGACAAAATAGGAGGAGATGCAAGATGTGTCTTCAGATCAGCAAATGCTCTCTCGCTCTCCTGACTCCAAGGCGTTTCCTTCATCCCCTTGATGGACTGGAAGAAAGTTCTGCACTTGTCCGATGCTCGGGATATGAATCTCCCGAGTACTGCCGCCATTCCTGTCAATCTTTGCACTTCCTTGATAGTCCGAGGTGGTTGTAGTTCGGTAATTGCCTTCACCTGTTCGGGATTCGCCTCTATCCCTCGATGTGTAACGAGAAATCCCAAAAAAAATTTCGAGCCGACCCTAAAGGCACACTTAGAGGCATTTAACTTCATATTATATTTTTGCAGAACCTCGAAGGTAGCCTTGAGGTCGGCATAATGAGAAGTGGCCTTCCGACTTTTAACAACCATATCATCAATATAAACTTCAACAGTATTGCCTATCATATGCGTAAACATTTTGGTTACTAACTTCTGATATGTTGTCCCAGCATTCTTTAGTCCGAAGGGCATCACCTTGTAGCAGTACGTCCTTTCTGGTGTTATGAAGGCAGTCTTCTCTTGGTCCTCTTCCGCTAAGGGGATCTGATGATATCCTCTGAAGGCGTCTAAGAAATTCATCTGCTCGTGCCCGGCTGTTGCGTCCACCAGCTGATCTATCTTTGGCAGTGGGAAGCTATCTTTTGGATATGCTTTGTTTAAATCGGTGAAGTCGACACAAACTCTCCACTTCACGTTTTTCTTTTTTACCACTACGGTGTTTGACAGCCAGGTCGGGTATTTTACCTCTTTAATTGTTTTTGACTCCAATAAGCGAGCCACCTCCTTCTTCACCGCCTCCCGATGCTGAGGGGCCGACCTCCTTAACTTTTGCTTAACGGGCTTGTAGCTCAGATCGATGTTTAGATGATGACATGCGACCTCTGGCGGTACGCCTAGCATATCATTGGTACTCCACGCAAATACATCAGCATATTCCAGTAGTAGGGCGATGAGATCAGTCTTTTGTTCGGGAATAAGGGTTGTTCCTATCATGAAATGCTTGTCCGTGTCTCTATTCTTGTCTAAAGGTACTTTAGACAAGTCTTCGAGAGGTTCGGTTTGTGACTTCTTTCTCGGTGCCTAAAGGTACTTTAGATTTTTTGTCGTCAGCTGGGCAGTGAAGATCGCCTGAGCTGTCAACGATTGACTGCTATTTTTCCATTTTTGCTACCGAGTTGCCCTCTCGATACTTATCTTTCGCCTTTATCGAGGCCAAAAGACAAGTCCTCGAGCTAACCTGGTCCCCTCGAATGTTCACTATTCCATCAGTTGAAGGAAATCTCAACATTTAATGATATGTCGAAGGAACCGCCTTCATCTCATGTAACCAAGACCGTCCCATTATTGCATTGTATGTTGATATCGTATCTACTACCTAGAACTCGGTCATAACACAAACTGGACCGATCTTTACAGGCAGGGTGATCCTCCCCTTGGGAAGAACCTTTTGGACCGGTCTTTACATGCAGGGTGATCCTCCTCTTGGGAAGAACCGTTTTACCGCTAAAATCAACAAGCGGTGTGTTCGAGGGCTTGAGGTCTACTTTCCTTAGCCTGAGTTTTTCGAACAGATCCACGTACATGATTTATGACGAACTCCTGGGATCGATCAAGACTCTCTTAACGTCAAAATTGGCAATCTGAAGCGTCACCACTAGAGCATCATTATGCGGTTGGTGTACTCCGACCAGATCTTGCTCGGTAAAACAGATCGCTTCTAGAGACTCTTCCATCCTGATTCTCTTGTGCGTCACCTCCGGAATTAGCCTTAACTCATAGACCTCTCTTTCCTTTGCTACCTTCTGAATATAAGCCCGGGCCGAATTATTGGTTGACATAGTTGGGTTAGTGGTAGCGTAAATCACATCAATTACACCAGCTGGTGTGCTGCTGTCATCCTTTGGCTCGGATCCTCCTCCTTTGTTTTCCTGTCCATCCTCAATGAACTCTGAGAGGTGTCCAGCCTTGACCAATTCTTCTAAGTGTTGCTTCAGGGTCCTGCAATTCTTAGTCATGTGGCCCACATCTTGGTGGTATGAGCACCTAAAGTTTGGGTTCCTTTTAGAGGGGTCTCCCATTAGCTTGTTTGGCCATTTGAAGAAGGGCTTGTTCCTGATCTGGCTCAGTATCTTATGTATCGGTTCTTTGAACAAGGTGTTTACCCCTAGGAAGGGTGTCCTCTGGGGGTAACCATCATTGTCGTTCCTCCTTATTCCTTCTCTGTTTGGCTCTGGCTACTTTTGTCTGCCAAACTGTCTTTTGTTTGATGGCTCTTTCACTACTTCCCTAGTTAGGTCGTCATCAACCTTGGTGTATTTTTTGATCTTTGCCATAAGTTCCTCCAAATCTATGGCCGGCCTCCTGGTTAGTGACTAGTACAGTGGATTTTTCTTCGACAATCCGATCTTGAATGATGCAATTGCAATCTCTTGACTGCACCCTTCGAATTCATTCATAGTCTCCCAATAACGATGGGCATACTCTCGCAAGCTTTCGTTATTTTTCTTTTTGAGTGTTAATAAAGCCCTGACATCTTTAGGCTGCTTACTGTTCGTAATGAATCGAGTTGTGAACCGTTCAGCTAACCTAGCTTAACCATCAATCGTGCCTCTTGGTAGGTTGTCGAACCACTTCATGGTTGATTTCCCAAGGCTGCTGGGGAAGATAATACGGAGCAGGGAGTCATTTCTTCTATGAATCGTCATGAGTTGTCTGTAGTGTCTGATATGTGAAGTCGGGTCGGTTTTTCCATCGTATAATTTGAAGTTCAGGACGGTGAACTTGCTTGGGATTCGTCCCTTTTCTATCCATGCTGCAAACGGGGACGAATCCAAACCGTCGCCATACTCTCCTATAGCCCTTCTAGCTAGGTCCCTAGCCGACCTCTGATCTGGCCTCCTCAAGCGGCTATTGCGTTCATCATCAATGTACTGCTTTCGTACGTCCTCTTTGTTGAGATTTAAATCGCTTTAAACCCACAGACAAACACACACAATCGA
>CM042188.1:32425690-32455690 GCA_023539305.1 Ilex asprella | reverse complement strand
AGCATCAAGCCGATCCTGCAATGATTGGACTAACTTTGCCAGTGAATGATTTTCATCATCAGCACGGACGGATTCACCATGACCTTCGATTTGTCGGCTTTTGTTTCTGGAGGGCTTGAAACTTGCTGAGGATAACTTGTCATCCCCATGGAGCCTGGGTGGGTTTCCGCTTGTACGCAACCTTATGTTGCTATCCATCGGAGGGGGTGTAGGATCTGAACTCCCCAATGCAAGGCTGCCTATAGGTGATGAGTCTGGACATCGTAGTCTCGACATGAGTCTCGACAGCACTCATGAGTCTCGACATCGTAGCTTTTTGTTCGTAAGAATGAGAAATTCTTTTTTCCCATAGACGGCGCCAAAAATGTTGAGGCAAAAAATAGTCGTTACCTCGAACACTCAATTTATAATATGATCTTTGAAAAGAATTTTGAGCTTTCTCCAAATCTTCTTCCTACACAAATAAACAAACTGCCTAAGATCGAAGTGCTTCGATCGAAAGCACTCCAATGCTTAAGTCAGTAATGGATCAAGAAGAATTGTATGAAGACAATGAGAATTTTAGCGTACCTTTCACCTTGGCTTCCTGTTCCTTTTATAGGTCATTAACCCCTTAGGATTCCCATAAATTCAGATACAAGGTGGCACACCTTCCTTACTTTCAGTGATTCAATTTGGAAAGCTGCTGATATTTTTCCAACAATTCTTTACGACATCTATAATTTCGTTGATTCGTTTATCTGATTGCCTAAGTTTTTGGTGGGTCTTTATCCTTCTATTTATCGTTTCGAACAACTCGGACAATGAATGCCGGACATATCCAATATGTGTCGAATATGTTAATCACCTCGGTTTGGTTCAAACCGAGCTCCTCTTTTGTTTCGCCGAACACTTTTTAGAAGTTGGCTCGGTACAAACCGAGCTTTTGTCTTTGTTTTGCTTCATTGACGCACAAGCCTGGTAACAAAGAGAGCCGATCTGTTGCTGAACTTACCGAACTATTGACTAGGTTGATTCGGATAACATGACTGGTAAAGGACTCTTGATTTTTGGTCACGTGCTAAGTCTTCTCAACATCACGTGAGTCCAATTAATGCTAGACTACGTGTAATAATGGGGTTTAACCCCTTCATTAGATATTATGTATTATTTATAGTTGAGATGTAGGGAAAAAAACTTCTTTATTTTTTTTAATGAGTGTAACTGTTTTTTAATGGATGTAACTGTTTTTTAATGGGTGTAACTATTTTTTTAATAGATGTAACTATTTTTTAATAAGTGTAACTATTTTTTTAATGGTGTAACTGTTTTTTAATGTGTGTAATTATTTTTTCAATGGGTGTAACTTTTTTTAATGAGTGTAATTAGTGTAATTGTGTTGTTGTAATATTAATATACATAGAGTAAGAGGAAGAGAGAGAGAGAGAGAAAATATGCCCCTATTTTATCTCTCATTTCTTAATTGTAGCCAAAATATGTGGAAGGAATATAAAGGGTATCAACTCATCAATTATTTACTGAATGACAATTTTGGTATTTTTTAAAAATATGCACTTTAGCTGAAATAAGATTTTGAATTGTACTTTTGCCTAAACAAGTCTAAAAAATTGTACCGGCTTCTAAATCACCCATGAATATTTTCTCTTTTTTTTAGGAGCATAATGCATTTTTGCGAAATGGAGATGTCCATAAAAATATCATAGTGATAATTATAGTCCTTTCACAATCCATTCAACATTTTTCAAGTGGGTCCACCAGGCCCACTCTCAATGAAGGACTTGACAAATATCACAAGTGGGACCCTTATTGGCAGGTAATAAGTGTTTTTAGTAGGCTAGACCATGCCTATCTCCTTACATTGACAGCTGCACAGAACAAAACAGTAAGTAGCTCTAATCCTCTTGATATAAATATGGGTGAAGACCCAAGAAACGGGGGCTCAGTATGAGCATCTTGGCTCTATACTCCACACACACATTTATATTATTTTTTGAGTTTGATACACTAGCCTATCAATGTATTGATCGCAATACTGACTTAGACATCAGAGGGGCCTTCCTTGGCTGAATGTTGGAGGTCTTTCTAACCTTTCTCCGTCTTGCAGTTCATGGATTGGATGATGCTTGAAGACTAGGGGCGTACCTCAAGATACCTCAAACTATTGCAGGAATTATCCAGTGCAATTTGGCGCTGTATGTGGGAACGAAACAAGTGTGTCCTCAAAATCTTCATATCATTCAATTCATAAGACTTGTTGGGCCTTTGGGACCGCTGAGGTATCTCTTTTGGATCTGGTCGAATTCTTCGGTCCTTCATATAGACGAGTTACAACACTCGGTGTGCTTCAAACTCAAACATGAAAGCATCACAAAATTGTTGCAACTTCCCACCATGGATGTCTCCATAAGTGATTTTCTTTTGCCTCTACTTCCATTCTGTGTTAAACCCGAACAAACCCACCGTCAAATGGACGCCGACCCAGCACCCTCAAATTTCATTCATTTTTGACTTTGAACATGAGGCATATTAGTTTATGTAATACAACATACATTGGCTTCGGCATCCTAGATGGCTCTTTTTTTCTTCAGACTCTTCCTCACTAATGAAGGATCCCCTTGGTGTCGACCAGTCCATTGTCCTCGGCGATGTAATAATGTTCTCGGGACATTTTGTTTACGCAAGGAAATCCACAAGCTAAAAGCTCTTCGGGTGGTCGACCTCACCCTTAAACTAGAGACCACGTTTGGTCTCTCCTCTTGGATGCTCTTTGCACCGAGCAGCACCCCACCTTTTGGCTATGTTGTCCCGGTTAAAAAGGGTTCTCTTTCGACGATCATGAACAAGACAACACAAGGATTAATCCTAGGCAATTTCCAGCAACCCCTAAAGCCTTCCCTCATTTTGGGTGGCTTGTTCGGTGCCCCCTGAATCTCTAATGGTAGTGCCTTCAAGCCGAGGAGAACAACGACATCTCCACAACCGATGTATCAAAAATTCTTGAGGTTTCCTAAAACAATTTGCCCAGTTGCTCGTTGTATGTCCACGTATGGAGTTCGACAAATACAAAGATAAGTGACTCGTTTAGTTGCACGATTATTGTCTATTATTTGTTCGTGAAAATGTGCCTATGAATAAAAAATTCACTTCATACACAGCTTTACATGTCAATGGCTTATACTTTGGTTGAACTTCTCGGCACTATCACAAAGCATGGTGCACGGGATTGATCCTGCAATTATCTCGAGACAGCGATCGTATGACTGGTGAACCCTGAAATGGAAAAGGTTAGGAAAAGGGAGCCAGGCGTCAGCCCGGCTTATCCCCTCCGAAGCTTAAGTTAGCAAGGGAAGGAGGATGAAACTCTAGTTACCTAGTTTTAAGATTTGATTTTGCGTACCTTTGTTCATTTTTCTGAAGGGTATTTATACCTGGGCTTGAAATGATTGCTCTGACACAGAAGTCCTCCTAGTAGTTAATGCTCTCCAGACTTGTCCAAGCGTAATGATTGATTTCCCACTTGCATTCCCATCTCATCAATGCTCGGTGTCTCGGACCCGACCTCGGGGCCACGCCGAGCAATGGAGTACCTATGAACGGCGTCTGACACCTATCTCATAGCGGTCGGCGTCTTGAAGGCTATTATTTGTAGGCATGTGCCTGGACTTCTAGCCATTAATGCACCCGCACACGGTTGTCAGTCTGAGTCTTTGTAGGTGCAGAGGCTCATTAATTGTCCTGTCTGAGTCACACACATCGTCATAAATGCTGGGTCAAATCGCATTAATTGCATGTCAGAGATTGTGCTCAGCTCCGCCTAAGTACCCCTTCTCGGCTTCTGTACTCGGCTTCATTAATGTTCTCGGCCTCATACCTCGGCTTCCCATTACTCGCCTCTTGTCCACGTGTCGCATTGGTGGGTGCCTAATCGGTCATGAGTCCCTTCACATGGTGTCGTTCACTCAATGCTATTTGCTATTTTCTTTGCTTTTGGCTTTAAAAATAAGCCAGTTGAACTTTCCCTCTGTTTTGGCTGCTATTAGCACGAGCAAAATGTGAATTAATAAAAAAAATGACCGATCTTTATTTTCAATATATAAGGATAGCTTGGCCTGTCTTTATGCTTCTTGACCGTGCATGACCAAGCTGAACAAAAACCTATTTGAGCAGATAAATTGTCATGTTTCAAGTCCTTGGCCCCTTTGCTTGGTGGGGACAACATAATCACATGTTAAGACAATACTTGTCATATGCAAAGGCTAGTATGGTTGCCACCTCTTGCTACAACCACCACACTTGTACACACAAGACTTATGCATGCAGGTTGTAGTACTTAAATGGCCAAAATCATGACACTTGTGGGTGGGTTTAGTAACAAAAACAATTCTTTATGAATCTAGAAAAGTATGGATGATCAATTTTTGCATGTTATGACTAACAAGAAACAGAGGGAAGCATGCATCTATTTTTGCTTCCTCCGTATAGCAGGGCTTGCAGTGTGGAGTGTTGAGCTCAATTGGTTTTTGCCTCCCCGTGCTCGGTGCAACTTGAGGATGGTCGGCAAATACAAGCAGAATCCTTAGAATGGTCTAAGCTTAAAGCCAGCAACTTAGACCCACCATGCTCTCGATTTTCTGTTATCCAGTCAAACCGATACACCCAGCATGTTTGGGCTTTCATTAACATTGCCCCGGGCCCCATAGACGACGAGGATCCGTCTCACTTCCCGGGCTGGCCAACAACCTCGGCGCACCTCTCTCTGGGTTTTCCTTAGTCACAAGAGGGTGTATCATTTTGAATCCCTTTCAGCGGTACGAATGCAACTCTTGGTCGCTCGGCCTAACGCCCACTGCCGGTGGTGGTTGGTCTCACTTCTCGGACACTGTTCTGAAGCAATCAATGCTTGTAAAACCAGACTCGAGGTGATCGGCAGGCGTCCTCTAATCGAATGAAGTACCCAGAGGATCTCAGGGTTGCAGGCAGTAAATGAGAACTATTATTTCAAGTCTGAGAAAAGGATTTTCAGCTTTCTTTTAGTCATACATTAGCCATTATTTAATTGCTTCAAAGAAATCCAACAAAGGTCTTCAATTGGCATCATTATTTGAATCTCGGCTTCTTGGATGGTCGGCCTCTTTACCCCGCTATTCAAAGACAATTGGGTCGGCAGGAGCCAAGGATACTTCTCTCAACCTAAGAACTCATGCTTTGGCAACAACATCAATGGAGCCCAGGAAGCTAGTCGATCTATTCCCAAATATTGGATTGATTTTAACTAGCAACTGATAATCAGCGTCAATGAAGAACATTATTGGTGTCACCTTAAAAACCCAAGAGGGGTCTAGGTGGTAGTAAATGATCACAGAGGTGATTGGGCTTTCACTAAAGATTGGTTCCCCATAGAGCCATCATCAAGCACTCAAAGAATATGTCGATGACATGCATTGTCAAGGACCATTCTGTCAACACAAAAGTCCATCTCTTGAAAGTCTTTTGACGTGTGGCATCCACTCCTCATCTCAAAATGAGCAAACATGCCCGGCACCACTTAGAAGCTGTTTGGCACCAAGACGTCGGTGCCATCAAAGTGGAGACAGAGTTGCAACCCAATCTCTTTATAGTATCTTGTTAACTGTGGTTAGAATCAGCCTCTGATTAAAGCAAAAAGAGAATATAGTCCGAACCTCATTTTGTAAACATGGACCAAGAAAGTTTTTCTTCGACATTGGTTGTGTTATTTTGTACCAACGAAATGATTTACGTGGCAAATTATGACTGCCACATTCAGATCTAAGCAGTTCAAACTTAGGAAAGGACCATTCTGTCATGAATGCTTCAAGAGACATCAAAAATGAGCGGAGATCCGGGTTTTTGCCTCAATTATGATGAGATCAACACATCCGAAGCCCAGCACTTCGGGTTCTCAACCCAGCCTTTCGACATTCAGAGTTTGCACTGGTGGAGCATCAATTCAGTCTCTATCGAAGCTAAGTACTTCACAAATGGGTTTCGTTCCAACAAAGGCAGCGATAATGCTCAATTTCCAAGGAGGTTCTCATTTGGGCATTTGACTGAGCACCTACTACTCGCTAGACCTCATGAAAACCGTGCAAACTCAACGCCTACTGGAATTCTTGATCAAGTGACATCAGTGGTACTCAACAAAGAAACACATGGTCCCTGTTGTAATGCCTTCCACGATACAGGAATCTATGAGAAACATGTTGCTACCAAATGGGCAGTCTTCAAATAGAGTAATGCTACACTGACCAAATTTTAGGACCAAATTTAGAGCCCAAATGACATGGCAGCTGATGATTTGAAGTTTTTATTGAGACCCAAATGACAAGACACCAAATAAAGAAGTCCAACTCAACTGCCATGTCATTTGGGCTCTAAATTTGGTCCCAAAATTTGGTCAGTGTAGTATTACTCCTTCAAATAAGTTGGTAATATGAACACTGGGGGGCAACGACCCAGACCAGGCAGAAATAAAAGCAAGCAACCCGAGGCACTCAATGACATCAGATTAAGTTTGTGGATTGCGGACCCTCGGAGGAAATAAAACCTATGTGTCTAGGTATTCATGTGGGCTCTGGGCCCTTGAAGCGGGTAAGTATTTGCTCGGCCAAAGCACTGAAAGTCCTAATGTAAGCTTAAAACCTCTCAAGAATGGGTTCAAAAACCTATGGGAGATAACACTAGCATTGACCTCGATCGTTAGGGGGTATGGCCTGAGGGGTATAAGACTCCACCCTTGGAGCAACGCCCTCAAAGTATAACACAAGCATTGGCCTCGGTCGTTAGGGGTACGGCCCCGAGGGGTATAAGACTCCACCCTTGGAGCAACGCCCCCAAAGTTTAACATGAGCATCAGCCTCGGTCGTTAGAGGTACGGTCCCGAGGGGTATAAGACTCCACACTTGGAGCAACGCTCTCAAACACGAGGAGGTGACATCAAACTTTGGGTGAGACCCTGGACATGGTGCAATACAGTTATAAGGGAAAGCTTGACCCAGCGTCAACATTCATGTCGGACATGAAGACCCTCTCAAAAAGTCTCACTGAAGGAGCCTTGAATTACACAACTACGGGTTTGATATATTCCAGACTCGGTTCGATTTTATTTATTTCGATTAAATGTTATTGAACATGATAGGAAAGGGCAAGACTCAAAGCCCTTTTAATCATCAAACTTGGGGTTGTCAAAGACAAGGGACGGACATATCCAGGCCTTCTTTTATGGACATTCTCAAGGAGCCAAGGTTATTCGATCCCTCTTCAGAAGACCTGGTGTATTCGGCCCTTCTTTACAAGGGCATACTTATTTGGACCTTTCTCAAGGCTCGAGTTTATTTGGTCCCCCTTCAGAGAATCGACCATTATTGTTCTCTTTGGGCTTGTTCATGATCGACGCTCATCGCATTCGATTATAGTAACTCTTCTCGGGGTTCTGATATTGTTATCTTCGTTAGAGTTGGATATAGAGCACATATGGTTATTCCATTCGGGATTTAAATATCTCGAGCAGACATCTAATGATTATCTTCGATATTCCTCGAGCAGCTCGATAAAGGACTTCATTACTGCTCGGCCTCAAGGAATAGATGTGTTTTGGGTATCTTTATTGATTCCCTCTTAAAGAAACTTATGTATTGAGACCTGGATATAGACCTTCTCCCAGAGACCAAGATTGTCCGACCATGTTGTGGGGACAGTGTATTCAGTCATTCTAGAACCAAATTTATTCAATCCTGCCTTGGACTCACTTGGTTTATCTTTGGAGGCCGAGCATATGTGGTCTCTAATCAAAAGGTCGGCAACATCTATTATTGATATCTGTCGGACATATTTGGCTTGGACAGTGCCTCATGATCGTCTCATTTATGAACCGATGAGTATGAACCAACTATGGCTGTCTCGTATAAAATTCGGCTTTCTCCAACGACATCTTATAATTATGTCTATTATTTGGCCTTTCAATGAGGCATCTCATTATTGATCGGCGTAAAGGGTTTCTTGTATGGCATTCGGCCTCTATGCTCGCTTGATAGCATGTAATGGGTCTCGACATATCTCTCCCAAGGCGTACATTACCAAAAAGGGTGTCAACGTTATCCCCAGAGACATGAGTATTCTGCATAGCTTTCATCTCCTTCGGGGTATTCAAAGAAAATGAAAGTTAGGGGACAGTTAGCAGGACATTAATGTCAAGTGGGTCCACCAGCCCCACTCTCAATGAAGGACTTGACAAATATCACAAGTAGGACCTTTATTGGCAGGTAATGAGTGTTTTAGTAGGCTAGCCCATGCCTATCTCCCTACATTGGCAGTTGCACAGGACAGAATAGTAAGTAGCTCTAATACTCTTGATATAAATATGGGTGAAGACCCAAGAAACGAGGGGCTCCAGTATGACCACCTCGACTCCATACTCCACACACACACTTATATTATTTTCTGAGTTTGATACACTAGCTTATCAATGTATTGATCGCAATACTGACTTAGGTATCGGAGGGGCCTCCCCTAGCTGGGGGTCTTTCTAACCTTTCTCCGTCTTGCAGTTCATGAATTGGATGATACTTGAAGACTAGGGGCGGACCTCAAGATACCTCAAACTATTGCAGGAATTATCCCGTGCAATATTGTATATGCATCACATTATTTGAGGAACCTTAGATGCTTTGGGAGTAAAGGATCGTTCATAATGTCATGTTAATCACTAGAATGTGTGAAGTGTATAACTAAGTCAATTAAAGTTTTTGCCTATTTTTGCAATAAATATTCTATGCAATTAAGCAAAAAGATACCCCACTATTTTCAATAACTATTAATAACATCTTTATCCATAACCAATGCATTGTATTAGTGGAGTTCGTTGGCCGGATTATTGTTTTCTTTTTGGATGATAATGTCATATGATGCCGACAATGCGGCGTCGCTACAACGAATATTTTCTCTTATTTTTAGGAGCATAATGCATTTTTGCAAAATGGAGATATCCATAAAAATATCATAGTGATAATTATAGTCTTTTCACAATCCATTTGACATTTTTCACGAGCAATTATATTAGTTACTTGTTCACATGACATCTTAACGGAGTAACACATCAAGAATCACTACTGGAGCCAATAGTGGATTCGGGGAAACGTGCCCACCTTCAAATTTTTTTTTAAAAAAAATTATTATCTAAAAAATAATTGTTTTTATTTGCATGCACTATGTATATCGATGTTAAACCATTTTGTATTTAATGAATGTTTGAGTATCAAATATAATATAATAAATTTAAATGTGCTACATTATTTTTATCGCGTGGAAGAAGAAAACTTAAGTTTACAAGTAAAGCGTCAACTCTGAACAAAATTTCTGATTCTGCTCTTGTCAAGAGTTGAAAACATGTTATTAGCAATTAACAAAATTTATTGCAATACCTTTGTATTAAAAATCAAATCCTTGTAATTTATTTGATATCCGAATAGTGAAATGATAAAATGCATATAAAAAGAAGACAATTGGAAAAAATAAAATAAAATTGTGAGCGCTGGAGATCTTCTGATAAGGAAGTATGGTTAATGACACAAGGAACAAACATAGGAAGGAGAATACACTTATGATACAAAAAGCCAGAAGGAGGATAGAATAAGGAGAGATCCTACCTACTCAACCGATATTGTAAAACGAGTTTAATTACAGTATCGAAAAATTATTTTTTAGATATGATACAATCAGAGCATAATACATGTAAAGTTTTCTATATTTTAGTTTTTCACTTTACTTTATTATTTTCAAGATGAACGGTCACAAACAAGCCAACACAAGATCTACGACTATGATCCATTTCTCAGTCTGGTATTCATATTTTTTTGCGGGTAGTGTAGACTTTTTGTAAAATGCAACAATTTTTTTGAGGAAGAAACAAAAATAGTCATTCTCACTCCATTTCTTGCCAGATTGTTCTTCACTGGATCACTTTTAAAATTCTCTCCAGTCTGTCACCTCTATTTGTCTCTCTCTCTCTCTCTCAAAAACTTCGCCACACAGATCTCTCTAGTGCCATATGTAAACGTAAGGGACTGACTTTGCCCATCAACCATGTCAAACAACTCCAAAATTCTGTATTTCTTGTTATTTTCCTATTTTAATCTTCCTTGGAGAGTGACCCTTAAATCTTTCTGCCTTGCAAGAGAAATAAAAATATGTGCAACCTAGATTTAAAAACCACTTCAGTGTTGCATATACAGTTGTTACACATATTGAAGTAGTAAAAGAGTTCCAGTGTGTAGATGTATCGATATAGTTATTTATAGTAGGGCGCTTAATTTTTAACACAATTCTTTGACTTTGACATGAAAAATGAACAGTGATCATACTTAGGAAGAATTTTAATCAAGTATGAACTCGGGAAGTAAGGTCGGACCTAGATGTCAGCCAGGTTACCCAGAGCTCAGCAGTCCAAACCTCGAACTCCCCTCGAATAAAGCATAAAAGAAAATGTGAAGGAGACAGCTGGTTAAAAGCAAACTCTCCCAAAACAGTGGAAAGCTATAATCAAGGCATGAAACTCTCAATTAGCCAAGATCTTCTCCCAAAATCAAGGGAGGTCCTGCGGATGAGGAGCAAGGATCTCGTTGTAGATCCCTTAAAGATAGGAATTGGACTATAAATACTGTACAATGCCTCCATTGAAAGAGGAGAAAGTCCTAATTGAATCAAGAATCCCCTGTAAAGCATGTTCCCCATTAATACAGATCCTCAGAGTAAGAGACTCCATTGAAGAGTGGATTATCCGAACTCCCGAGCCGATGAACCATTATATGTTCATTGTACAAATCATCCCATAAGATTTTGATCTTTAACATTCACGAGTCTTGTAGCTCAGATCCATACTTACCTATCCATTCATACATTTTGCTCATCCAAATGAAATTACATCATCAAAAAGCAATGCGAATTATCGAATATTAGTTTAGTTTCAATGGGTTTGAATCTTAATTAGGTTGGTCCATTAAACCTGTTTAACAAATGATTGTGTATAAATTGAGTTAGTTTAGCGCTACATAGGTTCATCACAAATTGGATGAGATATGAAAGCTTTTAGCACTGCATGTTGACTCGATATAACTATCAATCCGAAGTTAGCAAAATATGGTTCTGTGTTTGCCCCTCCAGCTTATTGAATGGGTTGGACAAGACTAATCAAACACGACCATTTAGCATTAACATAGGTAGCTCAAATGGTAATAGGGACGAGTTGTAAACTCAGACTTCTTGAGTTTGAATCTTGACAACTTCTTAGGGTCAGACCATGAGAGATTTATCCCACATGAATATACTAATCCTGACATGAATGACCTACCTTTAATCAAATCGGGTACAGGATTAGTTGAAGTGCATGTAAACTAGTTCGGACACTCTAAACTTTGAACTAAAAAATAAAGGACAAATTACACTCACACCCCTGACATTTGATTTTATTACATGGACACCCCCTCACGTTTCAATAATTACCCTGAGACATCAATGCTTAGACAAAGTTAACTATCTTAATAAAAAGACTATTTTGCCCATCTCTTTAACACAAACTCAATCCTAAACCCCAAGCCATATCCCTAACCCAACCCTAATCTTCGTCATCCTTTGCACCAGTGATCCCAACACCGTATCTTTGACCCTCTTTGTCTCGACGAAAAACCAACCCGAAATCATTGGTCTTCTCTCTCTCTCTCTCTCTCCCTCAACCCCTCTCTTTCTCTTTGTATACACATACACACACATACACACACACTGAGGGAGAACCAGCCTGAAATTGCAAAAAGAACTGGTGAAAATTGCCAACCCCCTCTCCTACTACTGCAGCATCCTTTAGTAGCCACCCCCATCCAAAATGTTAAGCCACCTAAGAAAAGAATGTTGGGAGAGAGAGAGAAAAAAAGAGAAATCGAAAAGATTCAAAGCTCAAAAATCTAAGAAATCGAAAGAACAACGATGGTTTTTAGGGTTCGATTTTGACAGTGGTGGTTGTTGAGTTGTGTGTGGTGTGGTTGAGGAGGTGGTTGTGTGGTTTTGGAGATGAATATGGAGATGGAGGTGGTGGGGTTACTCCGTTACTAGGTAGTGGTAATGGTAGTGCTCTACGTATGCGTGTGGAGAGAGAGAGAGAGAGAGAGAAGGTGATGGTGGTTTTCGTGGTGTGGAGGCGCTGATGGGTGGTGGTTAACTATGATGGTGTTAATGGTGTAATTGGGGGCAAATTTGGATTGATAAATGAAATTTACATTAATATGTTGTATAATAAACAAAAAATTCTAGTATTTAACTAATTAATTTGATCGATTATGAAATTAAATATTTAATTGGAAAAATTTTAGTTTATATATGAAATATAAAATAGAGAAATGATAAATGAGAGATGGGATAAAATTTTGGGGGTAAGAAGAACAAATATTTGAATTTTTAAACTTAATTTTAGAGGGTATTTTTGGTATTTCACAAACTATTTTTGATGACATCAACTTTGACCGTGAACCATTTTAACTTTTGTTCGTTGAAGGGGTGTGGTTGTTATAAGTTTTAAATGTCTAGAGAGTTTCATGTAATTTTTAAAATATAAGGGGGTGTCCGTGTAATAAAATTAAATGTCAGGGAATGTGAGTGTAATTTACCCAAAAATAAAAGAAAAGAAGAACATTGTATTTGTAGCATCATGGAATGGACCAAAGTGAAATTAGACATGTGAGGAACTATGGCCAACCTTTCACTGCTCTACATACACTAAAGAGGCAGCCAAATGGAGCTTTTATAGGGAAAGTGTACATCAAACAAGACTTTTTCTTGGAACATAAACATAAAGCGAGGTAGCCAAATGGAGTTCTTACCACATGTATCCGTTTCGACTTTAAGAATACAATTTAAAACACAAAACCAAACGCTCCTCCAAAGAATGTGTGCTATACTTTCAAAAAAAATTGAATTTTTTTGTCGAGAAGGGCAAACTTTCAAACAAAAGAAGAAAAAGAAAATAGAATCGATCATTAAAATTTTATTCGAATGGAATCCTTCATTGAACTCTGAACCATTGATATATTGGGTCTTTTTGGAGGACTTGGGTATGTTGACTTTTTGAATTCTCGTGTGAAGCTCTCTTGAGTGTATTACATTGATGTCGGGTGAGTTGTTATATTTGTGTTTTTGTAGTTGTTAATCAAAACAGAACCATTGTCATATCTCACAAAACAAAAAGTGCTCATTAATACGAGATTCTCTCGGTGCAATCGTTATTAGATTGCTCGTGATGAATTAAAAATTGATTGTACTATATGAAAATAGATTACACAATATAAAAAAGTGAAATTGACATGGCCGAGCTCGCCCTAGGGCGTACTCTCTCCAGAAGACTAAGTGGTCGACGTCCCTAAAACATTGGGAGACATTCTCAAAGGACAAATGTTGAAGTATCGAAGGACACTTTTCAAAAAAAGATGCATAGGAAACCGAAGACCTGACTCAAAAGTTGAAACAAAGAAGTAAGTCCTCCTAGTCAGATAGACGTTGTAACAATCTACGACCATAGGAGTGTAAACTACAATGCCTGTAGGGAATTGGTAAAGGCTAACCAAATATTGGAGCCTACGCTCAGTAACACGGCTCTATGGAAAAAGTACGAATGACCCCTACAAGTCTCCAGACCTGCCCGAGGTACTGACCTCGCCTGAAGGAGAAGCTCGGGAGAATTTGAAAACCTTTTTCTTCGGGGCCCTTTTTCTCTTACCACGACCAAAAGTTCCTTCCTTAAGCGTATTCTTAAGAAGGAGAGGAAGAACCTCATGATGAGAAGTACTCTCCTTGTGAGGCACCTCAGGTAAAGGGTTCTCATCCCCTTCCAGATCTATCACTTTTCTTTGGGGAGAGGAATCAACCATAGGATCTTGATTTTCATCCCTAAACATAAGAGAGATGGAAGACTTAGTAGCTTCAGATGAAGACCTAGACATATCTAAGGTCGGGGGTATGAAGTAACCTAGCCTATAATAAAATATGGAGATATGCTTAGGGAGCAATCCTCGATGGCACGAGAATCTAAGAACCAACGACCAAGGAGGAAAACCCTAGTTATGGCAAAAAGGTCTAAGAAGAGGGGAAGAGCTGCTAAAAATCTAGTTGAACCCCTAAAGTATCGAAAGCGAAGTACCAAAAAATGAAGACCCTAGGAACACCACTGGGGATTGAAATGGTTCAGAAAAAAAGCTAAAAGAAAGGGGAAAAGTGTACCTAGTGGATGATGATGATAGACGAAGATGAACAACTTAGACACAGACAAGACGAGCACCAAATAACCTAAGCCCGAAACCTCCAGATTCGTCTAAAGCTTTCAACCAATGCTCCTTGAATTTCACAAAAATGCTCTAGGGATTTCAAGAAAATCTAGGGAAGAGGCTTGAGAATTTGAAGGGATTTGGTAAAAGGAGAGCTCGAATTTGGGAAGGGTTTAAATGGAAAAATTTTGGCAATTCTCTCTCTATGTGTGTGCATTAAATGCATCTATACGGCTCCCCACATAATGCCATATAAGTGGAATTGTTCTAAAAACAAGGCACCTTCTGTTCCCCACACCTACATGACGTCGTAATCATAGGGAAATCGTCTTATCACATCCTTTCAACTACCTAACGCATTGGAAGATCATCCCAGGCAAAGACAACACCTCAAGAGAAAAATAGCTCAGTCTCGAGCAACACCCAGGATTAGGGGCAATTGATTATACCTAAAAATGATATTAGTTATAAGTAGAAGGATATTCTTGTAGCTGACTTGTGGGGGAAAACCCATGACCAAGGTCTGTCCCGATCTCTTTTCACGCGTTCTGCCTCGGATAAAAGAGTCAAGGTGGTCTATTTACAACCCTAGATAAATAAATCCAGATTGTCTAAGTTCAACCTCAAATATAGGTATCCATGTTGCATTTATTATATCATGACGAGAATCAGCTCCTCCAGATCAGGTCAGGAAGGTAGAATGAGCTCCTCCGTTCACAAGCTGACTAAAAAAATAAGAGGTCATCCCAAGTAGAACGACCTTATAGTATGGTTTTCCATAGGTACAAATGACCACATCATATCCAAACTAGAAGACATGACATATTGCCACCTCAACATGTTCTAGAAGGTCACGTCTTACCTAGAGAATGTAGCGTCTAATGACTCAATATTCCTTTAACAAAATTCTAACAAACTTGGAGACCATGTGATGATGATGTGAGAATCACCCTACCTGTGGGTATAAATGCAAGGGTATTCACCCATGTAATGGCATTAAGAAAATTGTAACCTTATTTTCTTCTTTATGTTTGGTACATGGTATTAGGCCTAAGGAATGGAATGGATATTCCATGGGAATACCTATTCTAATGTTTGGTTTGTAGGATTTAAAATTCATTCACATTCCAAAGGAATACCTAATCCCACAAATTATAGGATTAGACATTACCAAATCCAACTTGGTATTCTCCATTCCCAATCCACTCAGTAATAGCCCAATCCATCTGGAAAAAAAAAAACCCGATCGCTCAAATCTTTGGTTTGCTCTCTCAATCTCTCTCGTCTCGTCTCCCCTCTCTCTCTCTCTCATCAGATCTACATCTTCTCTCGCACACTCTCATCAGATCTACGTCTCTCTCTCTCTCTCTGAGATCTGAGACTCCATCTATGTAGAGGCTCGCTGCTATCAATCTCTCAGAGCTCAAAGCTAACACAATTTCAAGTCATTTTTAGATCTAACCTAGAATTATAGAATTTTTTAATTTTCTTTGAAAAAATTTGTCTGAAATACACACTCTGTCCTTTTCCACCTTTTGCACAATCACAGACGTCTCAATTTTGTGGGATTTCATTTGATTGGTTGGATTTGTTCCAACTAGGTGGGTTTATGGAGAGAAAATGTTTCACTGTGTGCATTAGGGTGTGTGATTTTGGTGACATGGTGGTGGGGTGTTGGGGTGATTTTGGTGTCATAGATGTACATAGGCGGTATGATGTGGTGTGCAGAGATAAAGTCTTGTGATGGTGTGTAGCGATGGAGCTGTGCATCCCAACTCTCCACTTTCATAGTCCTCTCTCTCTCTCTCCCTCTCTCCAATTTTTTTCTAATTTTTGGTTTAATTATTGTGGGATTTCATTTTTGTTCGAATTGAGTTTTGGTGGCGATTGTGTCTGACAGAAGCATGGTTTGCTAGATTTCTATAAGTGATGGTTTTTTTATATAATAATAGACCCCTTAAAGCTATAAAATTATTCCAGAAAATGGTGGACTATGTATTTAGCAATTTCTAATAAGTAATATGTAGCATGCAAGCTAGATGCATGCAAACATGGTTGTAACACACCACATTTGTATTTTGGGGTTGGTTTTTTTTTTTTTGCTTTAGAATTATGTACAACTCTGTTTATCAACACTTTAATTTGATTGTGTATTGACCTTATTTCAATAAGAATAGTTCGAAAAAAATGGCATCTTCAAGTCAAGTTGAGTCATGAGATCCAGGTAAGAATAAGAGGAAGTGGACTGCTGATGAAGATGCTAAATTGATTGAGACCCTTTTGAAACTAGTTAACTCCGGAACACATCGAGTTGATAATGGATTTTGTTGGACCAAAACAGGTTTTTGGTCGACTTTGAGCCAAAATTAAAGTAGGACCCAATTGTTATTTCGAATAAATTTTCGTGGGTTCATATTCTACTCCGTGAGGAGTATAATGTAGTATATTCACTTGCTCAAATTGAGTAAGAAATGAATGAGAAAATAGGCTCCAAAGTGACCCTCTTGAAAAGTGGAAATAAAGGAAGTGCAATGTGGGATGCGACACCAATCCCACATTGGTTGAGGAAGAAGTCCAACATGGGCATATATAGTCCAAGTTTGCTCTATGGGTTGGACCCCAAGGGGTACCACAGTTTTGTGAGCGGAGCGAGCGCCTACATGCCGTTGGTTCGACCATACGCGCGCACGCCGCCCTCCACGACCCCGGCCGGGCTCGGGCTCGGGTACGGGTGTGGACTTGCCCTATCTTTTTGAAGAAAAATCATTTAAATAAATGAATTAATTAAATGGGCATTAATTTCGTAACCCGAAATTAATTTGGTGGTATCCGTATTGTGTCTGTTCATGAAGAACAGTTATTTAAAGGTGTTTACTAACTGTTAAAGGTTGTGTCCTTAGTATTTCTGGGTTGTGTCTTTTAGTATGGTGACTGTCCGAAAAGTCACCAAAGTGTCTATAAATACCCAGATTCATTTGTCATTCAAAAATACAAGAAATTCGGTCATACATTAAGGCTTTAAGGCATACATTGCAGTCTGCATTTCGGCATTAGACATTGCATTTGGAGAGTACACAACATAAGTTTGGTTCGCTGGACGGGGAGATTGGAGTGCTACTTTTGCCCGTGTAAAGATCATTGTATCCTGGGAGGCAAACGCTCATGATTCCATAAGCACCGTGTGTGGGGGCGAAATCTGTCTTAAGGACATATTGTCAAGCACTAGCCTTAATCTAATTGAAGTTCAATCACAGTTCTTGGTCTGCAAACGGGTCAATGTTTATTTATTTAGACAGTATAGTTACGTGTAACTGTGTGCTGTAACTCTTTCGCGAAAGTTTGTCACTGTATCTCTTTTGTGTAACTCTTTCGTCAAAGTAGTTTCGGTGTAACTGTTTTGCATTTCATTGTTACTGTTCTGTTTTACTTTAAGTTACATAATATCAGAAATAACAATAGGTAATTTTACTATTTTGGAACACCGCCTCCAACAGATTTAAAATAGGATATTTGAATGTCATTGAGCAATCCTTGCTAGAGAAGCTGATGGGCAAAAGAATTAAGGTCAAAACCACATAGAGTCACAAATCAAGGTTTTAAAGAGAGATTTTTGTGCTTTTCATGACATGCTTAATGAGATTCATACAAGTGGATTTGGATTTGATCACCAAAAAAAAAAAAGTTTGAGAACAAGCTCTGATGTATGGGAGCGTTACTTATAGGTATCTATCAAACTTATCATTTCAATTATCATTTCAAATTATTGTATAGCTTAGATCTGATCCTGTTTTGGTATAATCGCCTATCTTAAAAAAAAAGGGGGGGGGGTTTGGCATAATCTCAGACATTGAAACCTAAATGATTTTCATCATATTATTGATTTACCTAATTAGGTTGCTTGTTGAAATGAAGTTAGTTGGATTACTTTAATCAGAGTTAATGATGGCATGACCTACAAGCATAATTTAGAAGTTTGATTGAATCTTAAAAAAAAAAAAAATTACCTGCAGGCATAATTCCATGTGTTAAAAGTTGACTAAACACTTTGTTCTGGAACTTATATTTGATAGAATCTGGTTAGATTGATCCAAAACAATTCAATCCATGTATATATTCCTTGAAAGAACAACCAGTTCACCCGCACACGGTTTCCTGTATCAGTTCATGTATTAGACATGTTCCCAGTTCAAGGCCTACAGAACTTTCATTAAATAGTGATGGTGTAAGCATGCTTGATAGTTCTGAAAGGATGGATAGGCTTGAACTTCCATTGAATTTGATTGAATACTTTTCCCTGACAAGAGGCTGCCACTTCCCAAGGCATGTATAAATAAATTCAAATTTGATCAATGAATAGAAATCTATTTTCATACACAGTGGACTCCCAATATAAATTAAAACTAGTATTTGACATATCACAGTGAAAATTACCATTTTTTCTATTTTTTTTGCTTACATTGATTTTGATGTTCTTTGTGAAGTTTAACATAAATCTACTATGATTGATTACTTATTTAACATAATTGTATTTTGTGTTTGACATACTTTTGCATACTGTATTTGTTTGTATTGTAGAGTCACAAGGGAGCAGAAAAGTTTAGGGATATATCTTTTTCCTTTTATGAGGACTTGTGCATTATATTTGGAAAAGACCGGACGACTAGTACAAAAGCGCATGGCCCGATTGATGTGGTGGAGGAGTTAGAGAGAGAATAAAGCAACACTACGCATGAGATATTCTTACATAGATCAGATGACATGAATACATCCATGTCATCTATGAGACGATCGTCTGTGCCAAAGGAGGTTGGGAGCGCGAGGCTGGAGAAAAAAATTAGGGGTATGGAGGAGATGGTAGTTGAAGGGTTGATGAGTGTTGTTTCTCTGATTAGCACAGAAATTAAGGAGGCAACAACTATTTTTGCTCATGCAATTGGTGTTGACGCCACAGTATGTAATATGAAGAAGAAGATTTATGAAAACTTGCTAATGCTGCCCAACTTTTTCACAAGTGAGAGGCTCAAAACCTCAACTGTCTTAGTTCATGACTCAAAATATACTGACTTATTTTATAGACTTCCTGGTGTTGAGAGGGCATAATTAAGTAGAGGTATATTGAGGGGGGATTTTTGAGAGATGTATAGGATGATGCATGGTAAATGGAACATATTTTTGGGTTTTTTTTTTGTCTATGAAACACTTGTCTTACTCTTATTTGTTAAGCTTGAGTTTAATTATGTTTTCCATGAAAAAAATAATTTGGTTAATGATTACATTTTATTGTGTTTGTCAAATTTTGAAAATTAGGTGTATTTGTATAAGATTGTCTACATTAAAGAATTATGGTAGAAGGAATAGGTACACATTTTGCAGGTTGATCATAGTCATTGTGTGTTGAATGAGTGTCATTCATGAAGGATTATGTAAGATATTGATGAAAGCATATAATATTTATTTTTTTTATTTGTTGTTTATTATTGATTTTTATTATTTTTAGTGAATTTTTTCACCATGTGATTTTTTGTGACGTTATTTACGACATATTTAATCTAATTGGTCAAGTTTTAAAATTAGCAGAAGTACTCATTATAATGAAATATGTAATTAGTTGGAAATTTTATGATAAAAAATTATTTTGGTTAAATTTCATTCCCTTCTAATAGAAATTATTTTATCCAAACTTTGGAATGGAATGGACATTCTATTCCAAGACTTAATTCTAATTAACTATTAAATATTGGAATAGTAATACACATTTCATTCCATTCTATTCTCATGTTCATTCAATTCCTACTTAAAGACATTATTATGTATCAAACACAACGTAAGTAATAAAAAATCTTCCAAAATACAAGAGACTCCGTTAAAGTGGAGCAGTAAAACTTTTTAGCCGGTAAACTGCTATAACCAGTGTATTCTTACTTGTCTCCAACTCCTACATTTGTTCTTGGTTACTGTAGCACTGTCCAAAGCAATCATGCTCAATCTCACATCGTCTTTTTCTCCACAATTCACTTAGATACCACTGCTCACAAGCCTTGAACTCTTCACCTTGAGTATTCCTCTCACATTTCCGAGTTCCCGCATCATCAATTAATATAAAAATAAAAAAGATAGAACTTAATTAATTTTTTTGAGAAAAAATAATGCTTATTGATAATTTTCTCAAAAAAAAAAAATTAATTATAAGCAATTAGAGCCCACTCAACACTTACATTTAGGAGTGTCAAACGTGTCGGGTTGGGTCATTTCATGTTGGATTTGTGTCAAAAATTCTTAAACACAAACCTGACTTGTTTAATAATCGTGTTGAGATGTGTAAACACTAACCTGACCTAGCCATTAAACGTATTATCCGAACCTGACATATTTGACACGTTTAATAAATATGTCATTTTTTAGTTAACACATAACACAACATGTTAACCTTTTTAACCCGATCTTTTTAACCCACATATCAAATTCTATTTGTTTAACAACTTTAAAAAAATCAAAAGATTTTATTGAATAAAATTTAAAGAATTACAAGAAGCAAAAGGAAACCAATTTCTAGTATCTATTTTCAATTAAATGGATTCAATCCATCAAAAACATGAAAAGAAAAACCAAATTTTTTTTTTATGGGCACTAAAAACAGTCACTTTTTTATATTTTATTTTATTTTTAAATAGATGTTAGGAATTGCTAGAAGTGGGTTAGGGGTATGTTTTATTTTGTTGTTTTTATATATTTGGATAAATGGGTTAAACAGGTAAAAAATTGGTAAGTCGGGTTCGGGTCAAATTATATTAACCTGTTTAAAATATACGGGTTAATCAGGTCAAAATCGGGTTGACTTAATTTCGACATACGTGTTGATCCGATTTTATCCATTGATCCATTTAATTTCGTGTTCAATTCATTTATTTCTTGTTCAATTTATATTGTATTAAGGTGTCACGTGAAAAATTGACAGCCGTACTTACATTGCATCTTACAAGAAGTCCACAATTTCCGACCAATAGTCATATTATAACAACAGCTGTTGAAATAATTCAAGTCTTAAAAACACAAAAACGTTTTCACTGCTGCCAGCTTTGGCTTCTCTCTTTCATTTGCTTTTTTTTTGGAAAAAAATCATTCAAACTGCCTGTATTTTGCTATACTTCCAAGGACACTCCCACTATTATCTGAAATTTTACTGCACCCCTCGTAGTTTAGAAGTCCGTTTTAGTTACGCCCCAACAAATTCTTTTGGAAATTCTGAAGTTACCTAAGATTTGACAAAAAGAAAGGTAAAATTTCATTAAAAAATGTTATAATTTAAAAATACCCATTATATTATGTAAAATTCACTAACGCCCCTTATTAAATTTTGTTTACAATTCCGTTAACAAGGAATTTTGATAAATATGAGAGGTGAATTTTGCAAGAGTAGTCCGAAGATGGCCCACACTTTTCAAAGGGGTTGGGAGACTGCATTTTGACTTTGATCCCCCCATCCCATCCACCTGCCTAAATTCAAATCAGGATGAAAATTAGGGTCGTTAATTAAGTTGAGTTATTTAAGCTTAGTTCAAATTGGACTCGATTTAAATTCAACTTGTGTTTTAAATGTGTCAAATTTAAATAATTTTTTAGACTTATTTAAAAATGAGCGTAAAAGGCTTAACTTATTTATATATGAAATAGTCAAGTTACTCGGATTCGATTCATTTTGAGCTTAGTTAAGACTCGGTTTATTTTTTAAACGAGCCGAGTTATTATATTTTTTTAGGCTCATTTAAAAAAAAAAGAACTCAATAGACGCACCTCGATTATCAATCCTAAATTAATAATAATTTACTGCAAGATTGTGATGGTAGATTACTTATAGTTTAATTTCAATTTAATCTTTCAACCATCAATTTGGCATCGATCAAGTAATTTTGTCAATTTTAGTCATCATAACAAAGTGAGGTAAACATGTGTTTGTCATGTAGTTGTCCATGTTATGTGTCGTCGTTTGTTTTAAAATGTGAGACGAAATTTAAAGACTAATTGTGATATTTATCGTTAAATGTAACTCCAACAATAACAGTGAGTACAGTCAAAATATTAAAAACTAAAGGGGGTATTAGTATAATTATTCTCCTTTTTCCCACTTTTTTCCTGTTCTCTTGCCAGACCTTCAGTTTACAAAACCCCCTCTCTCTCAGTCTCTCAAGTTGCTCCTATCTATCTCTCTCTCTCTCTCTAAGACTAATAATGGCTTCTCACAAACCGCCATTAGAAACAAACAAGTAAATAAAAACTCATTCCTTCAATTCAATTCGTTTGGCCAAAAAAAAACCATTTCAAATGGTAATGTTAGAGAATTATAAGGCAAATGCTCTTTTTTTTCTCATTTCTGCTTCACTTCTGTTATTGCTGAGTCATCCAGTTGATTCTGAGCCAACTCGGGACAAGCAAGCTCTCCTTGCTTTTCTTTCCCAAACCCCACACGAGAATCGCCTCCAGTGGAACGCTTCAGACTCAGCCTGCAACTGGGTCGGCGTAGTATGCGATTCCAGTCAATCCTTTGTCTTCTCTCTCCGGCTACCCGCCGCCGGCCTTGTGGGTCAGATTCCGGCGAACACGCTCGGCCAATTGAGTCATCTCCGAATCCTCAGTCTCCGCTCCAACCGACTCACCGGTGCAGTTCCCTCTGATTTCTCCAACCTAACGCTCCTCCGAAGCCTCTACCTCCAGAACAACCTGTTCTCCGGGGAGTTCCCGCCGAGTCTCACCGAGTTAACTCGCTTAACCCGTCTAGATTTGTCCACCAACAACTTCACTGGCCCAATCCCAGTTTCTATCAACAATCTCATCCATTTAACCCGAATTTTCCTGGAAAATAATGGGTTTTCCGGCAATCTTCCAAGCTTAAACTCGGACGAACTAGTCGATTTCAATGTTTCAAACAATCATCTCAATGGTTCAATCCCAACAACCCTAACGAAATTCACAGCTTCATCATTCACCGGGAACATTGATCTCTGTGGCGAACCATTGCTCCCATGTAACCCATCTGACCCTTCACTTTCTCCATCACCATCAGCTCAGAAACCTCCAAACCCATTTCATAATAAATCCAAAAAACTCTCGACATTAGCTCTAATCGCTATATCTATCGGTTCTGCATTGTTTCTACTTCTCCTTTTGATCATTCTAATCCTTTGTCTTAAGAGAATTCAAAGGACAAAATCTCCGAAACCTGCGAGGCCGTATTCGACGGAGAGGGCGGTGGTGGAGACAGGGAATTCTTCTTCAAAAGAGGATGTTACAGGTGGGTCTGCGGAGGTAGAAAGGAATAAGTTGGTGTGCTTTAATGGTGGGTTATATAGTTTTGATTTAGAGGATCTATTGAGGGCATCGGCGGAGGTGTTGGGGAAAGGGAGTCTTGGGACGACGTACAAGGCGGTGTTGGAGGAGGGCACGGCGGTGGTGGTGAAGAGGTTGAAAGATGTGGTGGCGACTAAGAGAGAGTTTGAGCAGCAAATGGAGGTTCTGGGGAAGATTAAGCATGAGAATGTCGTGCCTCTCAGAGCTTTTTACTATTCTAATGATGAGAAATTGTTGGTTTATGATTATATGCCTGCTGGTAGCTTATCTGCTCTTCTTCATGGTACTCTCTCTCTCTCTCTCTCTCTCTCCTGTCTGTGTATGTGTTTATTCATAAATTCTGCTACATTTTGGGAATCTTTGAAATTTTTGCTGATATTGACTGCATGATTTTCTCTCTCCATATGTAAACATTTGAGTTTGTTTCTGAATTTTTTCCAGTGATGAAGCTCTAGCTCTTAACAGTTATGGAAAATATTGATTTTTTGCCTTCTTTTTTTTTGGCATTTTAAAATAATCTCTAATTTTTTTTCCTGAGTGTTGGGTATTTTTGGTAATTTACTGAATTGAATCATTCATGTTTTCAAATTTATTTTTTTTATACTGAAAATCAAGCTGTTACATTTGTGACAATTTTAGAGTTTCATTTTTCGAAATTTGTTGTATATGTACATTGTTGTTTGAACAATCTATATAATCAAACACATAATCTCACTTACATAAAACACAATAATAGTCCAACACGTAATCATGCTTGCATAAAGCATAACAACGGAACAAATCGTTTATATCCAATGAATTATATTATTACTTAAATTTTAATTATAATAACTCAGTCTATTTATAGTTAACCGCGATGCTCTAGTTATAAATATATTCCTATAATATTTTCTTGTTCTTAAATTTACTATTCCTTGGAATTTCTTAATATTTTGTCATAGAAGAGAATATTTTGGAATTTTGTCAACTACCAGTAGCTGTTATTGGAACTTTTTTTTATGGCGAGTAATTATTTTGTCAACACATAATCTTAAATTTTTTTTATGACGAGTAATTATTATGAGCAATATTATTGGAACTAATTTATTGATATAATTTGTTGACGTAATTTGCTATGATCTTTGAATTGATTATAGACCCCATTAAATATTGGAACTTGGTGTTGATCCAATAATTTCTATAAAACCATATCATTATGTCAGCAAATTATGTCAAATTTTTAAGTTCAAATAATATTACTCAATTATTATGTCACATTGGATCCCTCTTATAGAGAAAAGTCTTAGATACAAGTAATTATGATATGTCACATTGAATCCATCTTGGGGTCAGGCCAAATCTCTCGTAACATATTTTACTCTCGACGTGGAGGGTCTGATTTTGATCGGATCGGAAAGGAGATCAATCGAGATGTGTATAAGTTGCTAAAAAAAAACTTAGGTAAATATAATTACTCGTTAATCATAAGCATTTGGATAAATTTGAAGTTTGAAGTCTAAGGCATCATAATAAATTTACAATTTCCCTTGAACTAATCTCATGGACTACTCGTGCAAGTTACCTCTATGATACTAGCAATGTTTTTATACATGAATTATTTTAAGTTATAATTGAGTTGCCATTATTTGATCAATTTTTAGGTTTGAAATATGATAACTTAGCTGTACTTTTTTCCTTTTCATGTCTAAATCAAATAAGATAGGCTTCGGGTAGATTAATTACTTGAATAGAAACATAGTTCTTTACCACTCTTACAAATTGGGATCCAAAGTTAAACTAGTAATCATGATTGATTAAATCAAAAAATTAAATTAATATTTTAAATTAAAGTAAAATTACTCCTTTTTTTCCCCAAAACCAATCACAGGGTAATTTAATAGTCGTCTGACTTTCTATAGCATTTGCGAGATTTGACAGACAATGTGCCTAGTTTTCAAATACACCCCGTCTTAGTTTTGTGCTTTTGTGTTTTATTGGGACTTACTATTTATTCAATGGTTGAGATTATTAAATTTAATTTTTAAGTTCATTTAACATTATTCTGTTACTTCTAAAACGGTGAGAATTCAATTCGTCACATAGCATTACTGTTTTTTATTTTTTATTTTTGTCTACAACAGCTTTGCTATGCTATTTTACCCATTTTTTGAAAAATTAATTCTGATTACCAGGACGAAAATTTTCATTGGTCAATCATGTGATCATCCCAATTCAACTTATAGTTCATTAAATCTATATTTCAGAATATATACCAATAAGATGATCTGAACACTTTTGATCGAACAAAATATTGATCCCAATGGTCACCGGCAATGCGGCTAATGTGGTTGGTTGCAGGGAGCAGAGGATCAGGCCGAACACCATTAGAGTGGGACACTCGGATGAGAATTGCATTAACCACTGCAACAGGCCTTACACACCTCCATGTCTCCGGCAAAGTGGTCCATGGCAACATCAAGTCCTCCAACATCCTCCTTCGACAGCGACAAGGCATTCACGACGCTTGCATGTCTGATTTTGGGTTAAACTCACTCTCTAGCGCTTCCACAATGCCCAACAACCGTGTCATGGGCTACTATGCTCCAGAGGTGGTGGAAACGCGGAAGGCCACGTTCAAGTCAGACGTTTACAGCTTCGGGGTGTTACTTTTGGAACTATTGACAGGAAAGGCACCAAACCAGGCTTCATTGGGGGAGGACGAAGGCGTTGATTTGCCAAGGTGGGTTCGGTCAGTGGTCCGGGAGGAATGGACTGCAGAGGTGTTCGATGTGGAGCTCATGAGGCACGATAATAATGAGGAAGAGATGGTTCAGTTGTTGCAAATTGCCATGGGTTGTGTAGTCACTGTGCCTGATCAAAGGCCGGAAATGCGAGAGGTGTTGAGGATGATTGAAGAGATGAATAGAGTGGAGACTGATGATGGGTTCCGACAATCGTCCGATGATCCGTCGAACTGATTGGAATTGATCATTCCGTGGATTTATTTGTTTTTTTTTTTTTATGATTTTTGTCAGATTCTTTGGAATATTTTATACTGCCTCTAGCAGTTGGATTTTCTTGGTTTTATTCTGTTATTTATTGTTATTCTGACTTTTTGTGAGTGTTATATCATAAAAAGATGCCAACTGTGAGTTGCCTATTTACAACCTTTATATATATTTTTTTTTGTTCAAAGGTCAGGAATGTATACGTATTTCGATTAATTTTTTCTCTGATTTTGTCAAAAATAAATTATCCAAATTAGGATTAAGATATTTACGAGGAATAAATTTCTTATTATCTGACTTCAAAAAATTATCAAAATTCGAACTCAAAATATGTAAATTTACAATTCGTTCTATTTACTACCTGAGTTACTCATGGACGAGTTGTCTGTATATTCCGAACTCTGAAGGATTGTTTTGTTGTTCTAGTCTTAAGTAAGTGTCCATGAGTGTGTTCGGGTGGCAACAATGTGAATAGTTTGTAAGTAAGTGTGTTTTGATCGCGACAATGTGAATAGTTTGTAAATATGTGCAGATCCTGACAAAGTGAGTAGTTTGTAAGTATTTTTTGCTTTTTTTCCCCTAAGCGTTAGTGATTCAATTATTTGTATTAACTTGGAATTCGGAAGCGGGGAGAGAGAGAGAGATTGGTCCTTTAATGGCGGGTGTTGGGAAACAGGCTGGCCTGCTTTACTCTTGCCTTTCTTTTCTTTTCTTTTCCACAGGCATATAGAAGACAGTCTTTGACGTATGGCCTGCCTGGGTAAGCTGTTGATCCTTGCAATAGTTGAAACCGCCCCTTCCCCAAAAAAAATATTGTTACACAAGTCAAATAAAATTTAAAAGTGCAACTCAAATGCGAGTGAGTTTCACTAAAAAAATTAATGGAACACACTCATTCAAAAAATAATATATATTTGAGTTTTAACTTTTTAAATTTTATTTGAATTATGTAGTTTTACTTAAAAAAAAAAAAGAGATAACAAAATGAAAAAAAAACTAGGACACAACAAAATCAAAAATTTACATTAAATCAAAGATGTCCCTTTACAATTTAAAAACTTTACTAAATCAACTATGATTTATTTTGTTTAGAAAACGTTTTTACATTTTTTTCATAAAAAATAAACCAGATTAACGAATGGGTTAAATTAACCCCTTATTGCCATGTACATGGCCTCGCACATAGACACTTCCAGTTGATTCTTATTTGGGTAAATTACATTTAGATCGTTAAAGTGTGTACCTAATTGTAAGGGAGTAAATTTGTTCAGGTATTCAACCCTCCACAAAAGAATTTTCGTTGACTTGGGCATTGTCCCAGTAACCTTTATCTCCTATTCCACCACATCGGGTAGGAGTTGTCTCCCCCTGCCATATAAGCTTAGACTTTCTATGGAAGAGGTATCCACCAACTTGATCAGATGGTTGGTGCGTACCTCCTTCATAGGAAGTCTAAGCTTATATAGTAGGGAAAAAGACGACTTCTACCCGATGTGGGATAGGAGGTAAAGGTTACTAGAGCAAGGCTTAAGTCAGCAAAAATCCTTCTGTGGAGGGTTGGATCTCTTGAGCGGGTTTATTCCCTTACACTAATTTTTATTTGCTAGTCGAAATTTTAATTAAAATATCAAGTCTTTAGAGTTTTAATTGAGGTTCAATTTAGTCATTATATCAAAATTCAATAGGGTAAAAAGAGTATATTAGTTTGATGAAAAATTTGTTACGTGTAGGCTAGAAAATTGTACTTTATTTCATCTGATTTTTTTGAAAAAAAAAAGGAAACCAAATCATAAATAAAAAAAAAGATACATCTTTCACTCTTGAATTATGACCAAACAATAGGTTCTTTTATCGTTTTATCTTTCATTCCTAAGGTACAATTAGGAATTGGATCTATTCACAAATATAATTTAATACCATTATTAAACTCATTTTCAATCTAACAGTATAATTAAAGCCAAAATAATATTTTTTAATGCAGAAACCACTCCTCTTAAATAAAACAAATTCCAATCTTTCTCGGGAGGCCATCGAGGGCATTTCCGTCCAAGGGCATAGCATATACATATTTTTCTGGTTCTTATGCACCGAAAGTGTAAGGCAAGACCACTTTTGAATCCAAATTCCGTGTGCTTTCACTCCGGTGTCGGAGACTTTTTGCTTCCAAAGAAAAACGGCCATCTTTTCTGTCCCCTCTTTAACTGTTGTCCTAAGCTTATGGTTATTCAAATCCTTGATGTAATTTAGATGATAAATTTTAAAATGACTAATTTATTAATATCCCAAATTTAGTTTTTCTAAAATACATCCTAACTAAAAATAACTAATTTATGAGTGATTATATGCATTCCGAATTCATTAGAACTGCGCGGTTAAAATAATTCGCACTAAGAAAAAAAAAAGATTTGGAACCTCTCTGACATTTTTTTAAAAAAAAAATTTTATTGATGAATCATTCATTAATTAATGAGTAAGGAATCCATTTGTATACAATGAGTCTCACTTAAATACATGATATGTGATATGTCCAAAAGAGAATCGAAGATAAAACATATTAGAGTTGATCTCACACTAAGAGAAAAAAAAAGGAAGGGAGGGAAGGGGTACAAATTACAGTGTAGATAATTTTTGGGTTAATATATATAAGTAATGACTTTTTGAGTCTAAAAGGACAACATCAATACAAAAATAACTTTGTCAATCTATTAATACATCTGATAAAAAAAAATTCATTAATACATAAACAATAATGCTACACTGATTAAATTTGAAGCTCACATGACATGGCAACTGAGTTGAGTTTCTTTATTTGGAGCTATGTCATTTGGGTCCTAATAAAAACTTTAAATAATATAATGTCATGTTATTTAGACATCAAATTTTATCAGTGTAATATTACTCATACACAAATAATGTCCCAACAAGGCCTCATATCTTAAAAATCCTCTCACGCAGATCTCTCTCTCATTTAAATTTCTCTATCTCAAAATCTCCTTCATTTTAAGATGTTCAAAATTTAGAGACTCTTCTCTCTCAAATGCTTAGGTATGTACAACATATATATAGACACAATTAGACAAAGATGACGAATTTGTGACATACATATGCGATTCTTACGGCAAGAACAAAAAATGTGGTTGTGTCATTGTAGTTAGGACGAAATGAAAAGAAAATAGAGAAATTTAAGGAAGACAGAAGAGATAGAGATTATGAACGAAGAGGGAAAGAGGGGGATAATAGGGATGTCAATGGACCGGGAAAAAATGAGTATTCGTCCAAACCCGTCCCGTTTGGACCGGGGATAAACTATACGTATTGGACGGTGGACGTATACGGAAATACCCGTATAAACC
>CM042188.1:32390902-32410690 GCA_023539305.1 Ilex asprella | reverse complement strand
ATAACCTCAATTTTAAATGAAATCTATTAAGAAGCTTCAAATGTATCAATTCTTTTTGCATTATTTGTAGCAAGTGTTCATACCAATGGGCCTTTGGTCCAATGGTACTCATTGGCCACTCCCCCTTCCCCTTCCCCTTCCCCTCCTAAAAAAAAAAGTGTTTATACCAAGGGCATTGTTTCCTCATAAAATAAAATAAACTCCTTGGAATTTTGTAGTTCCTAATATGAGAACCATAATAAAAATTAATTCAAGTTTTTAGAAAAGGAAAACATCTATCCAAACAATTTTTTTTCCAAACATCCAATAAAAAATTGAATTAATCTATCGTGCTTTACATGACATTAATCTGATGTGGTGCACATTCTGTCACAAAGAAGTCTTCATAATAGTCTCACAATGAATGACATTTGTGATTATTCCTCTAAAACCTTCTCCTGAATTAGACAGCTTTTAGTCTGAACCTTTTCCTAAATTTAGTCTAAATCTGAAGAAGAAAGAGAAACAAGAAATGAAGGATTGTTATGGGAAGTTTTAGTAAAAAATTCGACCTCGTCATCTAGTCTATTATGTTTTGTTCTTATTTTTTTTCAATTTTTCCAAGGAGGAGGTTGTTGGTGGGCACCATCTATTCATACTTATTAACCTGATTCAAAAGGATTGATCCCAAAGTCGTAAAAAGGATTATGGTTTTAGGTAGACAAATCAATGAAATGCATATGATTAAACCACACAAAGATGGATTCTTAAATTTATAACGTATGATTTGAGTCTAGTTAGATCATTATGACGGCATGAGGAAAATAGATGAGGGCATTTTTTTTCCTTGGGAAGAAAACAAGACTGATGCAGGAAAAAATAAAGATTTTAGCACTTTAGTAAGGTGTTGAAGTAAGGCCTTGAATAGTAACAGATAAGAAACAAAGAGTAGTTAATGTAGCAGGGATTTGAGACAGAAAATTAAGATTATAGGGTTGGTTTCAATTGTTTAAAATATGATTTTAAAGCAAGATAGCAAGATAAACTTCCAGTATGAGATATGGAAGAAAAAGGATAATAACAAAAAAGGGTTAGCCAAAACTAAAAGGGTAAAGGACTCGGTGAAGAATAAGTGAAATGGGAGAGAAAGAAAAGAAGGAGGCAGGCGACATAAAACTATTCATATAACTGAACAACACATTGTGAGAATAGAGAAAACATATGCTTTGATGAGCCCAAATTTGACTGGGTCAAGCCCAATGTAAATAAATCAGTAAAACCCAAAAGGAAGCCAAAGTCGAAGTTGGGTTGACCCATTAGATGCGAGTCCAAAGGAAGTCAAAGGAACCAAAAGGCCCGCGTCAAGGTCCAAGAGGCACCGCCCATGGCCCAAGTGGGCGTTACCCATGCCTCCTTCTCCAAGAGGGCGTCGCCCATGTGCCTCCTCCAAGTGGGTGCGGCCCTTATGGCTCCAAGTGGGCGTTGGCTTGCCCCTTGGTCCTCTCCTTCGCCACTTGACTCCAATACAAGTTCAAGCCTGCTCAAGATAAGTCCAAAGACAAGACCAAGTCCAATCTAACTAAGAGTCCTCCTCCAATTGAATAGGACCACGAGGGAGAGAATGACGGGATACGGAGATCACATCCTATCATAACTACACTTACCAAAAAGGTGGAAGACCTTTCCCTTACGTCATCGCCTTACCCTAGTTATATAATGTAAGTCCTCTCAACGTTGAGGGCACGCCTCCGAAACCTTTACACACACCCTTATACCCATTGCTCTCTCTCTCTCTATCTCACCCAAAGCATTGTAACACTCGTCGGAGTTATTCTCTCGGCTACGTCACTCATCAGTAAAATACCACAGACTACTGTTGTCGTCCCCGAGAGTGGACATAGGTTACCCGGACTGAACCACCATAAATATCAGTGTTGATTTATTATTTACTATTTTACTCTTGATTACCACTGATTGTTTGTTAATTGTTCATTAACCACACTTTTCACACTCTTGACTGTTGATATTGCACAAAGACAATTTTGTGCATCATCAGTTTGGCGTCATTTGTGGGAACGACTAGTTTTCTCACTCTCATCCATGACAATCACCACCTGATCGATGTCTTAGCAATCGAGAGAAAACAACCCGGTACACCAGGAGGAGGCTCCACCTCCCCTTGCACCCTCAGAACCTTCTATTACAGCAGTTGAACAACAACGGCTTCTCCAAACCATGCAACTTCTGGTGAAACAGAACCAACAGATTATTCAGCTAATGCTCACCTACGGAGGCATTGTGCCTCACCCCGTGGGAGGAGTCCCACTCCCTCCAACAGGACAAGAGCCATTGCCTGTCCCTTTTAGGTTCCAGATAGCCCCCCACCATGGGGGTCCTCTCCAGAATGCTCCAGTGCCTCGCCAGGGAGCCCCTCCTCAACGCGTAGGGAGCTCACGTGTTCACCCTTCGCACGTGCCTACGCGTGAGGATGAAGGAGAAAGTCAATACGGTGATCACGAAAACCAGTACCACCATCCAACTGAAGATGTCCCCAACCAGTGGGACAAAAAGATCAGAGAGATACAAAACCAACTCGGTGACGCCCTAAACGCTATCAAGGCCTAGGCGTCCGAGAGTATAGACTACTTAGTAAGACGTACCGATACTCCCTTTACTAATGATATTGTCAATTATCCTTTGCCCTCTAAGTTCAAGATGCCCTCCATCGAGATCTTCGACGGCACCAAGGACCCCTCGATCACCTGGACACCTACAAATTCCTCATGCAACTCCACAACGTGCCTTAGGAGATTATGCGTAGGGTCTTCCCTACCACTTTGAAGGGGTCCACTCGTCAATGGTTCTCCAAGCTCAGGCCCTCCTCCATCCATTCTTTCGCAGAGCTAAGCAAGTCCTTCGTCTCCCACTTCATTGAGGGACGCTGCCATCAGAAATCAGTGACTCACTTGCTCACCATCAAGGAGGATCGGGATGAAAGTCTCAGAGACTACCCCACCCATTTCAATGAGGAGGTTCTCTATGTTAAGGAATCAGATAACTAGGTATCCTTGGTCGCCTTCATCGCCGGCCTCCGCACCTCTAGCTTGATGTTCTCTGTACTCAAGAAGTCTCCATCTAGCATGTCTGAGCTGCTATCCAGGGCGCAGAAGTATATGAACGCCGAGGACGTCACAAGAGCCCGTCAACGTGAGTCCTCTCAAGGAGGGAAAAAAAGGAAAGACAACTGAGAAGATCAAAGGGAGACCGAGAGCAAGAAAAGAAAACCAAAAGGGTCCCCGTAAAAGACCGTCTCGGGCCACTACCCCCAAGAGACCGACAACCATTCACTCCACTCAACGCCTCAATGGAACACATCCTACTCCTGATACAAGATGGCCCATCCATCCGTTGGCTCAGAAAGATGAAGTCCGACCTTAAACACAGGAACCCTAGTACGTACTGTCGCTTCCACCGCGACCATGGACATGACACGACCGACTATTTTGAACTAAAGAAGCAGATTAAGAAGCTTATCCAGCGGGGTTATCTCAAACAGTATGTGGTTGGTCGAGGACCAGCTCCTTTGCAGAAAGAACGAGAGCGTCAACAACCCCTTGGTGAGATTCAGACCATCGTAGGAGGAATAGGATGAGGAGGTGACTCCAACTTCGCTAGGAAGACGCACACTCATAGAGCCAAATAGACAGAGTCTCATGACTCTCGCCTAAGGAAGATACCTCGATATGGGGAAGAGGAGGTCATCACCTTCTTAGACAAAGACCTTGAAGGGATTCAGGTCCCTCACGACGACCATTTAGTCTTGACCTTAATGTTGGCCAACTACCAAGTCAAGAGGATCCTGGTTGACAGCGGGAGCTCAACCGACATCCTGTTTGCCATGGCCTACGATAACCTTCACCTCGATAGAAAACGACTACAGTCAGTCAAGACTGCCTTGGTAGGCTTCTCGGGAGAGAAAGTTTAGCCTTTGGGATCCATCACTCTGCCTGTCACAGCAGGGATTGCACCAAAAAACTTTACTATTATGGTAAATTTTCTTGTACTTGACTGTCCTTTTGCTTATAATGTGATCCTTGGAAGACCTGCCATCAATGCCTTAAGAGCAATACCCTCTACTTACCACCTTCTTCTTCGTTTTCCAATCTCCAATGGGATTGTGGAGATAAGAGAGGACCAGGTCTCAGTTAGAGAGTGATATGTGACCTCTATAAGGGCTAGGAGACTGCACGAGACTCTCAAAGTCGAAGTACTTGACCCCAGGGATGACAGTGCCTTGAAAAGGGGTGAACCAACAAGGGAGCTTCAACCCATAATGATCGACGATAGTCTCCCAAAAAGGAAAGTCTACATAGGCTCCTCCCTTTCCCAAGAGCAAGCATTTGTCTTGATAGACTTCTTTAGACAGAACACAAACATCTACACTTGGTTCCATGAAGACTTAGAAGGCATCGATCCAAAGGTGGCCTCCCACCGGTTCAATGTTGACCCCCAACTACAAGCATGTCCGTCAGAAGTTGAGGAGTGTGAGCACTAAGAGGGGGCATGCCATGGAGAAGGAAGTGGAGAAGTTGCTAACTAATGGGTCCGTGAGCAAGGTAGCCTACCCAGATTGGCTATCCAATGTGGTAATAGTGATAAAAGCCAATGAAAAGCGGCGTCTCTACGTGAATTTCACAGAGCTCAACAAGGCCTGTCCAAAGGATAGCTATCCTCTCCCATGTATCGACCTACTCATTGATGCCATTGCTGGACACGAACTCTTGAGTTTCCTGGACGCATACTCCAGTTACAACCAAATCAGCATGTTCCTTTTAGATCAGGAGAAGACCTCATTCATCACCCCTAGAGGTACTTACTGCTATAGAGTGATGCCTTTCAGACTTAAGAACGCCAGAGCCACTTACCAGCGCCTCGTCAATAAGATGTTTGAGGCCCAGATTGAAAAAACTATGGAAGCCTACGTTGATGATATGTTAGTGAAGAATGTAGCAGCCGCAGTCACATCACACACTTGCATGAGACCTTTGATGTGTTGAGAGCCTACAAAATGAAGTTGAACCTTAAAAATGCGCCTTTGGCATTAGTTCAGGGAAATTCTTGGGCTTCATGGTTCATAGGAGGGGGTATTGAAGCCAACCCAAACAAAATCAGAGCCATTATGGAGATGAAGTCCCCAACCTCAACAAAGGAGGTTCAGTGCCTCAATGGGAGGGTCACAAACCTTAACAGGTTTGTCTCTAAATCTGTAGATAAATGTCTATCCTTTTTTAAGATCCTCTGCATGACTTTCCAATGGAGCCCAGACGTTGAGAAGGCTTTTCAGAAACTCAAGGCTTACCTCCCCACACCACCACTACTCTCCCACACTGTACTAGTAGAAACCCCATACCTTTACCTCTGCTCTTCTCCCTCTGCCGTAAGCTCTGTACTCATCAAAGAGGATGGAGGCTTTCAGAAGCCTGTCTACTATATAAATAGAGCCTACCGAGGAGCAGATATAAGGTACTCAGAATTGGAAAAACTAGCCCTCGCCCTTGTCACTACTGCCAGACGTCTATGCCATTACTTTTAGAGTCATACCATTGTGGTGGTCACGGATCAACCACTCAAAAGGATTTTTAGGGAAGCTTGATGTCTCTAGGAGATTGCTCAAGTGGGTTGTGGAGTTGAGTGAATTCGATGTGCAGTACTAGCCGAGGGCTGCCATCAAAGCATAGACACTTGCAAACTTTGTAGCAGAATCCACACCTATATAGAAGTTGTGGGAGCAGGTATCAGACACCTCCACACCCACTTGCTCAATGAACACCGCTCCTATCCAACATAAGGTTGGACCAGACGCTACAGGAGAAACTCCCGAGAAGGAATAGGAGGGAAAACCATCCAATGGGCAGGTCAAGGCACCGCGCCACCTCACCTTGGATGCAACTTTCTTAGCCTCCGTCACCCTTCACTCTTCCATCTCTCCAGATGTAGCCCCCATCATCCACCGTACCATGTTGGAGACTCTATATCGATGGGTCCTCCGCCACCGTACCATATTGATCAGCCCTCATGGCACCTCCTTGAAGTGTGCAGTATCCTTGCACTTCGCCACGTCAAACAATCAGGCTTACTACGAGGCCCTCGTATCAGGCTTAAGACTGACATTGGAGATGGCGGTCCTCTACTTAATAGTCTACAGTGACTCTCATCTCATAGTCAATCAGGTAAAAGGAGATTTGAAGTCAAGGAAGAAAGGATGCAAGAGTACCTCTTGGTGGTCCAAGCACTCCTCACAAAGTTTGTTTGCTTTGAGATCCACCATGTACCTCGAAAGGAGAATGACATGGCAGACGCTCTTGCCAAGTTTGCCACCGCCAACATACTCATGGGCCCAGCGTTAACAGGTCACCAGCTTGAACCTAGCACCTCCAAGCCAGAGGAGGGCAAGGTTCAATGTGCATCATCGGTGTCCAACTGGATGACTCCCATTCGAGCCTACCTACAAAAGGGTGCTCTCCCAGATAGCCCAGTGGAAGCCAGAAGATTGAGAATGAGAGCGTTCAGATATGTCATCCTACAGAACACCCTTTACAAGAAAAGTCATTTTCTTTCTCTACTCCGTTGTCTCACCCTAGAAGAGGCAGACTACATCATGAGGGAGATCCATGAGTGGATATGTGGGAACTACTCAGGAGGGCGTGCATTGACTTATAAGGCAGTTTGACAAGGATACTATTGGCCCACCATGATCCGAGACACCTGAGACTTTGTTAGGAGATGTGATAAGTGTTAGCGCTTAGAGATCCTGCCCAAACAGCCACTCGAGGAACTAACCACCATTCAGAGCCCATGACCATTCTCCATGTGGGGGATCGACATTCTAAGTCCCCTCCCTGTGAGTCGAGGCCAATGCAAGTTTGTAGCATAGTCATCGACTACTTTACTAAGTGGACAGAAGCTGAAGTCTTAGCCAGAAGCACAGACCAGAAGATAAAAAACTTCATATAGAGGAGTCTAGTCTACCGTTTCAGAGTACCTCATGTCATTGTGAGCAACAACGCCAAACAATTTGACAACAAACTCCTCAACACCTTCTATGCGGACCACCAAATTAAGCAGCCCCACTCCAGCCCCGCACATCCATATGTGAATGGGCAAGCAGAGGTCATTGTTAGGACCATACTTCATAATTTGAAAACCAGATTAGAGACTAAAAAAAGGGAAGTCCGTAGACGAACTTCCAGGAGTACTATAGGCATATCGAACCACACCAAGAGGTCCTACGGGCGAGATCCCTTTCTCTCTAGCCTATGGGACAGATGCAGTGATACCCGTTGAAATTGGGGTACACTCCCTTAGGGTCCACCACCATGACCCTACTAATAATGAAGAAGGTCTCCACATCAACCTTCGACTTAGTGGAGGAGGAGAGGGAGATAGTCATGCTTAAGAATGCAGAATATAAGGGTCGCACAACCAAGTACTATAACTCGAGGGTGAAGCCTCGTGCCTTCTTAATCAGGGACCTGGTCCTCAAGAAGACCATCATATCCACCAAAGACTTCCGGGAAGGAAAACTAGCACCCAACTGGGAAAGACCTTATACGGTCATGGAGGTAGTAAGGCGGGGTACCTACAAAATCCTAAACTTTGAAGGAAAGGTCCTGGGCCACCCATGGAATGCAAAACATCTAAAAAAATACTACCAGTAGCTAGGGGCAGTAAGTCATGAGTTGGTGACCACTGTTTAAGTTGTTTTACTTCTTAGTCAATTTTCCATGATTTTTCGTTTTCCTTCAAATATTTGCTTTGAGTTATGAAATAAAATTTCTCAATATTTTCTTCAAAAAAGTTATATTCCATTCAAAAGTCATGAGACATTTACAAAAGTGGTATCTTATGTAAGTCCATGAACTTTTTACAAAAGGTAGATATAGTCTGTCAACAGAACACAAAATGCAAAGGCATCATACACCTACTGACCCTCACCGTCTCCACTCATATAGTTTTTATCATCAGATTCAGGAGCCTCATAAGGCTTGAGGTCAGAAAGATCACAGTAAGGAAATGTTGCTGAGGCCTTTCTCCTGAGCTCCTCGTAGCCGTCAATGAAGGCACTGGCCCTTGCCCTCTCAGCAGCATTCCTCTGAACCTCTGCTCTGGTAGCTCCCTCAAGTGCTACACGAAGGTCAGCCTCAAGTTGAGCAGCCTTCCCTTGCGTCTGCTTCAACTCCTCAATGACACCCTCTCATGTCTGCCTCAACTTCTCAGCAGTATTTTCTCGTGCCTGCCACTCAAGCCTCTCTTGCATCACGGCATCATCTCGTGCCTACCGTGCTAGCTCAACGACAACCTCTTGTGTCTACCACTCAAGCCTAAGTTGCTCTTCAGCAGCCTCACACGTTTGTCTCTCCATAGCCAACTGTCAACTGCATCCCTGACTTTTAAAGTGTTATCAAACAAGCAGGGCAATATAGTAGTCACCTACAGACATTCAAGGTCAGAAGCATAAAGAAATTCAGCCACTAAGCCAAGACGTTGCAAGGAAATCTAGATACAAAGCAAGAGTGTAGAACATACCAAAGCGAAGCCCTCTATAATGGAATTGACCACGCCCACCGGACCTCGGGAAGCAATCTCATTAGCTTCAACCACGAATACAAAATCGTACAGTCTCTCCCTTGCCAGCCTTGTGTCCCGTAGCATAAACACTGACACATCACCCAAAGAGGGACGACCTGACGAACCCTTCACCCCGGAGGAACGTGGCGTCGGAGTCTCGGCCCCCACAACAATGCTAGGACTATCTCTGAGGAGTGCAGGAACATCAATCAAAGAGGGAGGAGGAGTGTCGCCAAGCTCAGCCTCCATGAAATCGGTGAACCCCGACTGAAAAGAATTGGGGGCACTAGACTTCGCCCTCTTGGAAAGAGGAGGGGGAATGGGCGCCACCTTGGAAGTAAAGACCTCGTCCACTATCGACCTATTAATAGGCAGACCTGCAGAGCAAGTGTAAGTCAAAAAGCCTATTATTTTACATTTTCAAGAAGACTACTAAGGAATCAAGTATCTTTATTCTTCTGTTTTGAGAGAGACGAGGAGTTACCAGTTGTATGAATAATCTTGGAGGCGTCCGTCATTGGATTGTTGTGAACCATCTCGAGTAACCCCTCCTGGACCACAGTCAGATTCGGCGGGGCAACAAAAAGACAGTTGCACTATGAGAACATATACATGGTAATTAAGACAAGAGTTGAAGCTAAGACCCTCATCCAACTTAGTATTTGGGACTGTATCCCATTAAGTAGGCACCACGTCACAATCAGATTTAAAAGCCCACTTGCCTCCGAAAAAAAAATTTTCCTCTTCCATTTGAGAAGATTGGAGGTAAGCCCAGTAATACACTTGCATGATCTCAAGGCAAAGCAATACAACCCCTGGTGGGGGGCGAGGTTCTTAAAAAGCATATATGTGGCTAAAAATTCTTCGAACGACAGAGGGACAACAACATTATGCACCAACCGCCATAATGCAAAAAATGCAGAGAACACCCGCTAACCATTGGGGACCAGCCTCCCTAGAACCACAGACAAGTGCTTGAGGACCCGATATATAAGCCCATGGATAAGGAATCGAAGGTCCGCTTCTAACATGCCCTCATAAACGACCATCTTGCCCAAAGAGTCACAACATGCAGACTCGTCGACCTCGGGACGACGCCATGTCACAGAAGGCAGAATACGATACCAAGTAACTATGTCAGAGATATCCTTATTATGCTCAAATAAGCTAAGTATAGAAGCTACCTTATAACGATCGCCTCCTCCAACACCTGGATCTTTGTCGGGGTCCCCAACAGTCTCCCTTTCACCTGAATGAATAACAGTAAAAAAAAAAACAAGTTCAGACCGTTGCTAAAGAAAATACTTGTGTCAGCAGAGAAGTAGGAAGGATATCGGGACACATACCTTGAGAGCTCATGTAGCCCAACTGTTTCTCCTGGTGTGCCGCCCAAGGAACCACGGGCGCCGCCTATGCCTGTGGTGCCGCCCACTCCATGACAGACGCCCTCTGCCTTTTTTGGTGATTCACCCTGCTTCCCACATGCAACTGGGGTCCCTCGCGATATGCCAAAAGAATTAAGCAAAGACCCTCGACCCATGCCTAGTCTTCGACTAATAATCCCAAAAGTATTCTCACTAGATGCCGAGACTTCGCCAGAACCACCGCGAAGAGAAAAACTTAGACAATGGGGGGTCACCCAAGCCCCTGGCGCCGCCCACTAAGGCCTGTGCACTCTCTTTTCGTTGCTCACCTGCACCAAGTCGGACTCCACTCGAAGCATGGGCGCCGCCCCCTATCAACTCTTCTCTACTCCTCTACTCCATGATATGGGACTTGAGTGTCGTCAATAAATGAACCATGGGCGCCACCTGACTGAGCATCACCATGGGCGCCGCCCTCCTTGTCACTATGGGCGTCATCTATAGACTTAAGACCGTGAGTTTTTCTTGGCTCCACTGCACGAGTTTTAGAGCTCCTTGTCTCCATAGGTGTTGAATATTGAAAGAGGAAGCCTTGGACAGTAAACTAGAGTGAAAGATGGAAGAAGTAAGATCAACAATAACTTGAAGACCCCTTAAATAGAGAAGGAGTGACTTCTTAAAAAAGCCTTGGAAAGCTTATTGAGGAAGCCTTGGTAAAGCTTATTGAGGAAGCTTGGTGGGTTAAACTCTTAGAGAAGCTCAATAAAGTAGTTTCTTGATGAAGCTTGGAGCTTGGAAAGACACTCTTTGAAGGAGCCTCAGTAAGAGAGAAAGGAACGAGGAAGACGGGAACAATGACCTCTATTTATAGACGAATAAGTCATGCAAAAAAAAAAAAAAAATTTCGATTGATTTCATTGAGTTGTGTCAAAAACTCAAATTCAGAGAGATAGAAACATTTTTTTTGGAAAAATTTGTCGGCCAAACCACCTTTGTATGTTGTAGATCTTGAAAAAAATAGGATTAAAAAAAAAATTGTTTGGACTCTCGAGTGCAAAGTTATGGTCGTTCGAAGATGTGCCGATTGTTCTCGATTTTCCTGACAACCCAGCAGTCCTTCTCGCCCATGGGCCCCGCCCACCTCAGCCTCACCCAAGCCACCTCCTCTCCCGCATGGGGTACCACCTATGTACCCAACAGCTAGGCGCCCAAGCAGCCTTGCCCAGCGGCCTCGTCTCCCCTATTCCCTCCATTGCCTAATGCCACACTGAAGTCAACCGCAAAGTTGGCGCTGCCCAACGTTGCATTGGCGTTGCCCATAAAGTTGGAGCAGCCTAGCTCGCCCTCTCTCCCTCACAACGGGCACCGGCTACCATCTCCCATAAAGATCCTAGCCTCCTTCTAGTTCATAGCTCCCACTACCTTGTTTTGGAAAAGAAGAGACTAAAGGTCTATGTGTATGGGCAAGATCTTTTCAAGATCCAACAAGAGCAATGCTGAAAAAATATATTTTTATATATCCGATATCAATGAATTCAGCAGAGTCCTCGAAAATGAAGAAGCACTGTGGGGACTACTCAAGAGAAGCAGAAACACATGCTCTCAACCCATCCTCCCACGAAAAGTCGGAGGCTTGGGACATGGGGGCAAATTATGAGCCCAAATTTGACTGGGCCAAACCCAATGTAAATAAACCGATAATGCGGAAAGAAAGCCAAAGTCGAAATTGGGTTGATCCATCAGATGCGAGTCCAAAGGAAATCAAATGAACCAAAAGGCCCGCGTCAAGGTCCAACGGAAACCATACAAGGCCTAAGTGGGCATCGCCCATGCCTCATCCTCCAAGAGGGCGCCGCCCATGTGCCTCCTCCAAGTGGGCGCACCCATATGGCTCCAAGTGGGCGTTTGTTTGCCCTTTGGTCATCTCCTTCGTTACTTGAGTCCAATACAAGTCCAAGCCTGCTCAAGACAAGTCCAGAGACAAGACCAAGCCCCATCCAACTAAGAGTCCTCCTCCGACTGAATAGAAGCACGAGGGAGAGATTGACGGGATACAGAGATCACATCCTACCATAACTACACTTACCAAAATGGTGGAAGACCTCTCCCTTATGTCACTGCCTCACCGCCTTACCTATATAATGCAAGCCCTCTCAACGTTGAGGGGACGCCTCCGAAACTTTTACACACCCCTTTATACACATTGCTCTCCCCCTTTCTATATCACCCAAAGCATTGTAACACTCGTTGGGGTTATTCTCCTGGCGACGTCACTCATCAATAAAATATCACAAGCCACCGTTGTCGTTCCCGAGAGTAGACGTAGGTCACCCAGACCGAACTATTATAAATCTATGTGTTGATTTATTATTTACTGTTTTACTCTTAATTACCACTGATTGTTTGTTAATTGTTCATTAACCACACATTTTCACATTCTTGATCGCTGATCTTGCTCAAAGACAATTTTGTGCATCATCATGCTTAATTCACAAAAGAAGTACATCTATTGAACTAACCAATTCACAAGTAAATTACAAATAAATGATATTGGTATACAAACATGGGGCAGGTTTTCTTTTATGCACAAAAAAATTATTTTACAATTTGAGATGGTTTAATATTTTTTTTATGGTTTTTCAAATATTAATGTCATAAAACAAGTAAATTTGTAGTTCAAAAATTAAAATTTATGATAAATATTCAAGATTATTTTATCAATGTTAGGAGTTCCTTTGTCTCTCACTTCGTCAGACACCCATTTGAACAAATTTCACCAAGAACTTAAAATTTCACCTGAAAAATATGCTTTTTACAAATTATATTATCACAAATCTGAGTATTCAATTCAATCACTTTTCTTTTAACTACTGAATGACATGTAACTTCAAAAACTACAAACTAAGCATAATATTCACAGAGTGCATCTTGTGGTAATTGCAATCTTAGTCAATATCTTTCATATATACCAACAAATACCCATAAACACACAAAGAAACCACAAGCGGGAAAAAATCAGAAATATTTCCACTAGTAAAATATCATATTTGTGAGTAATAAAGGAACATATATGATGGGTATACACTCTTTCAAAACAAATTCAAAAGGAATCTCCCAACGAAACAAGCATTGATCCAAAATTATGAACAAATAACCCTAAATGCAAACAAAAAAGCACTACCTTAAATCAATCACATGAACACTCCCCCAAATTAAAACTAAAAAATATAAATAAGTAATGGCAGAATTGAAAAACTAAAAAGTCATAAATTTGTTGTCAATTCTTACTTAATAACATTCAAATACATAAAATTACATACACACATACATAGGAAAAATGAGGGCCTTCCAAGCCAAAGAAGAAAGGATCTAATTTGTTCCCAGGTTTTTCTTTTTTATGATTTTCCTAATCTCATGGTGGAGAGTTATTCACCCCAAAAAAATAGTACCTGGTGAAGAACTGTCGCTGGTTCTGCAACAACAATACAAAATGGGTTCGTGCGTCTTATAGGGAAAGAAATGCTGGAGAAGTGACCTAGTTGAATTACACGGCAACATATGAAAGAGGAGAAATGTGTAGGGATGAAATTGCTTACATTCAGATTGGTAACGAGTGGAAGCAAGAATTGCCTGTGAATTAATTGTAGAAACATGGATGATGAAAGCCGACTGCATATTCAATTGTTTGTGCTTGAGAAAGATAGAGAGAGCGAGAGAGAGATGAGGAGAACAAAAATTCAATTAACGTTACGTTTGAAGGAGAGAGAGAGAGAGATGAAGAGAGTATTATCATAATATGGGATAATGAAAAGATTAATTAACATTGAGCGGAGAAAGATAGACGAAGGGGTGGGCATCAAAAATTTTGGAGGATAAGTACGACATAGTTATAGTGTTAGAGAGTAAAAATGAAAAAAATGTTTTTCATGTATGGTGACTTTTTAAAGTAGTATAGATTTAACTATGTCTATCTTATTTTTTTAGCATATCAATTAGTATATGTTTATATGAAATGAATATAAATTTTTTTGACACATTTTGGATATGTTATATACTTATCTAGATAAACTTTTAATATACTAGAATCATTTTATATTTTCTAAGACTAAAAAAGATATGATAAACATATTACCTAGTTTACTTGTAATTTTGACATTTGTTTTACTAATTACGGTAGACATTATAGAGTGCACATTGAACTGTATAATTGAATGAGTGATAAATATCGAAATTGACGAGCCCAGATCCAACTATACATGGGCCCAGTTCATGGGTTAAACTCAAATCATCAAAAGGCAGACCAAGCTATGACCTCAGTCCAATCCAAAGCTCAAGAGTTTAGGAAAAGTCAACACAAGTGAGAGAGCAATCATCGGGATAGTCATTACTCCAAAATAGTGTCTATTCTCAACTGTAGTTATCATTCCCGATAAATTAAAAGCTTGACATTCACGTCACCACCTCAACTAGAGTTCAATGTCTATAAGTTATAAGCCCTCTACATATGAAAGACACACAGAAAACTCACATACCTCACCTTGACCATTCTACTGCTCTTTCTCACTCTCCTCCCCTTACTACGTTGTATTTTCTTATTAATAGAGTTTTTTGGCCACCGTTGCTATCTTTAGTGGTTAGCTACTTATATCGAACTACTCAATCTTTGTCTCTTACTATTAACTGCTTCATTAATTACTTTATATCACACTCGACTGATTTGATATTGCATAAATTTACTTTTGTGTATCATCATAAATGATGACATGATTGTATATGTAAAGAATAATAAAGTTATTATACAACGGTTTCAATATACAAAAATTCACTGGAGTCAATTATATTCACTCTCCTCGCCTTACTACGTTGTATTCTCTTATTAATAGAGTTTTTGGCGACTATTGTTATTTTTAGTGGTTAGGTACTCAGATCCAACTACTCAATCTTTGTCTCTTATTATTAACTGATTCATTAATTACTTTATATCGTACTCGACTAATTTGATCTTGTATAAATTCACTTTTGTGTATCATCATAAATGATAACATGATTGTATATATAAAGAATAATAAAGTTATTATACAACGGTTTCAACGTACAAAAATTTATTGAAGTCAATTATAAATGATTTTAATTACCCTATATCTTGTAAAATGATATAATTAGTCTTTTTTTTTATTGTTGTCGTTCGTATATATTAGAGTTACTAGTTTTTAGTCAATTGGGTTTAATGAACTTTTAAGTATTAAATATAATGTAATTAAATATAAATTATTATCCTATTTCTATCGACTAAAAGAAAAAAATTAGTTTGTTGAAATATTTGCGCTTATCCTGACACGATTTTTTGGCTCAGTCCCTGGCCAGGATTAAAATATTCATGAGGGATAAATTCCTCGTGACCTAGCCTCATGACGTTGTCAAAATTTAAATTTAAGGCATCTGAATTTATAACTCGTCTCTATTATCACTTAAATTATTTTTTAGGATTCTACGCTAACGTTCTGAATCCAAAATTTCTCGTCAGTCACACATCAAGGATAATAATTATTTTTTTTGCTTGTCCGATAAGAATGGATTTATCAAAGCAAGCACACACACGTGAGTATATATGAATAATATGTTGGTCAACAATACATCAAGCAATTCCAAATGCTTGACAAGGATAAGAATGGACCACCAAGAATCAACACTGTAAAAGGAATAAGGTGAAAGATAATTTGTAAAAATGTATTCATTCTTTAGGCCATGATAACTACGCAGTGATGAGACGATTGGTTTTGTAATAAATTTCTGAACTTTTAGTTGACAACAGACATGACAATTATATTATTGGTCAAAAGTTCCTAAAAATAATTCTTCAAAATTCCAGTCTTCACTAATACTCTAAATGCTTCTTGTGGGAAGCTATATATACATATATATATCTTTTGCTTAGAGGCCGACCAGAGTGATTCTAATTCCATTATCCCACTTTCTCATTCTTCAGATGCTATATGCTCTCTATGCTTCTGTGAAGTCAAAGTGTTCCACTAATAATTACTTTGAGAGAATATTGATCTCTTGGAGAGTAGTACCATATATAGTACATAACTTACAAGCTTAGGGGAGGGTGGGTATGTCTATACTAGCTAGTTGCAGATCTATACAATGCACGAGATTTACATCCCATTCCATCTGTATACGTTCCGCCTTGTTGGTATTTCATTAGTTTATTTAGGAGGGTGAGAGATACAAGAGAATTTAAAAAAGAAAAAAGGGGCGAGACTTTGAAGGAGCGAGGGAAGTTGAGGAAGCGATTATCTTGAAATGTGGAATAATTTAATTGAAGGGTAATTTGATTAAAAATCAAAACACGGGAAAATTAAAGTATTTTTGGAGAGAACGCTTCTTAAACTCTTTTTTTTTTCATTTTGTTTCTTTAATAACACACACACACAATGATTGTGCCTAGTTCCAAAGGATTATGCCTGATAGCAGGATCTAAGAGTTAAATATTTACAGACATGTATAGATACTCTAAAGTTGGGTTGAACCAAAAAGGGTGAAATTTAGTACACCACAACAGCAAGACAATAATTGATTGGTTTTTTGTGAGTCAACCATCTTATTGGGTGAACTCTAAGACGCTTGTTAACCGCACAAGAGACTTGGTCACATCTTTGCCTCTTAAATTTCATTGTGCAATTGTGATGGACCGAACTTAATCATACGAAAATTTAGCTCGATTTCAGAGAATCCAAACTTGCTATTTTGTCCTTTCTTTCCTTTCATGACAATACACTCTCCTTGCCTTCATTCGAAGATAAGAATACTCAAACAATCCTCAACTAAACAAAACTTTTAGCATCAAGATAAGTATCAAATAATCCGAAAACTATCAATCACTTGAAACCATTACCAATCTTAATCATTATCATAAATGAATAAGGGAATTTAAGTGGAACAATCAGTTTCTCATCATCTGATTCTTCCAGTTAACGATTCTGACACAAAGCCATTTGCTTTACCAAAAGCCTAAAGAATATTTCATATAATGCTAAAATAAAGACAACCCTTTCTTCTTCACTTTAGTCTTTGAATTGGGTTGAACAGAATTTTTGAATTCTGAAGCTTTTTGGGTGATTAATAAATCATATAAGAAAGTTGCAGTCAGTTGCATTGGATAATGAGGAATAGAATCCCTTTACAATTCATATTCTTGTTTGGAAATTGGAACTTAATCGATTATTCTCAAAGCAACAATAATGCTTGTCATTGTTTGATTTCCTTTCCTACTTATGTTTCTTTATTTAAAAATGATATTGAACTAGCTAGCGATGTAATTAGCTGATTGGGTTCAACCTAGATTTGATTTACTAGTTAATACCTACACTTGAATTTTTGAGCTCAAATTACATGACACGAGCTAGAATTCAAGTTCATATGGGTTCAATTTGTTAAAAAAATTGCGACTCTTTTTGTTAAGTCAAAAAAAATCGAACTTTGATAGTAAGGTTGCATGATTTTATGTTACTTGATGACATTAATGGGCCGCTGTCTTGATATGAAGGGAAACTAACTAGTGGGCACATCAAATGTTATATGCCTTTTCAAAAAAAAAAAAAGAAGCTCAAGCACGAAAATATGGTTATGCTAGTTTTTTTTTATTTACGATGATTAATAGTAATGACCAACGATCCTTTCAACTCGTGCATGTTCTCTAACTTCTAGCTGTGTGCAATCGGTTACAAACTATGCACATCGAGTTAACCAAGTTTTTTTTTTTTTGGGTGAGACTCGAACTTTTGGGACACTGAGCTATTGACTGTAATGGTAATATAGCCAACCAAACCAATCTAACTGTATTTGCCACAATTTCTTTAACTTTAAAAGGAAAGATAAAGGTGTAAGAACACATTCCTTAAGTACTTTATGTGCAGTACATCTTTTCAACTGTGCATGGAAAGACATGAGAAATAGGTTTTCGTGGGAGAATATTTGATAGGATATTGGTCCTAACTTGGCCTTTTATAGAAGAACTCACATGATGGGCTGGGCTTTTAGAATTTTAGATAAGCTTCTGGCCCATCTCCAACCTAAATGGCAATTTTCTACCTATGACAGTACTAGATCAGCATCAAAAGAAAGAACTGTAATTTTCTTTCAATTATTAGTGAATCAATTAGTCATTCATCATATATTTTAGTAGTACGCATTATTTATCAAGAGTTCCTAACTAATGCAAGGTAGAAAATTGGATTGATTGCAGTAAATTTGAATAAATTTAGATGGGGATAAGAAAGTCTCAAAATGGAGGTTTTTCACCTTTAAGATTGCGTAGAAAATATTTTAGGTTCGTTATCTTCACATCCCTAGCTCATAATCAAAGTGGTCTTTTGCAATCTCATGTGCGACCATCAAAAAGTTGGCTAGCCTGCATGCGGTTACAAAATCGCATGTAGAAGTCCCCTTAATCCTCCCTCTCTAAAAACAAAGTTTTGCATCATCAGCGACCCTAACGCAAGTTTTTATACCTTCTGTCCAAATCCCTTACAACTATAGGTGTTCACTCGGAAAATATATGTATAGATCGGTTTTTGGAGACTAAAAAAATGAGAGTTGAGGGAAAGTTGGGTAAGTATTGGTTGATATGGAATGGTGGTATATGGCATCATGGTAATATGACCATAACCATCCATGGTTGGTGTTTAAACATTAATCACGTTAAATTTAGAGAAATTTCTAGGCTCCATTACCAAACGCCATTATGGGAAGGGCCATTGCCTAGCACCGAGTTTAAAATTCTGAACTAATAATTTTGAGGTTGTATGTTTATCTCAATAATGTCAAACACTTCGTTTATATCTAGTCTAGGCTGTCTAGCCATCCAAACTTGAATCAACAACAGTTGTTTGTGGAAAATAACATGGTATTCGACCAAATCCTCTCGAAGGTGTGCCCCATGCCACTCCTCGTTATTGATTTGATAGTATCTGTCAAAAGTAGTTTTAAGTCAGTGATGACATGATGGACTCCATCTAATAAATAGTTATGGCACCCAAACACACACATATTGGTCTTGATTTTTCACATTATTCTTTTAGTTTTCATTTTTTTAGTTCTTATATGGAAGGGAATATTCTCATAATTTTCCAGCAGACAAAAGGGATATTCAGAAGAACATATAAAGAATATGGCGATACGTGTCACGAGGAGAATCTCTGGCATGCATTGCAGGTATATAGAGAGAGAAAGAAAAAAGGGGTGGGAAGAAGAGAATCTGCAGAAAAGGTTATGGTTGGAGTCTTGTACGAGAAGACTGATTTTAGAAAGTGACCAACCATATCATTTCAAAACCTGTCCCTTTTCCTGCCAAGGGAATTCGATGCTCTCTCCCCCCCGCCCCCCTCTCTCTTTCTCCTGTTTTTATTGAAGAAGCTCTCTCTTGCTACTAAAATTACTGGTTCCATCGGGTCTGGTTAAGTTACTGTTTTCCTTATTGATCTCATACTCATTTAAAAGAAAATTGTTGTTTTAATTCAAGACCTAAACTTTTAAGCTAATTAGAAGACATTCAGATCTTCTAATTAACTTATGTTCCGTTTGATAGGAATGATGAAAAAAAAAAGGGGTACACTTTATATCCTTTAAAGAAATAAAATATAAATGAAACATTTTCCTTCTTTTGTATTTGGTTAGATAGATGAAAAATAAAAATGACTATTTTTTTTTTTTTTGTGATTGCTAAAACTATGGGTGACAATCGGGTCATATCGTGTTAAATCATTACGAGTTTGTGTCAAACATTAATCACACTTAACTCAACTTATTTAACTAA
>CM042188.1:32361562-32375084 GCA_023539305.1 Ilex asprella | reverse complement strand
CCATCCACTACTTCAAGAAAGCAATTTACTAAACTAGATCAGTGAGTCACCCATGAGAACCAAAGCACAAACATTCATCAATTGTGAAAAAAGGTAAACCAAAGAGAACATTCAAATCAAAATTCTAGAAAGATATCCAAGCCACTAACAATTAGACATAAAACTTCAAATAAGTACCCCCTCTTCGCAAGGCCAAAGCAAGTAAAAATACTCATACAACAGAAATTTTACCAGATATGCTCTTTTCTTCATCCTCATCTGCATAGTAATCATCATCATCATTTTTACTGTCCAACTGCTTAGCCACTGTGTCACGCTGTGGAGAGGGATTGCCACCTCCTGTAACAGACTGCTGATAAAGAACACCTCCCGCAATGGTTAGGAGAAGACAAACCAAACCAAAGGGACTAGCATGCTTATCCCAAATCAACACATTGATTGACACGGTCAGAAATTTATTGACCACACCAGTCACCGTAAATGCAGTGGCAGATATTGCTTTCCTCGCCGCAAACCCAAAGAAACTTATGAGCAGCCCAAACACACAAGACAACGACACTGCCATGAACACAACAAGGTTAAACAACTTCCCAGAATCCGATCTCACAGCAGTAAACACATCAGCATATTCCCCCGTAATAATCCAGAACAACGGAGCCACCATCAACGACAACAAATTGTTGTAATAGACAAAACCCCAAGTATTCAATCCAAGATTGGTCACCATGTGCTTGATATAAACCATCTCAGTCGTAATTGTCACCAAATAAGCAAATGCCCAAGAATATGCAGTCAATGTAAACCCCGAATCAGTAGCAACATAACCAATAGCCCCACCCAAAATAATCAACAATGACAAAAAAGTAAACTTGGACGGACAGGGTTGCTTTCTAAAAGTAGTATCAGCAATGGCAACCAACAAAGGTGTCAATGACCTAAATACTATAAACGTATCCACATTGGCGTGACGCAAAAGATTTGTGTTTGTGAAGATTGCCAGGTAAAAAACAAAGGCAGCAGGCATGAATTTCTTGGCGGTTTCAAATGTGAAAGGATCATGGTGTAAAAACCCTAATTTACCCAAAACCCAAACCCCTAGAGCTGAAGTCAGGTACTGTAGTGCAGTGAGAAGACCAGGGTAGTTGAATTTGGTGATGGCAAACTTGTTTATCACTGCTAACAAGCTCGAACACAGAGCATAACCTACTACAAGACTGCTTGTTGCATAGTATTGCTTCGATGCATCTAATCTAATAGAAGCCATTGTTTCGCTTTTGGGTTTTCAGGGTTAGCAATCTTTGGGTTTTGAATAGCCAGATTGCTACTAAATCAACAGATTTAAAGGACTGAACTGAAATCAAGAATGAAACAAGCAGAGATGATAAAACTGTGGCAGAATGATGAGAAAAAAAAAGGCAGTAACCTTCGGATTCTTCACCAAGTGAAAATGGAAGAGAAACATCTGGTAATTCCGCCGATGGAAACAGTAAATTTAGTGGGATTTCAATAGAGATTAGATCAGAGAGTAGTGAATTGATGTTAGATAAAGAGAATAAGAGCAATATATTGAAATCGAAACGAAATGTGAAGAGAAATATCTATCACCGACACATATAAGATGATAAATCAGAATCTAATTAAAGCCAAAGAAGGAACCTTTTTGCGCGTGACTGATCTGACGAGCCTCAGGAGAGAGACAGAGACAGAGACAGAGACAGAGATTTGAAGACGTCTGTTGTTGCACGTTGTTTGAATTGAAAGCAAGGTTCAGGACTGGCAGGTTCGATTGGAAGACGACGACGGAGGGGGCTGTGTTTGGATAAAACGACAGCGTATTAGGGAACTAAAGTCATCATCCAAATGGAGCACAGGCGGTCAGTCGGAAGAATCCAAGCCCACTATAGGCTAGGGGAATTGGAGCGTACAACCCAGCCCATGGAGTTTGGACTTATATTGGCATATTATGATGATATTATGGAATTATATAGAATCCCCTGCCTAACAGTGGCAAGAGTCTATATTTACACCCGCACAATTTTTAGAGAGTCTAAGTGTAATATTTTAAATGTAAAAAAACCTAGATGATTAAGTGACAAGTCTTAGAAAACCGAGCATAACTTATCCATAAAGAATTGTCATTGAGCCCAGTAGAAGAGAATGTAGGATTAGAATTATATTTGTATATTATGATGACATCATAAAATTCTAACAGATATATTAATAGACATTGATGGCAAGGGTTTAAATGTTACATGCGTACAAATCTTAGGAAGTCTGCGTGTAAAATTCCAAATGTCAATATTTTTATGTGATTAAGTAAATTAATATCACGGAATTCGATTGTAATTTATTCAAAAATAAATTCTGCTAACTAATTTATTTGAGTCATTTGACGAATCAAACGACTCCATCTATTTCTCACTCAAACATTGGGGTCATGTTTGATTTAGGTATGAAGATATTAGATTGGATTAATTTAATTCGGTGATGACGTAATATCAAGTTTGAATTAAGTTATAGCGACACAGCATTGATTTCTCGTTAATTCTGACTCAGTTTACAATTGTCATTTAACACTTAATATTATGTAGTAATGTAGACCATGTGGTAGGTGATATTATTTTTAACAAAGTGAGTATTAAAATTGCAATGTTTTTATTATCTTTATTAATTTAGACTCACACGTTCATATAAAAATTATACATTTTATAAATTCTTACCTTCAATATTTATTTTGTCATTTTAAATATAATATCATACACTATTACCTAAACCACATACAAAAATTTGATATTATAATTATAAATTTATACTTTGCCTCAACTTTGATTCAAACTTATTACACAAGGATAGAATCAAATAATAATCTTATTAACATTATTTATATAGATTAGAAGAAAATCAATTACCTAATTTTATTTTTTTATTTGTATCCAAACTAAATATGTCCCGGAAATATAAACCTTGCTAATTCTTTTATCGAGTTTACAAGTGGGGGTGTTAATTGGGTTAAGCTTGCGAGCCTGAGTTTGAACTTGAGCACGAGTCCAAGTCTAAGCCTGATCTTGGTGAACATGTTTTTATAAATGATTCTAAAAAATTATTTAAACTTGACTCGTTCAGAACTCGAGTTTAAGTCGATTATTTTAAATATAAATGGGTTAAATTTTTTACTCATTTTTTTAAATGAATTTAAAAATTATTTAAATTCAACTTATTTAGAAAATAAGTGTAGTTTGAATTAAATTTTATATAAGTCAAACTCAAATCCAAATAAATCGAATTTGAGCCGAACCAGATAACTTTCGAAGAACACTCAGGTTGGCACTACGATTGTGGTGCCCGGTATAAGTCATTTGCCGAAATTGGGTATGTATTGCGAAACTGGCTCGATGATGTCTCGACATGGCTTTTCTGTTCCGTTTTGCTTTGAAGCGTTCACAGAGCTCGATGATCTCTCAACATGACTTTTCTGTTCCATTTAATCTGTGTCCAATTCCCGCCATTTCAATCCCAATCCAATTCACTTTTCAACCACCTCCCACATGGCGAGAATTACAAAGGGAACATGTATGTTCCACCTCAAAACCTGCAAATCCATGAAACAACTCAAACAAATCCAGACCCAAGTCTTCAAAATTGGTCTCCACAAAAACAAAGACGCCCTCAACAAACTCATGGCTTTCTGCACAGAACCCTCCCTTGGAAACTTGTATTACGCTGAAAAAATATTTCATTTCCTTGAAGACCCACATTTGTTCGTCTACAATGTTATGATCAAAGCGTATACAAAGAATGGTAGGTTTAGAAGAGCTCTTTTGTTGTTTGATGAATTGAGATATAATGGGCTGTGGCCTGATAATTTCACGTACCCGTTTGTGTTTAAGGCGATTGGAGGGTTAAGAGAGGTTCTGTCAGGTGAAAAGGTTCATGGATTTGTTGTCAAAAGTGGGGTGGTGTTTGATTGTTATGTGTGTAACTCAGTCATGGATATGTATGGTGAATTGGGTTATGTTGGTAGTTTGAAAAAGATGTTTGATGAAATGCCTGAGAGAGATTTGGTTTCTTGGAATGTTTTGATTACTGGGTTTGTTAGGTGTAACAGATTTGAAGATGCTATTGCAGTTTATTGCCAAATGCGACGAGAAAGTGATGTGAAACCTGATGAAGCTACTGTTGTGACTACACTTTCGGCTTGTACAGCGTTGAAAAATATTGAACTTGGTAAGGAAATTCATCAATATGTGAGTAATGAACTTGGATTTACAACTATAATTGGCAATGCATTGTTGGATATGTATTCTAAGAGTGGTTTTTTGAGTATGGCTCGGCAAATTTTTGATGGAATGCTGACAAAGAATGTGATTTGTTGGACAAGTATGGTGTCAGGATACGTCAATGGAGGTCAGTTAGATGAAGCTAGAGAGTTGTTTGAGAGAAGCCCAGTTAGGGATATCATTCTCTGGACAGCTATGATTAATGGGTATGTGCAGTTCAATCAAGTTGATGAGGCAATGGCCTTGTTCCAGGAAATGCAAATGAAAAGGATTAAGCCGGATAAATTTACTGTCGTTTCTCTGCTTACAGGTTGTTCTCAATTAGGGGCCTTGGAACAAGGCAAATGGATCCATGGATACATGGAGGAGAACAGAATAAAAATTGATGCAGTTGCTGGTACTGCTCTTATAGATATGTATGCAAAATGTGGGTGCATAGATAAATCATTGGAGATCTTCGGCGGGTTAAAAGAGAAAGATACAGCTTTATGGACTTCAATCATTTGTGGGCTTGCCATGAATGGGAAGACCAGCAAAGCACTGGAGCTATTCTCAGAAATGGAACGAGGTGGGTTTAGACCAGATGATATCACCTTTGTTGGTGTTTTGAGTGCTTGTAGTCATGGAGGACTGGTGGAGGAAGGCCGCCGGTATTTCAGTTTGATGAAGAAGTTGTACCAGATTGAACCGAAGTTGGAACATTATGGGTGTCTGATTGACCTGCTTGGTCGGGCTGGACTATTAGATGAAGCAGAGGACTTGATAGAAGAGCTACCTAAAGAAAATAATAAGATTATAGTTCCACTCTATGGTGCTTTTCTTAGTGCTTGCAGAATCTATGGAAATATTTATATGGCTGAACGTGTTGCAAAACGGCTCATGGAAATGGAATACAGTGATTCCACTGTCCATACCCTTCTTGCCAATGTCTATGCATCTGCTGACAGATGGGATGATGCGACAAAGGTGAGAAGGAAAATGCGAGATCTTGGAGTTAGGAAGGCGCCTGGATGTAGTTCAATAGAGGTTGATGGCAATGTCCATGAGTTCCTAGCTGGAGATGGATCTCACCCAGAAATGTATAAAGTTTACTCCATGTTGTTTAGTATAGCTAAACCATTGTCAGGTTTCGAGGAAAATGAAATGGAACAAGATAAGCCACTAGCAGGAAATTTGTGATGAACAATGCCATATTTTTGCCAGTCCAACTAGTGAGAAACTGCTTAAACTGTGATACTTGTATCGGTTAAGTGTTGATATTCTGAAAGATGTACATAGATTTAAAATTTTCATAGTATGGTCATGATCATGTGTGGTTTGGCATACATGAAAAATGTATTGGAAATTGGAATCAAGTGAGGGCTCAAGGAATCCAAGACCAATTTCTTGAGAAAATTTTTGTCAAAAAGGATGAAAGCAGACAGACCTGGTAAGCTCATGCAATAGAAATTTTAGTTTTTGTATTCATGTTCATTTGCAGAACTTGAAGGAGGGGGTAGGGATTGGAATGTCATAGATCAATGCTAAAGCCTCATGAAAATATATATGCTTTCTTCTAAACCCATTATGGTTCAGGTTAGTTAAGAGTTTCAATTTGCCTAATTAGTCATGATCTTTTTGGGGCCATTTGTAGTAGGATTCCAATGTAATGGATTTGAAGTTTTGTAAGCTTGAAATATAAATGTTAGTGGAGAGAAAGAACACAATATCTTGCATGTGAAAAAACAAGTTGTCAATAACCAAGTCTTAAACTTTTGTTTCTAAAAGTGCATTGAATTATTTGAAATGAATCTATGCTCCATCAAACTCTGGGGAATCCCTTCTTAAAATTTCCCACATGATAATGAAACCCGACATCTTGATGAATTTCTTCAAGAACAACAATTGATCTACAGCTAAAGCGAATTAAGATTCTATCTAGGACAGATAACTAATGTTGTGCTCAAAATACTTTTCTTGATGGAATTATTGACCTCGAGATGCAAATTCGTGTATAAAGATGTGGAAAATTCTGTTTGTACCTATTTTAGGGACTTAATCTAAGAATATAGTGAATTGTAGTTGTTAGATTAGAAGTAGGCTCCATCTAACAATAAAACACAACCAATCTGTAACAACTACAAATGTTATACTTCCTCTTTTTTTGGAACTTTTCAGACGAATGCAGCCTCCTCTGGCTGTTCAAAGTCATCAACCTCTTCAAAGGTAACATCACGCACTTCAAATGCCAAACGGTCCAAAACTGTTTTTAACATAAATTTACCTCAAACAATGCTATAATGACCAAAAAGGAGAACAAAATATAGACCAAATAATGTGACACATGTCAGGTATAGTTTGAAATTTAAATGAGTAAAAGCGAGAACAAAAATATCTCCATATCAGTGTCCCATCGTTTGATCGCTGTTTTTTGTTCTATTTTTTAGTCAATCTAACATTATTTATTTGCCTATGGTTGAGGTGCACGAGTTTGCAACTGCCTTTGCAATAATAAACTATCTAGAAGCAAAATTTTCATCGTGTCACATTATGCCATTTGGCTGTACTTAGAGTTTCAAGCAGAATGGAGGGTTCCTGCCCGTTTGTGGTCCGCCATGTTGATGAGCCTGAATCAAACAGGCCCCATACGCGAGTAGTTGAAGGCCATCTTTTGTAGTGCTCCTTGGACATTTTTGATATGACGGAAGAGGACTGGCTCTTCGATTTCATGAAGGGCCTCCAACTTGCACCAAAATGTCCAAGACTTAGGGGCTGCACTTTGATACTATTTGAAGGTTTCAAGTTCTCCTCTCACAAAATAACACAGATATACTAACAGAAAAAATGTTCAATGAGATTCATGCAACAATTCTTAGATAGTGCTCCTTAGATAACAAACACTAGCTCTCAGGGCAATTTCACAAAGATAAGATCAAAGATAATAAAACGCACGTAATAGTGGTCCTTATAGCCGTTCTTTTTTATCTTAAAGAACGTTCAAAAAACCTAATACTTAACTACCGAACTGGGGGAAAATTACGATAACTAGATACATAATGTTGAGTGGTATGCCCGATGCATGTCATTTACGAGTAATTATGTATAGTTGAAGTTTGCATTACAACACTGCTCCTCAGCCTGCAGCTAGTTTCTAGATACACTAAAAAAAAATCTCATTTTGTAGAGAATAATGCACCTCATATTTCCTACCTACCCCAAAAAGCCTTCAACCTCATACTTTTTTGGGATATCATTGTTACAACCAGCAGAAAAGTCCAACTATCAACTGTATTTGGACCCAAAGAGCTTTATCACTCGCCAATTTGCATACCTGTCGTGTTAGTTTCCTATGTGACTGAGCTAATGTGCCACGTCTCACCGGCGTCCGGGTCATGCACCACCCTCCAACCAACTCTCCACACTCCCCACGTGTCTGGCCTGTGCCAAAACGAGCCCAACACATTCTCTTACCTTTATACAAGTATATCTTCCCTCTCCAATTCAAACTCAAAGCAGACCACAAAGCCCTAGTGTTCACTTTTCTAGCCCCTTAGTTCCGTATCTGTGAACACATTTTGTTTTTTCAAATCCAATTTTTCTGTGGAAATGTCTCTCATTCCCAACAACATTGGCTCATGGTACAAAAAGCGAGCAGATGGAGATAATGATAATCGCGATGATGGATATGAGTACGCCCCCGCAGCATGTAACGAAAGAAATAGAGATGGAGATGGAGATGGCGATGATGATGATGATGATGATGATGGAGATTACGACTATGCTCCTGCGGCATAGGATCGCTGGAGACTAGCTATGACGATGATGGTAGTGGCGACTATAATATTTACTTCTACGGCATGAATGAATTGCATATTAGTAGTGTTATAAGTAGTATTGGTGCTCTATGTTAATGATAAGAGTGGCTTTAAAAGCTAGTGATGGGTTTGTCAAAAACCCTACTTTTTGTAGTTTATATTGAGGTTATGCATTTGATGTTCATGAGGTCATGATTTTAATGGAACTTAATATATTTTTGTTATGCCCAGCTTGAGAAAATTATATATTATGCGACATGTGACATATAATGGCTGTCATATATGTGATGATATTGATATCCTGGTCATGAATTGATCATAGATGGCCATTTATAGATTATTTATATAATAAGGTAAAATTTTTTGATCCAATATAATAAGGAAATTAAAAAGTTGAATTCTTAACTTATAAAAATACAACAACGATCAAGATTGATCTAATTTTTATTTATTTTGATTCAATGGTAAAAAATTAATTCTAAATTTGTTTTCTCACCAAGAAATATCAACTTCTCAGCCCGATCTCTAATATCAGACAACTTAATCAAAACACTCCACATAATGTCAAATAATCCTATCAATTCTCACTTATCTCTCTCTCTATATTTTAATTTTAAATTATGTAATTAAAAAAATAAATAATTATTTAAAATATAAAAATTGCATGATTAATTTAATTTTTTATATTGTATAATATATTCAGATAAGAGGTTATTGTTTGTGAATCGACAAACTACAACTTTGTTTATTTTATAATGGAAGACTGATATGTGGCAATGTTGTTTGTTTATTGTCTGTGGTGTAATACAACTATATTAATAGGTTGAATTTGAGGGGAATGTTTGGTTGTCAGCTACTGTTATTTTATGGGTAAATATTTGGCAGAACAGCTCAAAATAATGGTTTTGACACCACAGAATAATAAGATATTAATATCATTATGTCACGACACGAATTTAAAAATCACATATAAATAGGTCAGTTATTTATTGACTTTAAGGGCATGTTTGGTTCACAGATTAGATTTGAATGGTATTTAAAAGGATATTCATTTCACCCCTACTCAATGGGATACTATACCCAATTTTAAACTTACAAAAATTAATTGTGTGATACTTACCTAAAAAAGTGTGTCATGTGAATTATTCAATGTAAAAAAACAATTGTAACCTTATAATCCAAAGCAATTCATGTCCTTATTTGTCTGTACAATCACCTGCGCATGACTAAAAACAAATCGGTGACATCTTAAGTTTAAACATAATATAAGAAAAAAAATCGGTAACACCGTGCGCTTAAACATAATACAAGGAAAAATTTAAAATATTTTTTTTAAAAAATCGGTAACACAGTATACTTAAACATAATACAAGGAAAAAATTTAAAATATTTTTTTTTAAAAAAAATCAATAACATCGTACTCTTAAACATAATAATATAAAGAAAAATTCAAAATAATTTTTAAAAAAAAAATAAAAAAAAATCGGTGACACCGTACGCTTAAACATAATACAAAGAAAAAATTCAAAATAAATTTTTATATGTGAACTCTTAACAAAGAAAGACATTTGTGTCATTTTACTCTCTTATACCGTCATTTCATTTGTACCATGAAGATAATACCACCAGGTAGGTGATATTCATTAATACCATATACAAGGCATTTAGGACACTGTTCAAACCGAGTCAGTATTACGATCCGAAAAATAGTACTGAATGTAAAATGTCAAACAAACAAGACATAAAGTGGACCTCACATACTATTTCCTTCTATCCCACCCTATAATACCATCTTATCATTCTACCAAACATGCCCTAGACGAATATATAACAGTAGACAAATGTAATATGATAAGGTTATTTACATAACTCATTAGGAGGTCAAGAGTTGGAGATTTATCAAGATTTTTATATTGAAAACAAGACAGTCCTTGTCAAGTTTAATGTGTATTTGATTCTAACAAGATGCTTAGCACATCTCCAATAGATGCATAGCCAAACTACCCTACTATTAACCCTAATTCCTAAACAAATTATGTAAATTTCGTGATATTTGCTTCTCCTAGACAAGCAGGAGTGTTTGTTTCACCAAATTAGGGGATTAGGTGGGGGATTGGTTTTAAACTGTCTTGGAACCACATATCCCTCATTTGGGTCGGTTAAAATAGGTGAGATATTCCTTAGGTTTAAAATCATTGCACCGTATCAAATAGTGGTTCTCTCTCTCTCTCTCTCTCCTCATCAAGCCATCTTTCACAAATACAAATACAAACACAAACACAAACACATAAGCCCACCGTCGCATCCATTCAAACTCAACCCACCAGAGATACCTCCAACAATCATAACAGGTCCTCGGCCTCTTGAATTCACTATACCGTTCAATTTGAACTCCAGTCAAACCATTGGGCTTGTAATTTTAATTTTTTTGGTCTGGAAGTATTAATTAATCTTTACAACAAGAAGTTGTTTACTAACCTAAACCATCAGCTTTATAACTTCTTTGTTCGTCGCCAGTAGTAATACCATGGAGCTTTTGGAATCATATCTACCAGGCTTTCAGTTTGAAATATAGTGTTAATCTCCACGGCCATTACCAGTAGCAGTAATACTTTCCAAGTGGTAAGTCCTGGAGTTATTTTGGAGGAGGATGCTCTAGTTAGTGAGCTTATTGATCCACTCACTAGGGCGAGAACTCAGGTGATTAATAATGTTTTTCTGAAGCATGAAGCCGTAGTAATTAAAAGGATCCCGTTGGGTGTGTATTCTATGCTTATTATGAAGGATTGCTTGTGGGCAACATCGACTTTTGGTTTTGGGATATTATTCAACAACTAAAGCCTGATCTTTGGGCCTTTTTTTTTTTTTTAGTTCTGTGATGGCTGCTGTGGCGAAATAGAAATGAAAGTGTTCTTCTAGTAACCACGTAATGATTCGGCTGGTATATGCCCTACAGGCTGCAGCGATAGAGTACCTATCCCAATATGAGCACATTGTTGAACAGATTAAAATTGCTACCAGTGGGGCTGCAATAACTATGTGGTCTGGGCATTTAAAAGTTAATTTCGATTGGGTGGTGTTTGAAAAAGAAATGCTATTGGGGCGGGTGTGGTAATAAGAGATGAGGCTGGGATGTTTATTGCGGGTATGTCAAAGAAGATCATTGCTTTGGTTGAGGCGCAAACTGTAGAGACTATGGCTGTGATATAAACAAAATACTGAAGGACGTTTTTACACAATAACAGTAGGAAACAGAGGATACAGATAAAGCATAGGACAAACTTTTCTACTTTTCATTGATAAACAAACAGCCTATAAATAGACTAATATATAACTGAAAACAACATGAAAATAGACACTATCCAACGTTCAAAACAAACTTCTATTGACTAGGTATCCAACGTTCAAAACAAACTCCTACTGACTAGATAAACAGAAACAAACTTACTCACTCTCCTAAAGACTAGGACAACCCAAATGTGGAAATTACTAATTTCCTAAACAATCTCTCCCTTAAAATTGATGTTCCAAACATAACATTTAGTTTAATAAGAGTCAAACTTTGAAGCGTCATCCCTCAAATTGAATTATTTGTAGTGCAAACACCAAGTAGCTTCCTGAGCTTTTGAAATGCAAAAAACTTGAGAGGCTTGGTTAGAATATTAGCGATCTGGTCTTCACTTCTGCAGTAAATAAGATTAATGACTCCATCATTCGTGATATCCCTCAAAAAATGATACTTCACACCTATATGTTTGCTTCGACCATGTAAAACTGGATTTTTTGAAAGCTTTATTGTTGAACTGTTGTCACAATAAATCTGAGTTGGTCCATCCTCTTTGAAATGCAGCTCTTTAAGAATTTTCTTTAGCCAAATAGCTTGACAAACACAAGTTGTTGCAGCAACAAATTGTGCTTTAGTGGATGATAATGTGACAATAGATTGTTTCTTTGATGACCATGAAACAGCTCCTGTCCCCATCATGAAAACATACCCAGGTGTGCTTTTTCGATCATCTGAATCTCCTGTTCAATCACTATATGTAAACCCTAACAGATCTAACTTTTCTCCATTCTTGTAGAACAATCCAAACTCCTTAGTACCTTAAGTAACGAAAAATTCTTTTTGCATCCAAGAGATGAAGCTGTGTAGGACATTCCATGTACCTATTAATCACATTTACAGCATGCATTATATCATGTCTTCTTGCTGCCAAATACATTAAACTCTCCACTATTTACTTGTAAAGAGTGTCGTCAAGTTTTCTTTTCTCCATTATCTTTGTTTAGCTTCATACCAAACTCAGATGGAGTATTTACAGGATTACAATCATTCATCTGAAACCTGTCCAAAATTTTCGCACAGGTTTTTTGAGAAGTAAAAATTCCAGTAGAAGACTACAACACTTCAATGCCAAGAAAATAATGCATCATGCCAAGATTAGACATCTCAAATTCAATCATCATGGATTTCTTAAAACTTCCAAACATGGCTGTATTATTTCCAGATTAAATTATCTACATATAAGCAAACAATGAGCATCCTTCCTTCATCTTTGATCTTTATAAAAAGTGTATGTTCATAAGAACATTTTTTAAATCATTCCTTCAAAAAATAAGTTTCTATATGATTATACCAAGCCTGTGGAGCTTGTTTTAATCAATATACATATTTCTTTAACTTATGCACTTTGTGCGAGGTTTTCGCCAAACGCAGTCATCCTCATAACTTAATTCCCCAACTCAGTAACTTTTAAACTTATTTTCCAAACCCATGTTTTTTTATATGTCATTTGGAATGGCACCTTCATATGTAAAAACGTCATTTGCAATGATGAGTTTAAGTTGATTTTTTTTCTTTTGAAAACGTCATTGTAAATACCGTTTTTAAATGCGTCATTCATAATGATATTTTTTAACATGAATAATTAAACGGCAGCTGACAAGAAAACGTCATTTGCAATGACATTTTTAAAGACGTCATTGCAAATGACGCTTTCTGGCCGTTTATACACAATGACCTTTTCTACCATTTAGCCTTTTTACAATGATATTTTCTTAGTTAAAATGTCTCCAACCATCAACTTGTAATAAATTTCATAAAAGCTAATAACTCCACCGCATGTCTCACATCATGATTCACCAAACCAAAAAAAAATTAAATAAATTTAAGAATTTAATTCCATTTTCATAATAATTTTGAACTTATTTTATAATCAAAAATAAAACTGATAAGTCCAGAATTTAATTTCATATTTTTTAATATAAAAACTGTCTCAAAAAAAAAAAAATTAATAAAAAAAACTTAAAAGCTTATTTTGAATGTACACTTCTATATCAAAAAGTATGTATTTAACCCAAGATTTATTAAATTGATTTAAAAAAATCTCAATATTATAATCTCACATCCCACGTCATAAAATCATTCCAATCTGGAGGAGCTCTTCCCCA
>CM042188.1:32348973-32361462 GCA_023539305.1 Ilex asprella | reverse complement strand
GGGTCGTTTGGTAACATTTTCGTTTTCGAATCTTCAAAACAATACAAAACAGAGACAATTTTTGTCTCTATTTTGTGATAAACACTGAAACAGAAAACATGTTTGAGTGTCATTTTTGTCTATCAAATTCTGAGAATAAAAAACAAAAAACATTCATGCATCATATTGTTCAACATACAACCAAATACACACTCCCAATTCAATCCCACTCCCATTTTTTTTTTTCAAACAAATCAACATTTTATATCATTGATAAAAAATTATTACAAAGAGAGAAAGGTAGACAAACCTACCCAATCAACAAATCAAGAACTACTGTCATCTTCCAAAGAATGAGAAAGAATCAAAGAATATTTGAATCTAAATAGAGAGCCCACTCCGATCTTGTGCACCAAGAACCTTCCCATGTCTGGCATCAAACCTTAAACAATTAGAAGCTCTCATCTGCACCGCCTACTTGGACAAAACAACCACAACAACTAATCCAATACAGCAAGGCTTAAGACAAGCCTCTACTAGACAACCCAGCACCTTAAGCTTCTCATATCAAAGCCTCCAAAGAGTATATTAGAAAAGTGAAAAATAAGAATCTTGTGAAATTGGGGAACTAGGAGTTCTAGAACAGCAAATTGGACAAAATAAAGAATGTGCAATAAATAAAAAGGAAACTGACCAGAATAATTTTGATAAATCATTCTATACAGCCACATTGTCAATTGTTCACATGTATTCACAATTCACAAAGATAATGTCAGAAGGTGGACAAATTGCAACATTGTTCTAAGCTCTATCAAGGATCAAAATTGCATTTTAAAATTCAATTGCAATCATAAGTAGGGTCTACCCAATTGAAAATACTTGGAAATTTTCTTAAGACTGACTCCAAAATACAAGCATAATCATTTTTCAAGTTCAAGTAGAATCTAATTCACATTGCAATTAAATGCATTATGCCCAGCAAAAACAAATAGTTCATTCCTAAATTGATCCATAAAACCATACTGATTTGGCTATAAACTCACTGCAAGAGGCTTTTGCATGAACAAATTGACAAGCTATATGAAGTAGGACTTTTCTCCACAAACCATGAAAAAGTGGATGGTCTCAAGCAAGCAAAAATCCCACCAACCGTTACATTGACTGGGTACAGACTTGCTCCAGTGATTGGGTACAGACTTGCTCCAGTTTTTCAAAGGCCAAATTGGTGAATGTAGAGTTCACCAAACTGTCTATGTTACATGGAACAATAGGATGCCATATTGTAGAATTCAGGTCGGAAATGTATATTTCCTTGAGATTATCATTATTCTCAGTGGTATGTTCTTGCTTTCTCCGTCTCACTACTATGGCATTCTAGAGTGCAATCTTAGTGAGACAAGGTATTGACTTTTGAACTTCATTCTAGAGTGTCATGTTGTAAGGTGATTGCCACATGCAATTCACAAATAGAATGCTTTGATAATATATTTAGTGAATCTTAAATCATATAATCAAAATTTGACCTTTGCCTTGAACATTTTGACAAAAGTCACTATTGTCGTTCGAGCATTTCTTGAGTTTATCACTGCTCTATGTTCAACGCTTCTCAATTTCCCATTACTGATTACCTATACCAGGAGTTACAAAACTGATAAATTTATCCAAAACTTAAGTAGACAGACAAATGGAATAGCACCATCTACAAAGGACTTTTAAAAAAACACTAGTAATGTAGCACATGTGATATAGACAATACCAGTAATATAGCACAGAGGGACTCCATTTGGGACCCTGCATCAATGTAAAGAAGCATAACAATCTAGTAGCTTTTAAGGGACATTAGTTACGTAAATATTTTATTAGCTATAGATTTAATTGCAACACAAACACAATGGTATCAATCAAAGAAATGGCCTTTGAAATGAGATGAACCTTTAACTGAAAATGACCATGCATCCTCACCAAAATTTGACATGGTGAACAAAAGAAAAAGATGCTGCCAACACCATCATTTCCCCATTCATTTCCTAACTGCTAATGGAATGTGAAAAATGAACCCCAGCCCTAACTGCTACTAAAATCAGATCTCACACACACACACACATATAGAGAGACCCACCCACAGATCAGATACATTGAGACCAAGATCATACTCTGTATAGATGGAGGCCTTGACTTCTACTCTTCTCTTGGGGGAAAGGAGGAGCAGCATGTGACTGGGAGCGTTAAAACCCACCAAAACCATAAAACCAACAAATCCTTAAATCAAAACACATATCGTAGTTCTAACCTTTTCGAAGAAGAGAACTTAGCAAATAAAGAGAGTGGTCTGGTCCGAAACCCCAGTCGCAGCTAATAGAGCTGAACAAAACAAAGTAAATGTATCGGCTGTGTGGTTTGGTCTCGTCCGAGAAGATGATGGCTGAGTGATTAGAGGTGGAGGAGGAGGAGAGATCAATCGATTTGAGATAGGGGCTGACTAGTTGGAGGATGAGGAGGTAGGAGCGATATGAGAAAGGAGGAGAGACCGACTGAGAAAGGGATCTGAGAGAGAGTAAAAAATTTTAAAAACATTTACCTAGGTCTTCTGCGATGGGCATATATTATTTGACTAAGACGTCATTTTAAATGACATTTTCAACCCTTTTTTTTAATGTCTGTTAGAGTCCATTTAAAAATTTATGTTAAAAAATGTCATTATAAATGATGACTTTAAAAACATTATTCATAATGACGTTTTTAGGAAAAAAAATTCAACTTCAATCGTCATTCCAAATGACCTTTTTTTATATATAAAAAAAAGTGGGTTTGAGAATAAGTTTAAAAGTGACTAGGTTGAGGAATTAAGTTTCGAGGATGACTGGGTTTGGGGAAAACCTCCACTTTATGCTCATTGCCAAGTTTTAAATAAGCAGGAGGTTGATCGATAAATACCTCTTCTTTCAAATCTCCATGGAGGAATGTTGATTTCACGTCCAACTAGAAGATAGGCCATGATTTTTCAATTGTCATCGCAATCACCAATCTTATTGTGTCATGTCTTGCAACCAGAGCAAATATTTCTTTATAATCAACACCAAACTCCTGCTTGTAGCCCTTAACTACCAAGCATGCCTTGTGCTTGTCAACCTCACCATTCTCCTTTAGTTTTGTCTTGTAAACCCACTTTACATCAATTATTTTCTGCCCTTTTGGAAGCTCACATAGCTCCCATGTATCATTTTTTTCAATGAATGTAATTTTAGCATCCATAGCCTTTCTCCATTTTGGTTCTTTGACAACCGCTTCACAAGTGGTAGGATCATAATCTGAAAACAGAGCAAAATGTGTAAGTGGTTCATCACCTTGGTCAACTCCATTTACCTCATAATTAGTCATCCATGCTGGTCTTCTTCGAATACGTTGAGGCCTTTGTGATTCAGCTGCAAGTGGGTTTTCCACATCACCTTGGTCAACTCCAGTTACCTCATAATTAGTCATCCATGTGGTCTTCTTCGAGCACGTTGAGGCCTTTGTGATTCAACTGTAAGTGGGCTTTGATTAGCTATTGGAACATTTTGAGTGACTTCCTCTTCTTGCTCATTCTCCATAGGCTGTGGCCCTTTCTCATCATCATCAAAATCTACTAGAATATTTTCTTTAACACCATTTGGATTCCATGAACAGGTGCCTTTTTCATCAAATACCACATCATGATTTATGACAATTTTCATGGTGCTAGGATTGTATAGTTTATAAGTTTTTTACTTATCACCAACACCAAGAAAAATACATTTTTCTCTCTTATTATCTAACTTCCTCCTCTTCTCATCTGAAATATAGGCATAGACAATACACCCAAAAATCCCAAAATGATCTACAGCAGGTTTCCTTATGCTCCATGCTTCCTCCGATGTCATATTTTGAACAACAAGTGTGAGACTTCTGTTCAATATATGAATGCTCCAATTAACTGTTTTAGGCCAAAAACTTTTGTAATGCCACTTGTTGTCAAAAGGCTTCGCACCATATTCATAATAGTGCGATTCTTCCTCTCACATACACCATTCTGTTGGGGTGTATAAGCTGCTGCAAGTTGTCTCTTGATTCCATTGTTCTCACAAAAATTTTCAAATTAATGTGAGTTATATTCTCCACTGCGATCCGTGCGAAGAACTTTTATTGGGTTACCAACTTCTTTCTCAACAAGCACTTTATAGCTTTTAAAAGCTACAAAGGCTGTAGATTTTTCTTGCAAAAAATAAACTCATATCTGACGACTATAATTATCAATGAAGGTAATTATATATCTTTTAACTCCATTAGAATGTGGTGTTATTGGCCCACAAATGTCAGAATGAACAAGCTCTAATGCTTTCTTCACTTTCCAAGATTTTCTTTATGGGAATTGATTACGGTGTTGTTTACTAATAATACATTTTTCACAAACTTGAGAAGAAGATGTAATTTGAGGAAGCCTTGTCACCATGTTCTTTTGTTGTAGTGTTTTCAATCCACCAAAATTCAGATGTCCATAGCAAAAGTGCCATAGCCATGCCTCGTCTTTTAATTTTGGTGAGAAGCATGAATGAGTGGTGTTGTGGAGATAAAGTGGGAACATACAATTCGCTATCATGTTAACTTGAGTAATTAAGCCCAACTTTGCGTCTTGAATTTGACATACTCCATCTTTGATAAAAATCTCGTATCTTTTTTCTTGTAACTGACAAACACTAAACAAGTTGGTCTTTAAATCTAACACAAAAATAACATTAGTGATAGTGTGGGTAATTTCCTTTGGTTTAGATTGTTACCTTTGCTTTTCCTATAACATAAATTGTGGAGTTGTCACCAAACTTAACAAAGCTGCAAAAGGATTCATCCAAGTCAGAAAATGCCTCCTTCTCTCCACACATGTGGTTACTGTAGCCAATGTCTAAAAACCACATGTTTTGTTAAGTTTCTTCCTTCACATGACACACCATCAAAAGAAACACCTCTTCTTCCTTTTTTGCAAAGTTAGTTTGATCTCAACTTTTTTTATTCAAATTAGTTTGACATTCTAATTTATAATGGTCATACCTATGACATCTGAAACATTCAACATTAGACTTGTCTATTGACTTCGATCTATAAGTTGTTGAGTGGTGGCCTCCACGTCCTCTACCTCTTCCTTGAAATTAACTCTCTTGATGATGATGATGATGATTTTGTTGTTGATTCCCATGATCATTGTTGTTTCTGCCTCCTTTACCTCGACATCTTCCTCTTCCTCGTCCTCTAATAGTTCTATTGAGTGTAGAACAATTTTCTGATAAGGCCTTCAATGCGTGTTCTTCTTTTTTCCTGCTGGTTAATTTTTTGCACATGAACCAACAAAGAACTTTGTAATTCATCAATTGATAGTAAACCAACGTCGTTAGCTTCTTTTGTAGCATATACAATAAAATTAAATTTTGGTGTCAAGGATTGAAGAATCTTCTCAACAATGAGAACATCCTCTGTCTTGTCACCATGGATCCGCATCTTGTTATTGATTGCCATCATTCTTGAAAAATAGTCTGTAATTGATTCTCCTGACTTCATTCGAAGCATTTCGAACTCCGAACGAAGTGCTTGAAGCTACTGCCTCTTAGCCCTTATTGTACCTTGGTACCTCTTCTTCAGGGCGATTTCCTTGCAAAAAATGATTTCCAAGATTAAGCAAAATAGCTTGAAAGAAATAATTCTTTCCTTTAAGATCCTTTAACTTCAGCACAACACCTTCTGTTGGTTCTGCCACTCCAGAAACAACAATCGTCCAATATTCTTTGTACCTCATGAAGTTCTCCATGAGCATGTTCCAATGATCATAATGACTATCAAAGCGTGGAATGGCTAGCTGTACAAAACTTTCAGAAGCCATCAATTTCACTTTTTTTTCTTTCCTCGAAACCTGCTCTGATACCACTGATATAAAAAATAAATACTAAATGATGTTTTTACACAATAACAGTAGGAAGCAGAGGATAAAACTTTTCTACTTTTCATTGATAAACAAACAACCTATAAATAGGCTAATACATAACTAAAAGCAACATGAAGATAGACACTATCCAACGTTCAAAACTAACTCGTTTTGACTAGGTAAACATAAACAAACTTACTGACACTCCTAAAGACTAGGACAACCCAAACATGAAAATTACTAATTTCCTCAAAAGGCTGCAAGGGAAGCTATGTTGTTTGCCAGGCAAATTGGGTGTGATGAAATTGTTCTTGAAGGTGATTCAATAACAGTGATGAAAATGTTGAGTAATAATTCTAAAGACTTTTCTTCTTTGGCCTCTATTGTAGGGAATGTTCAATGTCTTCTTCGATCGATTATTTTTTCTTCATTATTTAGTGTTAGGTGTTCAGGAAATTGCGTAGCTCACCAGCTAGCTCGAAATGTTAGATGTTGTGAGAATGTTGATGTTTGGGAAGAGATGTCACTAGAGTTTGTAGTGTCATATCTTCTTTCATATTTATCTTCTTAAAACAATTCCTACCGTTTTGTTAAAAATAAAAAGACCTAAGATTTTGAAGTAGTAATTTTTTTTATGGCTATGAAAAAAAAATTAATTAACAATTTATTTGTTAAGCAAATTACCTTTCTAAAATATATATAAAAAAAATATTGTTCGATCTTCTGTTGTTAAAAAAAGAATAAACAATATTAAATTAATAAAATTTTCAAACCCAATCTAATCTATTAAATCAAATTTTTTCATATTTAAATAAATATAATTTAATTTACGGTCTTTATTATTGAATTGTATTATTATTTCCAAATAACTACTCATCCAAACTAATTTTTTTTCCCATATCCATCCAAACTTGGTATAAGATTGAATTACATTTTCTTACAAAGGTGCAATGATCATTTCATTTCCATTGATTTGGACATGTGTATAAGGCCCACAATTCACATGTTGGACAGGGTAATGTGCATTGAATTGAAAATAAGCCGAACAACTTTGCATTGAGTTAGAAAACATTGGGTTCAAAATTTAATCCTACCCAATCCTGTTATGTGCATCCAAACAGCCCCTCCCCCACCAACCAAGTTGAGGATGTGAATTATTTCCTTGGAAACCTTGTGCCCATATATTTGGTGTGATGTATTTGCAGCTATTAATTATAAAAATATTAAAAAATAAAATAAAAAATAAAAAATTCACACGTCACATTTTTTGTATAACAAAAAATAAGATATAACACTAAAGAATAATTATATCTCTATTGGACATACATTAGTTTACGTTCTCAAAAAAAGTTTGAGTGATGTTATTGAAATCTAAAAATTTTACTTAATTTAATGAATAAGTCTCAATGAATTTTTTTTAGAGATATAGTCACAACAATACTATTGGATCACGTTACATACATATCATTATACCAACAAATTAAATTAATTTGTTAGGTCCCAATAACATTACTAAAAAAAAATTCTCTTGCAGATAGTTTGGAGGTATACCTTCAAATATAATTATCTCAGGATTCAAAAATATTTTGGTTTATTCAATATGTGTGATTTGCATATAGTTACTAGTAATAATCTAGTGTCTGAAGACACTTTAAAATGTTTAAAAAGTTTCTTTAATATTGATCATACAATATTTAAAATTTCTTTATTTTCTTTATTCACATAATTTAAAATTAAATGAACAAAAATAAAATAAGAAAGATTTACATGTGAATTGATGAGGTTGTCTTACATTGGGGGTCGTGCAATTAAAATTATGTTTTTGAGCTAGAAAAAAAATTTAGGATGAATTTTGTACAATTGAATCAAAATAGATAAAAATTGAATCAATCTTGATCATTATTTTACTTTTATAAATTGAGAATTCAACTTCTTAATTATAATATTAGATAGATAATATTTACTTTTTAGTCAGGTATATTTTTTTTGGGAAATTTGTGGGGTCAGTGTTGTTTTGCTTACTTATTTGGATTTAAGTCTATCAAGAAAACTTAATTGAAGATAAGTTCATTTTGGTTTTTTTTTTTCAAAATACCTCTAATAGTTATATTTAATTAAAACAATTTTGAAAACTAACAATTCTTAAATTTTAGAAGTTTTAATAGTATTAAAAGTGTTTTTCTCCCATATCTATCTATATAAATACATAAATTAGGAATATTTTATCTCATATGTGTTTGTGTGTGTGTGTGTGTGAGAGAGAGAGAGAGAAAATAGTAACATTTAAACACAAAAAATAATAACATTCAAATTAAAAAAGAGTAACATTGAATATTAAGATTTAAAAAAATAATATGTAAAATTAAAATTTCAAAAAATAATAATTTATAATATTAATGGTAAAATGTTCAACAAAAAAAAGAGTAATATTAAAAATGTTCCATAGACAACACACATTCAAACAAGAGGAGAGAAGGGGTAGGCGTGAATTTTTATTTTTATTTTTATTTTTTGGCTACTAAAAGAATTGGATTTTAATATATTTTCTCTAACTTGTATATGTTACAATGATTAGTCTTATATAGACTAATGAAGTAATTTGAATTGATTATAGTCAATTGAGTACATAGAAGAACAAATGATTATGAAGTTGATGGACGTTAAAGAAGAAAGTAGCAGGGCAATGCTTAGGAGTGCTACTTGGGCAGGCCAACTTGAATTTAATCCGAATTCAATATTTTTTTTAAAAAAAAACAGGACTTGAGTTAGAATTTTTAATACTTGGGTTGGGTCTTGGCAAAAAAAATCATAACCCGAATTAAATTCGGTTAAGCATCTGGTTGTCGGATTCAACCTGAATATTAAAATCAGGTTGAACTCAATTATTAAATCGGGTTGAACCCGAATATTCATAAATATATAAATATATTTTAACTAATGTTAGTATTTATCTTCCCTTTTTTGAGTCCACTTCAAGTCTTCACCTCTGGGTCTTCACCACTCTTAGATTTCTCTCTCACTTGTCACTTGTCTTTCATCTGGTTTCAGATTCCCTCTCTCCCTCGTTTGAGTCTTGTCTTAGACTCTCAGCCTACCTCTCTCACTCATTACTCCTCCCTCTTTTATCAACTTGAATAAAGTAACCCGAGCCAACCCAATTTTTAATATGAAATTAGCCCGAATTAAGTAACTCGAATTCAATTCGAACCTACCCAAATTAAACTCAGACAATACTCAGGTTGAGGAAGGGTTAGAATTAAGGTTAGAGTTGAAGATTATATATTTAGAGTTAAGCTAGGATTGACCTCTCAACTCGCTTAACCCGCCCGAATTACACCCCTAACAATGCTTGAGCAGTCATTGGTGTCAATTATTCATGTGGCTTTGCAATCCTTGAAAGAATCACTTGAGCAAAGGATTAATATGAGAGATGTAGCAGTCCAACTAAAGAAGATAGAACAGAGTTACATAAATATATACGACAAGTCAATCCGAAAATTTCAAATCTACTTTTGACTTTACTGTTCATGGAGAGATAGAGATGTTAAGAAGTAGATGAATAATAACTACTCTTGAATTTGAAATTTAAATTTACAGAAAAAAATCTTATTGATGATGCACAAATCAGTATTGCACAAAATCAATAGTCGAATATATGCAAAGGTGCAATTAATAAGCAATAAACAGACAATCAATGACAAAATAGTAAATATAGAGTTAGCACAAAAGATTTATAGTAGTTCGATCCAAATGACCTATTCCACTCTTGGGAATGGCAGCAGTGGTCGAAAATCTTTATTGATGAATAATGTTACCGGGAGAGTAACTCCGAGAGTATTACAATGCTTTGAGATAAAAGAGCAATGTGTAGAAGGACGTATTGTAGAGGTGTCAAGACTGTGTTTTTTATGTGGAGAGGACTTACATTATATACGTATAGTAAGACGGTGAGGCGGTGACGTGAAAGAGATGATTTCTACCACTTTGGTAAGTACATTTATGGTAAGATTGGATCTCCGGTGCGTATCCCTATATTCTCTCCCTCGTGCTCCTATTCTGTCGAAAGATTATCCTAAGCTGGGTTGGACTTAAGTCAAAGTGAGGAGAGATATCATAAAATGTGCCGAGGAAGAGAGCACGAAGCGAAGGAAGGCAAGGGTTCCCTTGGGGTGGCCTCCTTAGGTGGCACCTCTTGGGGTGGTCTCGCTCTTGGTTTCTCTTTGGGGCTAGTGACTCGCGTTCCCTTTGGGCTTAGTGACTTGGGTTCCTTTTAATTATCATTTTCCCCCATGCTCCAAGCCTATGATTTTCAGCGGGAGGAAGGGATTTAGGACATGTGCTTCGTCTTCACTTGAGTAGGAGTTTTCTTGCTCTGTATGGTAGCTTGTTTATCTTTAGTAACTCTGTTGAATTTACTGATAATCGAATATTTTTTGTATTTTTTGGCATTGCTCTTGTTGTTGGGTGGATCCATGGGAGATTCTATGGATGACCCCATGAACTCCTCGAAGGTGAGGCATGAAGGCACTTATGCCCATGGCGTCGTCGTTATGGTGATCTAGACTAGAACCTCTTTGGAGGTTGGGCAACTTAGCTGATAGTGGTGCCAGGTGCATGACTGGGCAGTGCCAAGGCGTTGGATGACATCAGGTGGACAATTGGGCGAGGGTACTAGCTAGTATGGGCAAGGGCCTCGACTATCTTGGGCGAGTGCTAACTGGCCTCCCCCTTGGCGATTTTTTTTGTCCTTGGGCGACGCCTTTTGGCTCCTCTTGGACGACTCCTACTCTATTTTTTTTTTGGGCGACGCCTGCTACTTGCTCCCCTTGGGCGACACCTACTAGCTCCTCTTAGGCGACGCCTCCTCTCCTTTTTTTTTCCTTGGGCGATGCCTGCTTCTGGCTCCCTTTGGGGCGACATTGTTGGCTCCTCTAGGCGGCTCCTGCACTCCTTTAGGCGGTGCCTTCTTCGTACAGACCCTGGTGTAGCATCAACTGTAGGGGAAAGGACCTCGGGTGACTCTATAGTGTAGTGAGCAGCACCTAAGGCGTTAAAGAGTTGGTGGGTTATGTGCATGGCACAAAGACGACGTTGGCGGGCAAGTGGGTGGCGCCCATGGTGCAAGATGTGGCGCCCAAGGCAGTGGGTGCTGGCTGGAGTATTAGAAATTCAAAAAATATCAGTAAAACTTTGAATGACCATAACTTTTCACTTGGTTGTCCGTTTCAGGTGAATTTTTTTATTGAATTTAGGTATTTTTTTCGAGATCTACAACATAAAAACCGCAGAAAGTGGTTTAGTCAAGAAATTTTTTCAAAAAAAGTTTCTATCTCTCTGAATTTGAGTTTTAAGCACAATTCAGTAAAACTGATGTTTGTTGAGAAGTTGTGTGGTGTCTTTCCCTCAACCCAAGAGGGTGAAGTTTGATGCCTCTGTACTTCTCGATCAAGGTCTGATGGCCAAGTTGCTTCTCAGGAGTGAGATCTAGTGGTGCCCTCATTCCTTCCCAAATTATAATTCTTGTGTGTACTATGTGTACCAGAGCTAACCCTTGTACCACTGTAGGAGTTGAGACTCTAGTGCGGTCTCCAATGGGGACTGTAGCACCATATGGCTCGTTGTGCATGCTTTGACTTGGCTTCAATCAAGGCGTTTTAGAAGTCTACCTAGAGATAACAAAGATAATGTTATTCCAAACATCAAAATATTTAACATGATTACCTGGATAGAGAGGCAGGTTGGCTGTGCAAGAGCAAAGTCAGAGCTGTGGACGTCCCGTGAAAAGGGCACATGAGCTAAGACCGAGCTACTTAGAGTCTCGGAGGATGGCTGTCATGGAAGACTACATAGGTCGAGTTACGTATAGTCTCGAGATATGGTTGTTGTGGTAGAGGCTTACTAGATGACTACTTGCACGAGAGAGGAGTCATAAGCCGAGTTACGTATAGTCTCGAGAGATGGTTGTCGTGATAAAGACTTGCTGGATGATTGCTTGCGCGAGAGGAGAATCATAAGCCGAGTTACGTATAGTCCCGGGAGATGGCTATCGTGGCATTGCGCGAGAGTAGATTCACAGAGATCGAACTACATATAGTATCGGGAGATGGCTAACGTAATAGAGGCTGACTACTTGCGCGAAAGCAGAGTCATAGAGGTCAAGCTACATATAGTCTCGGGAGATGGCTGTCGAGACAGAGGTTGACTACTTGTGCGAGAGCAGAATCATTGAGGCCGAGCTACATATAGTCTCGGGAGATGGTTACCGTAGCAGAGGCTGACTACTTGCGCGAGAGTAGACTTATTCCATTTGGATGAAGTCGAGTTACGTATAGTTTTGGGAGATGACTGCTGTAGCATAAACTTATTCCATTTGGATGAAAATGAGGAGGGTGCTGAGAAGTTGGGCACCTGAGGCTTGTTCCATTGAGATGGAGATGAGGAGGGTGCTGAAAAGCTGGGCGCCTGAGAGTCATTCCATTGAGATAGAGATGAGGAGGGTGCTTGGTGTTGGGTGCCTGGTGTTAAGCGTCTGTTTCTGGGCGCTTGCTGCTAGGCGCCTACTACTGGGCGTCTGGCATTAGGTG
>CM042188.1:32302067-32343973 GCA_023539305.1 Ilex asprella | reverse complement strand
CATGGGAAAATGAAGAGACAAAATCTGGTTTCATGCATGAAGGCAGCTGGACATTGAATGGGCAGATTCAAAGACTTTTTGGCTGGAACATAGGCATATAAAAGGGGCTGGACTGCTGCTGCCAAAACAGAGTTTTCGTGCAGAAAAACAGAAAAAATAGAGTCAAAAAAACTGTGTTTTGCTGCGAAGAAAAACCAGCTGAGCAGAAGCTCCATTTGTAAGTTTTTTCATAGCTTATTGTGTGGGTTTTCTTGCTGAAAAATCAGATTGGTACTGCCCCTTGTATTCCTTGATATTGTGATCATTTTTGATGAAATATAAAGATGTTTCTTGAGTGAAATTGGTGTGGATGTATAGCAGAATTTTTGTCCTCTGTTTTTTGTGTTCTTTGGTGATATCAGAGCAGGTTGTTATGGCTACTATGAGTAATGTGCTTCACCCCCAATTTCTCAAATTGGGAAAAGATAATTATGGGAATTGGAGTATTCAAATCAAGGTGTTGTTACAATCACAAGATCTTTGGGAAATTGTTGAAAAATGTTACATCGAGCCGACTATGGAGGAGGAGCAAGCTCTTAATGATGCTCATGGTGCTAAAGCAATCAAGAAAGACGGAGAAGAAGGCTTTATTCCTACTTTACCAATGTATTGACAATAACACTTTTGAGAAGATTTCTTCCGCCACCACTTCGAAGCAAGCTTGAGAAATTTTGAAGACCATGCATAGAGGCATTGATAAAACAATTCGGGTTCGTCTTCAAATATTGCGAAGTGAATTTGAAGGGTTGAATATGAATGGAACCGAGTCTATTTCGGAGTATTTTTCAAGAACTTTGGTGATTGTGAATCAAATGCGAAGGTATGGAGAAAATGTTGATGATGTTCGTGTTATGGAAAAAGTTCTACGAACCTTAACTCCAAAATTTGAGCATGTTGTTGTAGCCATTGAGCAATCCATGGATTTCAAGACTACAAGCGTTGATGAATTGATGGCGAAATTAGAAATACATGAGCAACGTATTAATAAAAAGACTTCAAGTTCTCTTGAACAAGCTATCCAATCCAAGCTTTCTTTGAAAGATGAAAAAAAAGAATTTCAAGGTAGTACATTCCAAAGAGGAAAAGGTAATGGAACACGAGATAGAGGTTATGACAATCGAGGAAGAAGCTACGAAGGTCATGGAAGAGGCTATGCTAATAGAGGTAGAGGAGGAAGAGGTCAATTCACTAATGATGCAAGAAATTAAAATTCTTATGGTTCAAGAGGAAGAGGACGAGGAAGAGCAAGAGGCAATTACAACAATCAAGGTTTTGACAAGAGGAATGTTGAATGCTTCAATTGTCACAAGTTTGGGCATTATAGCGATGAGTGTTGGGCAAGTGCAAATAAAGGCGTTGAAGAACATGTGAATCATGCCGAGAAAGCAAGTAATGAAGCGGCATCTACTTTGTTGTTGGCCTACTATGGATCCGAAGAAAAAAATGACAACGTGTGGTGTCTTGATTCCGGGGCGAGCAACCATATGTGTGGCAAGAAACATATGTTTGTAGAACTTAATGAAGTGGCGTGTTAGAGTAATCTAGTATATTAGCTTTAGGGGTAGATTAGTCATTCATGTTATCATGTTTGCCCTAGTATATAAGACTACTATTATCAATTAATGTCTAATACTTCAATTATTCTGAATCAATAGATTTCTCTTCTTTCTTCAATATACATTAACATGGTATCAGAGCTTTGATCTCTAAACTTAAATAATAATCTATGATTAAAGTCTAGAAGAAAACCTGGTGAACCGATGGCCTGGTGAACCCGACGTGAACAGCACTGACGTCATCATCGTTGGCGATGACGTCATCAGTCTCCGACAGTGAATACCACCATCAAGATCGAATTTACATGGGCTTCTCATTGGTGTGCTTCCTTCTTTATTTCGAGTTCATCTGGTAAGGGTTTCTATTTTTTCAATATTTTTGGGAAAATATGTATAGATTCTTCGATCTGCACTTTCTGCCAAAAATTTTGGTTCCAATCAGCCAAGAGAGGTGCGACTAAGACTGTTGAATATCCATCTGAATGATTCAAGGTAGTCTAGTTGATTTGGGATGAGATTTGTATGATTGAAGGAATTTTCGGTGACTTTCGGTGGCTGTTTTTGCTGCTCACAGTGCACCGGCTGTGCACAGAAGGCTTTCGGTGACTGTTGTTGCTCCTCACAGTGCACCGACTGTGCACAGAAAGAATTTTCGGTGGCTGTCTTTGCTCCTCACAGTGCACCGACTGTGCACAGACTACCCCTCCTGCATCGCCTGCCTTTTTACAGTGCACCGATTGTTCTGAGTTTGCTATTCTGTGGTTGGATTTGAAAAGTGGTTTTTTATTGATTTAATTTGTTGTGTTGCTGGGTTGTTGGATTGTTGTAGTTATTGGCATTTCTTTTTGCTTTAATTTGGGTATTATTTTGCTGAGAGCATTATGGTCGGTGGACATTCTGATTCTCTTCAGGCTATTAGTGTCAGATTAAATGGTGAAAATTACGTATATTAGTCTTATGTTATGAAGAATTTTTTATTGGGGAAAGAGATGTGGAATTATGTTAGTGGTGTTTTGCAAGCTCCAACAGATTCGAAGGCAGAGAAATATGCTGAGTTAAAGAATACCTGGGAAGTCAACAATGCTAAAATCATCACTTGGATTAACAACTCAGTTGATCAGACCATTGGTGTGCATTTAGCTAAGTTTAACACAGCCAAAGAGATTTGGGATTATTTGGCTACATTGTTTATTCAGTCTAATTTTGCAAAGAGATATCAGCTAGAGCATGAAATTCGAGCTGCACGTCAGGGTGATAAGACCATACAGGAGTTCTACTCGGTTATGACAGGATTTTGGGATCAGTTAGCACTTGCTGAACCTGCAGAATTGAGTACTCATATGGTATATCGTACTTTTAGGGAGGAGCAACGGTTGGTACAATTTTTGATGGCACTTAGAGATGATTTTGAGGGTCTTCGTGGTTCTATTCTCCATCGCCTCCCACTTCCCACAGTTGATGCAGTAGTAAATGAGCTTCTGGCTGAAGAAGTTCGTCTTAAGACTCTTTCTGGAAAGGGTCTTCTTACATTGCCTAATCAGACTGTATTGGCTGTACCACCTAGAGGGACTTCTCACTCACAAACTAAGTATAGGGGTCGAGCTGCTACAGATGAGTGTAGTTTTTGCCGTGAGAAGGGCCACTGGAAGGCTCAATGTCCTAAATTGGTGAACAAGAATGCTAAGGGGGCCTCACATCAGCCATTTAAGTCTAAAGATCGTCATACAGCCGCAGCTACTTCACTAGTGGATGAGACACTTCCATCAGCTCCCAGCATGACTATGATAGTTGATCAGTTGCAGAAGCTTCTTTCCCTTCATCAACCAGGTGCCCTATCAGTTTCTCCCTCCACAGGTTCATTTACTACAGGTCCTTTAGGTATATCTCGAACTGCTTGGGTCTTTGACTCAGGAGCCACCCATCATATGACTAGTAATTCTTCCTTCTTTGTTTCTATTGTCTCCCCTCCCTCTATATCTGTCCTTGCAGCCAATGGCACCCAAATGTCCTTGGCTGGTGTTGGAACTATTGTGTCTTCCCAGCTTACACTTCCTGATGTTTACTATATTCCTCAACTTACCTTAAATTTAATATCTGTTAGTCAGTTGTTTGATTCAGGATTCTTAGTTCACTTTTCTTCTACTGGTTGTGTTGTGCAAGATCCACGGTCGAAGAAGCTGATTGGGACAGGCCATAGAAATGGAGGGCTATATGTGTTGGACGAACTTCATGTTCCTGAAGTTGTTGCATCCATTGTTGATTTATCTTCTTTTCAATTGAGTCCAAAATCGTCTAGTTTTTATTTATGGCATTCTCGTTTAGGTCATATTTCTCATTCTCGTTTAAAATTTTTAGTTTCTACTGGTACTTTGGGTAGTTTAGAGTGTCATGATATTTCAGATTGTAGTGGCCGTAAGTTGGCTAAATTTACTGCATTACCTTTCAATAAAAGTAACTCTCGTTCTCTTGCACCTTTTGATTTTGTACATTCTGATATTTGGGGACCAGCTCCCAATGCAACTAAAGGGGGGTCTAGATATTATGTTTCTTTTATTGATGATCATACAAGATATTGTTGGGTGTATCTAATGACACGTAGATCTGAGTTCTTTTCTATCTTCACTACTTTTCGTGTTATGGTGCATACTCAATATTCTTCTTTCATCAAATGCTTCCGCTGTGATCAAGGTGGAGAATATTTTTTTAGTGCTTTTCGTGATTTGTTGAAATCTGATGGTACTATTTTTCAGTCTTCTTGTACTGACACACCTGCTCAGAATGGAGTAGCTGAACGAAAACATCGTCACATTATTGAGACAGCTCGCTCTCTGTTATTATCATCCAGTGTCCCTAGCTCCTTTTGGGGAGAAGCAGTTCTTATAGCAGTTCATCTGATTAATTGTATTCCTACAATCCTTAATTCTGGTGTCTCACCTTTTGAAAAATTATGTGGTAAGACACCTGACTATTTCTCATTACGTGTGTTTGGTTGTACATGTTTTGTTCTGCTACCTAGTGTTAATCGTATCAAACTCACGGCTCGTTCAGCTTTATGTGTTTTTCTTGGCTATGGTGAGGGACAAAAGGGATTTCGGTGTTATGATCCTAGTACACAGAAACTGTATGTCTCTCGCCATGTTGTGTTTATGGAGCATATTCCTTTTTTCTCTATTCCATCTAGTTCTTCATCTCTGCATAAATCTGATCTTATCTACCTTGATCCTTTTCCATCTAATGTTTCTCCTGATTCTTATGTTGGTGATATGATTGTGGCTGATCTTCCCTCCTCTTCCTCTTCCTCCTTGCCTGATTTGTCTATTACACGTCCTCCGATTGTGCATATTTATGTTCGCAGGACTCTCACTATCTCCTCCACAGATGTTGTGCCTTCATCTGCACCTCTTGGCCCCCAATCAAATTCTGACGCCGTGGATCACACTCCCCGTTATTCTCAGCGCACCCGGAAGTGTCCTGACAGGTTTGGTTGGTCCAACTCTTGTTACTCTTCTGATTTTTGTTCTTTTCTGACTTCTATACATTCTCTGTCTGAACCAACCTCCTATAAGGAGGCTATACTTGATCCTCTTTGGCAACAGGCTATGGATGAGGAGCTTTCTGCGTTACATAATACTCAAGCTTGGGAGTTGGTGCCTTTACCTCCTGGTAAACGCCCTATTGGTTATAAGTGGGTTTATAAAATCAAAACTCAATCTGATGGTTCTGTGGAGAGGTACAAGGCTAGATTAGTGGCCAAGGGATTTGCTTAAGAGTATGGGCTTGACTATGATGAGACATTTGCTCCAGTGGCTAAGATGACCACGATTCGCACAGTAATTGCAGTGGCAGCTGTTCGTCAGTGGCGCCTATCTTAGATGGATGTGAAAAACGCTTTTCTTCATGGTGATTTATCTGAGGAAGTCTACATGACTCCTCCTCCTGGGTTGTCTTGTAGTCATGGTCATGTGTGCAAACTTCACAAGACTTTATATGGTCTCAAACAGGCCCCGAGAGCATGGTTTGTAAAATTTTCTTCAGTCATATGTGATTTAGGCTTCTATGCTAGTGATCATGATTCTGCTCTCTTCCTTCGATCCACTCCTTCTGGTTTCATTCTTCTCTTACTTTATGTGGATGACATGATTATTACAGGAGATGACAATGCAGGAATTCAGCTGTTGAAAACTCAGTTACAGGATTATTTTGAGATGAAAGATTTGGGTCCACTTCGATACTTCTTAGGGATTGAGGTTGCTTCCTCTCCCAAGGGTTATCTTCTTTCTCAGTCTAAGTATGCTTCAGATGTTATTCAGCGAGCTTGCTTATCGGATACCCGAACAGTTGACACACCCTTGGAGCTCAATGTTCGGTATACTTTCTCTGATGGTTCTCTCCTGCCTGATCCTACCTTATATCGTACTATTGTTGGGAGTTTGGTGTATCTTACTGCTACTCGTCCAGATATTGCTTATGCAGTTCATGTGGTTAGTCAATTTGTTGCTGTTCCTACTACACTTCACTAGTCTACTGTTCTTCGGATTCTTCGATATCTTCGTGGTATGTTACATCAGAGTTTATTATTTTCTTCCTCTTCATCTTTGGAGTTCCGTGCTTACTCTGATGCGGACTGGGCTGGTGACTCTAGGGATCGAAAATCCACCACTGGTTTTTGTCTCTTTCTTGGTGATTCTCTTATTTCCTGGAAGAGCAAGAAACAAACTGTTGTAGCTCGATCTTCTGTCGAAGCTGAGTATCGTGCTATGGCATCTACCACAGCAGAGATAGTTTGGTTGCGTTGGTTGCTTGCTGATCTTGGCATTTCTTTGACTATTCCGACTCCTATGTATTGTGATAACACCAGTGCTATCCAGATTGCTCACAACTTGGTGTTTCATGAGCGCACAAAACATATAGAGATTGATTGTCACTTCGTACGTCATCATCTTCAGCTGGGCACGATCTCTCTCCCATATCTTCCTTCAACTATGCAGTTGGCAGATTTCTTCACCAAATCTCACACTATCGCACGCTTTCGTTTTCTCCTTGGTAAACTCTTGATATTGGATGCTATCCCATCATGAGTTTGAGGGGGGATGTTAGAGTAATCTGGGGTAGATTAGTCATTCATGTTATCATGTTTGCCCTAGTATATAAGACTACTATTAATGTGTAATACAACTATCATTCTGAATCAATAGATTTCTCTTCTTTCTTCAATACATATTAACAGGTTGGAGTTTTTATTAGCTATTTTTACTTGCCATTAATCAGATTGAAGTGATTTTTCTTAAATAATTTCCTTGTTAAGCTTACGGCCTACTTGAAGCTGTACTTTCCTTTTTTTTTTTTTTTGGGCGGGGGGGGGATGAGTTTGAAGTTGTACTTTCATTGTGTATCTGTTTCCGAATTGCTTTGTTTCCTGTGCCCCTTCATGACTTCTTATTTGCCTTGGTCCACACCATGTTTGCAGAGGAACCTCATTTTAAGGAGGAGGAAATAAAAAATAGGGTGATTCAGATTACGACAAGGGTTGTAAATCAAGCCGAGCTTGAACATTATTTTAAGTTTATTTATGAGTAAATAGTTAAACGAGCTAGCTCGTTTATGTGTAAATTAGGCTCGACAAGGGTTCGATTAACACCCTTAATTACGACATTATCGTTAGTGACGAATTTGAAAAGCATTAGATGATGCAGTCTTACCCCTCTATGTAGAAAGACTGTTTTTGCAACTTAATTCTTATTGCCCAATACACATTGGAGCAAAATTATCGTTACGCCAGAACTCACCCTTACTCTAATCTATTAATGCAGTTGTTCATGATTTATATTGATAATTGTGGATCGAACAAATATAATTCATTGTGATACAGGTCTATTGATTTCTGGTCAGTTTTTTGCCTTAGTTAATCATGAACAACAGTGTGTTGAACAAATATAATTCATCGTGATAAGCGGATTTTGGTCGATTTTTTACCTTGTTTTATTCAAAAGATGGATTCGTTTAGATACAAGAAGTATTTTTTGATAGAAGAGTGGATAACATGTTTCATTTTCCACACAGAAAAGTCAGTAGTCATGCATGCTTGTGGCAAGGGAAAGCAACTTGCTGGGTGAGTGTCCCACTAATTTATGGTGGGTGATCTACCGAGAAGAACAATAGATGAATTTTGTATTGGAAAAGATCTAGATTCCTTGCAATTGTGTCTAAATGTCAATCAAATAATTTTAGAAGTCTTGAAATTTTATTACGACATGGATTCATTCCGACAATTAAATGACTTTTTCTCCTGTCCTGTCCTGTCATGTCATATTCTACGTAGTCGGTTCCTCCTCGACGCTTCAAACAGGCACAGACCTATTTATGTCTTCCAATAAACAGGTTGTTCGGCTGGACCGCGTTAAGCAGGACAACAATACCAGAAAGTCTTCATTTACCAAGATTTTTATCATCAATGTTTGTAATTTCTCAAAGCAACGCAACTTGGACTTCATTTGGGGAAGGAGTTGCGGCATTTAGTCTATGGGCATTCGCTGTCCCAACTATGATGCGGAAGTTGGGGGATATTTTATCATAGTTTTGGATTCTACAATTAGGGTATTATGTTTGCTTTCAGTATTGTTATTCATGGTATTAAGAAATGTATTCCTTATATTTCTAATACTAATTCAAAATTAATACCTGTAATAAAAAGTATTACAATTTCCTCCCATGTTTGTTTTGAGTATTGCTATTTATGGTATTAAGAAATGTATTCTTTACATTTCTAATATCAACTGAAAATTAGTACATGTAATAGAAAGTATTATAATCTCCTCTCATGTATGTTTGTTTGTTCAACAGGTACTATGATGGATTCCACAAACAACCATCTATTATATCACATATTGTAAAAATATATATATACAATTTTATCCTTAACATCATCACTTCTATTATTCCGTTTGTGTAACGCTTTTGCACAATGTTTGGTATAATACATGATTTAACGATCCATATAATATAAAAAATCTACACAAAAATAAAGAATTTGATGCTATGAATTGGTGACAGTGTAATTTTTTTTTTTTTAAATGGTGGCATCGTATGCTTAAACATAATACAAGGAAAAAATTCAAAATAGTTTTTTTTTTTTTAAATCGGTGATACTGTACACTTAAACATAACACAAGGAAAAAATTCAAAATAATTTTTTTAAAAAAAAATTAAAAAAATTGGTGACACTATATGCTTAAACATAATATAAGAAAAAAATTCAAAATATTTTTTTTAAAAAAATTAAAAAACAACCGGTGATACCGTATATTTAAACATAATACAAAAAAAAATTAAAATTAATTTTTATATGTGAATTCTACACAGGAGAGTATTTGTGTCTTTTTTCTTGCTTGTACTATCGGTGGATTTATACCAACAAATAATATCACCTGTTAAGTGGTATTTATTAAAACCATGTACAATGGTTAAATGTTACTATATAAATCGGATCGGTATTACAACCTGAAAAATAGTATTGCATATAAAATGTCAACCAAATAAGGTAATAGGTGGGCCTATGCCACTATTTCTTTCTATCCCACCCTATAATACCACTCAACCCGCCAAACATACATGCCCTTAATGCATAACTTACTGTCGGGTTTTTTTTTGGGTTGAAAACAAACTATTCCAAGCAGTCTAACAACGAATTGGTCAATTTACCCATGAGCCAAGTATCCTTTGAATTATACAATTTATATCAATCAAACTTTTGAATTATATTTATGTCAATTTAACCTATAAACTATATCATTTTTGTCAATTTGACTCTTCATCCAAATTTACAGTAAAATTTGATGAAAATTTTCACGTATCCATCACACGAGTTAAGGATTAGGATAGTTTAAGGGTTATTGTTGTGCACGTGAGTCATTCCGTTAAACTTATGATAAATTTACACGGAAGGGTTACATTAACACAAGTATTATAATTCAAGCACTAAATTAACATAAAATATAGTTCAAGAATTTGATTAACACAAATAATATAATTCATAGACGAAATAGATACCTCATTTACCGATAGCACCTGTGGGAAGGTGACCAACTTTCATGGTTCTGCTGCTAAAGAAGATAATCCTTGAACCAGGGACAATTGCACCCTAAAATTTTACCTATATGACATGTTTTTCAGGATGCAAAATTTGATACCCAGATTTAGTCAGACTAGCAAGGGTAAGGTCATTCTCAACACCATTTACCAGTGACATAAATAACTTATTATAAACAAATTTAGTCTTATTGAATTTGAATTATAATTGAAGTTATCAGCCAAATTATTTAATAAATAAGTTAATATAAACTCAATTATATACGATAAAAATATGATACATCAATAATCTGACTACACATGAGTATAAATCGAACACAATAAAACATAAATATGATATAAATCTAATATGACATGATTTCTTACCAACCTAATTAAAGATGTACTAACAAATCTTTGACACGTCCAATAAAAATTTGACATTTTTTTTATTTGAGGCCTCAATTTTGTCTACTAAAGTATATATTTTTTTTCGGTTTCTCAAATATTAATTTTATTAATTTAATTCATAAAATATTTAATTTGTGTCACTTTGATATTTAATTAGATAATTCGTTAAGTTTTTTTGACATAAGTGATCACGTGTCACTCTTTAGATTGTATTATGTACCTAACATGTGATCATTCCATAAAAAATTTAATGGTTCGTCTACGTAAGGACCATTTTGACATGAATTGAATAATTTAAAGATCAAATTGATGAAATTAATATTTTAAAGACCAATCTAATAAAAAAAATACAAGTAAACCAAAAGTGCTATTAACCCTAAAAACAAAATCGCATAATTCAGAAGTTAAGTAAAACAAAATCACATAATTCTAGGGCGTGGAAGTGTGAAACCAATTCAACTAGTTGAGAAGACAATGTGAGAAGTTCAATAATTAAAAGAGCAAAGTGAGATGACATCCATAGTTTAGGGGGGCAAAGTGTAATTAATCTTAAAATCTAAACACATTTTACAAGAGACCTCATCGTCCTCATCCCAATCTAAAAAAGCCTAAATATATTCCGAGTCCATACCTCGCTCAACCGAAACCAGGTTTTTTTTTTTATCAGACCAAAATAAAAATTTATTTTCTTTGATATTATTGGGATGAGCGGTGAATTACAGATGAAGCAATCGGCTGATCGGAACCCTAGCGACTCCGATCCTCTGTTAGACAACCACCATGTTGACTCACAGTCGTCATCGTCATCGGCTAGTTCAAGTGAGATAAAAAATGAGGATATCGAAGCTGGTTCCGTTGCTTGCTGCCGAATTTGCCTTGAATGCGATGGCGAAGATGGTAATAAGAAATGTGTTTGATTAAATTTGGACAAATTTGATTGCGCGCTATTAATTATGGAAGGAATTTAAATTTTTAGGCTTTAAGTTGTGATAGTATTTTATGTGAAAATGATAAGATCATTTTGTGTAATTTGGAGAATTTTAAATTGCTTAAAAATGGTGTTTTGTGCTCGTCAAATGCTACAATGATTTTTGTATGCTGATATACATATTAGTGGTTTATGGTTTGATATATTAGACGTTTAAGTTTTAGACTTTGATGATGTAAACATATGAGAAGCGTGAGCTGGAAGAGCTGATGAGCTCTTTATGTGGTGTATTGGGTGTCTACGGTGATATAAAAGAAAAGAAAATGCACAGGGAAGTAAGTGGTTCACAATTCACATAGCTGAAGAACTAGGTTAGCCTCTTACTCATTGGCTGTGTATTGCTTGAGGGAGAAGAATGAGGATAGTGTTTTGAGATATTGTTTTGCTTGTCAGGAAATCTTTAGGATAATCATTGGATGTTATAGGTTCTCCCTCCTAGGCGTGACGTTGCATTCTAGAAGCAGTGATGTAGCATTCTAAAAGTTGTGACTTCTTGTCCAAGGTAGGATTTGTTGATGAAAGCCTTTTTCTATCCTTTTGGGCTGTTCCCAAGTTGGTGCACTTATAACTGACCTGGATCTTTGCCAGGTCAGGTCGGCATATGGATGAGAATAATTTCTTAGGGCATCATCGGACGCAAAAATTAAAAAAAAAATGTAGTAATCTAAACAAAGTAGTTTTTTGTGTTTGTGTCAACATTTGATGATACCTGATAAGCTGAAAGTTTGACACTGATGATATTTACATGGCTCATTTGTTTTTGAGGCATTTGAATAATTTACAAGATCCAAATTTTTTGTTTTTCAATTTTCGGTTATATGGCGTCACTGATGTGCATTTGATGCTCATTCATGTATGTTTTGGTATGAGCTGTTAATTTAGCTTTACTAATGATGGATAAACAATTATTTATGTTTCCTTTTCCTTATACACCAAACTTAGTGATGTGCCTGAGCTGAGCTGAATATAAAAGTGATTAAGCTCGTCTATGATAAAATTATGGGTTGATCAAACTCAGCATGTTTGTGTTCACAAGCTGCTTGAGCATAGACCAAGGCTGATCTACAAAGTCTGACCCTTCAGTTGTCATTTGAACTATAAGAGGGATTTATTTTAGTAACAACGGACTATTCATAATGTCATCTAATGTAACAAAAATCACTACTTTCATTTTTGTGTTGGTATAATATGTCAATGCATGACATACATGCTGTGGTTTGGTTAGTGAAACATGTTTGTGATTTTGTCCATATGTCCAAGCAACATTTACCATCATAGTAGCAGAATCTCAAGGTAGCCATTTGAAAGCTGAGAGTAGTCATGAGCCTCTCGGGCAGATAACTGTTTACTCAAACTTGCCTCGTCTTGACAGTTGGTCATAATTGCTTATTAAGACTTATGAGCTGAGTGTGAATGAAACTTTAACGGGACAAGCTTGAGTTGCACATGAGGGGCTTGAAATGTTTCACAATCCCATCCAAACTGCATTTCTTTTAAGTTGTAGGAGTATTTAAGTGACGATTAGACAAGGGATTTTTCAGGATATGGATATTTCAATTTATTTTCAAGAATGACCCTAAGACCTAAACTAGGTATATCACAAGCCGACGAGGACCTTTATTACATGCACCAAAGAATTAGTAAATAAACCATTTTGTTGGTTTTCCCCTTTGTTTTCGTTAACCACATTTGATTCAATGGCCTAAAAGTAGTTTTTTTGCCACAGGTGATGAATTGATATCTCCATGCATGTGCAAAGGCACCCAACAATTTGTGCATCGTTCGTGCCTTGATCATTGGCGGTCAGTCAAGGTGAGCTTTTGCTCTTACAATTGCTTAGCTTTGGACAATAGTTTTGTTTCTTTTGCTTATTTTTTTAATGCAGGAAGGATTTGCTTTTTCACACTGCACAACTTGCAAAGCTCAATTTCATCTTCGAGTGGCAGAGTTTGAGGATTATTCTTGGCGAAACATAAAATTCAGACTCTTTGTTGCCAGGGATGTTTTTCTTGTATTTTTGGCTGTGCAAACTGTAAGTGCAATTTTTATGCCGTTTTCTTTATCAAAAACTACACCAAACAAAACAATATTATCTTATATTGATATGTGGCTTTTCTTCCCTTTGTACATGTCACTTCCATATTTTTTTTGGGTGCAACATGGTTTCATATGGCTACCTTTAATCTTTATATGATTTACTGTAAGTTGGTTATTTAGCTCATTATTTAATAATTAGGTATTTAGGTCATCATTTAGATGATTGGCTCTGGGTGGAATTTCATTTAAATGAGCCGCAGACTACCCTTCATTAATTCCACAGCTTCTATGAACAACCTCAAAGAAGAAGGCTGTTCATGGGAAACCATGTAGTAGTTCCCTTTCCTTATTGATGAATGATCAATGCCATTTTATTTGCATCAGTTATTCTGTTTGTGTACGTCACATTTTGTATCGAAATCAATGTAGCCCCAATTCGTATTGAAATATTTGAGATTAAAAAATAAAGATCAATGTAGGTCTTTAATCATGCCCGTTGCCTCCATTATGTTCGATATGGTACAGGCTGTGGGTTAAATGGATGCAAATTGAACATAACCAGTAGTATATCTTTCGATTTTCAAAACTCCTAATGTCCAACACACAGTCGAAATACACATGGTTTAGCCCGTAATTTGTAGAAATGACTCTTTTCCTGACTAATATGCCTTTGTCTATATGTTATATATTTTTTTTCTTGTATGTAACTGTTGCAAAAATACCAAAATCATAGAAATAGCAACTAAAGACCTTTACAATGCAGCAGAAGAATTTCTAACATCCTCGATAATGTGCTAGATTTTGGTTGTTTGTTTATAAATCTGAAGTTTAGAGAGATGAGTTTCTCAAATTTAAATTTGCATATTATATTATGGTTTGATTCTTCTTTGTCTTCTTTCTTTCTTTTCTTAAACTAAATTTGCACTGTTTGCTTCATGTCTCTATTTAATATCTACGTCCATCTACATCCATCCCACCATTCCCTTGATATGAAAGGAGCTCTGTACATTGCAGGTGATTGCCTTGATGGGTGGCTTTGCATATCTCATGGACAAAGATGGAACTTTCAGGAATTCATTTAATGACAGTTGGGATCGTATCCTGTCAAAGCATCCTATACCATTCTACTATTGCATAGGTAAATTTTCACCCTTCGTTTTTCAAACCAGATAAATGAAAACAATGTAAAAGAAGTTGCTGCAGTACTAGGCTTCTACCAGTTCATTAGTTTCAATATTTGATTTTTAGGAGAATTTAGTTTGAAAACTGCCAACTGCTAATATCACAGGAATTTAGTCATTTTTATATTTGGCATTTCTAGACTCAGTGTTTTGTGAGTCATAAAGTCATTTATACATGCCATTTTTAAAGGACAACCTAGGCTTCAAAAGGGGACCAATAAAAATTGTAAGGTTTGCCCAATGTACTGGGGTTTTAGCACTAACTTTGAATTTTTTTCTTCAACTCTCCAATCAATTATATTTTAACTAAATGCCAATAGGCTTACTTTTTAGGAAATATTAATCACTAGTTTCATCAGTCAAAAATTATCAGGAGTGCAAAATTCAGTGAGTTTGGCAATAAACTGTTGGAGTTTCTTCCTAGTTGCCGAAAAAAAAACTTTGCAGTGAGATTGCATTTTTATGTAATAGTACTCTTAGTGATATTATTTGAAATATTGGATGTTGGGCTAACTATAAAGATGGACACTTGAACCAGGAGTAGGTGTGTGAAATTTAGTACTGTGCAATCAAAAGTATTGTGCTCTATTGGTTTATCTTTATCTCTAATGGAATTTCCGAAGTGGTTGATACTCCTGAATTCTTTGGGAGTGATCACTCCTATTTCAATACGCGTTTGAAGTTCTGCATTTCTGTTCTGACCTTCCTTTTTTTTGTAGAAAAAAATAAGTGATTTGTGTTAGAATAGCATTAGCTATTTTGCTGCTGGCTGTGTTCTTTTAATGGGCTTTAGATTTTCCACATTGTCAATAATAAATCTGGTAAGATTACTAGTTCAAGGTAGTTCTAATGTTTTTTGGGTTCAAAGGTTGTAGTTTATTCTGTCTTATTAAGTACTTAAAGATGGTATTTTCATCACCTACTCTATGATCTGACCGTGTAAATAAATTTTACCAGGAGCTCTGACCTTCCTTGTGCTGCTTGGGTTTTTCGGGATCATACTACATTGTTCCTCGCTTAATACTAACAACCCGCACATGGCTGGGTGTCAGAACTACTGTTATGGGTGGGGCGTATTGGATTGTGTTCCTGCGTCAATGGAAGCATGCTTTGCCCTGGTTATTGTTTTTGTTGTTATCTTTGCCATTCTTGGCATTGCCTATGGTTTCCTTGCTGCCACCATGGCCATCCAAAGGATTTGGCAAAGACACTATCATATTCTTACCAAGAGGGAACTCACACAGGTATTTGTCTTTGCCAAAATTTGGCTTTATAATTTTCTTTCCTGTAAAAGAATACTTTCAGTGTTCAGGAACATGTCTACCAGTAAAGTCCCTGTTTATCTGCTATTCTGATCCATTTTGTCAATTACGAGCTCTGTATTCTACATACTTGAGCCAAAAAAAAAAAAGATGAGACTATGTACTCTTGTTACAGTCGGCTCAATGGTAGAATAGAATCAAAATGAACATCCATCCGATCTAAAGTTGATTAAATGGTGACAGTACTCTTAGCCTCACACTGGTCTGATGTGGATGATTCCATGATTGTCATAAGGGGACCAAACAACCAGCCTTGCATGCATTAATTCTCATCTTTTGCTGGCAAAATCTTATGGTATTTGTCCTTTCACTAATCTTTTGGGCAGTGTCTGTTACCGAAGGTTCCTTGGTCAAGTAGCTTCTTGTTATTTGTATTTTTTCATTTGTATTGCTCTGTTTGATCCCCGTTCATCGAGTGTGTTGGGAAGGGTATACTGATTGCAGACTTAATGTTTGATATGATTTGTACAAAATGACTACTTTCAAATTCAAACCCACAATCTCAGTTATTAGTCTGACACGTTTTTATTGTTTATTTTATTTAGTACCTTTGTTACTCATTTTTTTCAAATCGAGCTTTCTAACTTTGACCAAACTTAACGGATGTCACACTCTTAAAATCTGGAATCGTACATGATTCATTTTCTTTCCGCTTTGCCTATCGTATGTGAGATTGAAAGTGTGATATGTTTGAAAATGTTGCAGGAGTACATAGTGGAGTATCTTCACGGCTGTTACACGCCTCCAAAACTGGATACAGAACATGAAGAGCGTCTGAAAATGCTTAAACTTTTATAGCTGAGGTCTGGAACGGCGGGTTCAATAAACACCTTCGAATTGTTTGGACTTTCGAATGTCAAGATGAAAAAAGCCGCAACATATATTTATTATGCTGTTAAGTAAATCTCTTTTTATGGAATGAGAAAGAGAGTGAATAGTTTCTCATGTTTTCTTGATGGGTGAACCTTGATTAAGCTGGAACTGAGCCGAATCTGTAAAACACACCTACATAACAATAATTACACATATTTTTGTATCTCGTGTATCAGTTTTGTTTCAAATTCTTAATGCCCGGTTATTACAGGCCTTCCAGATGTGGCCATGTCATTTTTGTATGACTTCTCTAGGCATAATAATCTATTGGTCTATATTTGTGCTCTGTGGGTGATTGTAGGTATTCCGTGTTTAATGTGGCCCGGAAAAAAAAAACATTGTAGCCTGTTTTGGAGTAAAAGTATGGGCAAATTTTACTGTGCATCTTGAAAGATTGTTAAATTCTTAATTTACACCCTAAATGATAAAAATTCTTACATTATACCCCAAAAGAAATAAAACGGTAACAATTAGGTCCAACACACTTAACCGTCGTTTAGTTTGTCGTCTATTTTTGCTCACGTGCAAAACATGTGATAAATCAAAAGAATAAACTTGTAAATGAACAAGGTAATTTCACATGTGAATTGCACATGACAACACCTCGATTCAAGAAACCAATCATCTACCATCATTGCCTTCACATTTTCAGAGTACTAAGTGAGAAAGAAAGATGAAGATGTAGCATGATTGTCGTTTAGGGCTTTAGAGTCAAAGAAAGAGACTGTGTATATTCTCTACAAACTATTTATAGACTTGGTGGGTTGATTCTGTACCCGCTTAGCTTTCCGAGACAAAAAATGGCGTGGTCGCTGAGGGACGGGACCAACGATTTATAGACTTATTGGGACACACCATGTTATGGTAATCGTATTTTTTGTATTTGTTTTTCTATTGTGTTTGGAATATGGAGTTCAATTTGGTAGGTTTGTGTGTTTGAAAACTGTTGTCCATTTCGTCATTCTGGTATGTTTGTGGGTATATTGTTGGGACCAATTTTTGTATGTTATTTTTTTACTATTTTTTTTGTTGTGTTGGCGTTGTGGGGTTCATTGTTTGGATGTTTGTGGGTCTGTTGTGGAGACCAATTTTTGTCTACATACAGGTTTGTGTGTGTTGGTATTTTGTTACTTTTTTGCAATTGTGTTTGCATTGTGAGGGCATATCATATTAATAGTGTGTAACTTGTTGGCCATTTTGGTGGTATATGCATCGGATTGTATCATGGCGGTAGATTAGAACATTTGGGTGATAGAGCATATTTTGGTGGGAAGGTCAATCACATTGATATGTGTCATGTTGATGAGATTTCATTGATTGAGTTGGATATTATGTTAAAGGATACTGTGAGATTGTATGCTGGTGAGATATCATTAGGATCTTATGAGATTAATAAATTCTATCATAGATATTGGCATGGATGAAGGGTTTTAGAAAATGATATGCAGGTCTTGGACATTATCAATTGGGTTGATAATGACATAGTCATTGATATTTATGTTGACTATATTAACCAAAGTCAGGTTGAGTCAAACTATGGTACCATATAACAAGAAGTTCGAGTTGAGATTGACCATGTTCATGAACAACATTCAGAATCAAGTGGTGATGGAGATATGAATGATAGTGACTCATACCCAAAAGGGTTGTAATCAGACTATGAATATTTTTATGATAGTGAGTATGACATCATTGATGATCAATTATATGAAACATTTTCTTGATAAGGATGTTGAATTTGTTGGTGTTAACAAGGGGAAAGAGGTTGACAAAGGGAAAGGTGTTGATAGTGAAAGAGGCACGACATAGGATGTCGATAATGATTTGTATGATGAAGACTATGACAGTGAAGAGTTATTAAGTCTTAGTAGTTCATCACTGGATGACAAGGAAGGAGGACGTTGTAAGAGAAAGAGGGTGAAGTACCCACAGTTTAAGCTAAGTATGTTGTTCAAAACAACTGTTGAATTTAGAGCTGTAGTTAGGCAACATGCAATAAAATGGGATAAAGAAATAAGATTCAGTAAAAATGAGAAGTCTAAAGTAAGGGAAGTTTGAAGGGAAGGGTGTGATTGGTTGATTTATGCTTCCAACATGGCAGGAGAGAAGACAATGCAAGTTAAAACTTTTAATGGTGAACATAGTTGCAATAGAACTTTCAAAGTGAAGCAATGCAAAGTGGCTTGCAGATACGTATGTTGAAAGGCTGAGATCCAACCCTACTTGGCCAATGAAATCACTTAAGCAAACATTTTGTTGATAAGGATGTTGAATTTGTTGGTGTTAACAAGAGGAAAGAGGTTGACAAAGGAAAAGGTGTTGATAGTGAAAGAGGCACGACATAGGATGTAGATAATGATTGGTATGATGAAGACTATGACAGTGAAGAGTTATTAAGTCTTAGTAGTTCATCACTGGAAGACGAGGAAGGAGAACGTTGTAAGAGAAAGAGGGTGAAGTACCCACAATTTAATTCAAAGTTTGATATGGTTGACTCACAGTTTAAGCTAGGTATGTTGTTCAAAACAGCTGTTGAATTTAGAGCTGCAGTTAGGCAACATGCAATAAAATGTGGTAAAGAAATAAGATTCAGTAAAAATAAGAAGTCTAGAGTAAGGGAAGTTTGTAGGGAAGGGTGTGATTGGTTGATTTATGCTTCCAACATGGCAAGAGAGAAGACAATGTGTCATAACCCGAAAATTTTATTTCTTTAAAAAAAAAAATCCGGCGCGTGATTAAAGAAAATAAATTAATAAATTCACACCGAATTTACGATAACCTTCCTCATATTATTGTATTCCGCGTACGAGTACATAATATTTACATAACCATCTCAATATTCTGGATACAACATAAAAGAAAATAATAATACCAAACTTTATCTGTAGTCCTTTCAGCTTATCCTCTTTCCCGGCTTCATATCTGTGAAAAATGTTAGATATGGATGAGCTCACCAGTTCAGTAGGATAATGTTTATCAATGACTACCAATGTTTTAAAACAATGCATAATATAAGAAAATAACAGATAATCGCAAGAATAAGGTAAAGTAATAACTCAAGTAAATAAATAAATTTCAGCAAATATCGATCATATCAATCCGTCAATTTTCTGGTTCACGCATGAACCGCCTCGGGAGAAAAACTTTGGGGTCTTGCACCCTAGGGAACCCAAAGCCCTTCTTGCTTTTCTGGAAACACTAATACTAGAAATTTTGTGGTGCCACACAGACTACCACGACAACCGATATTACTAACCAGTGAATTCAAAGACTAGTAGGAATCCTGTGAATCCTCGCAAGGATCACGCATCTACTAACCACATGCCCTCGATTATGTGTATTCATAGTAATTTCATCAAAATCACAAAATAAAGTCATACCATAATCAAACCTTACAACAAACCAAACGTTAAATAATAACAATAACAAAACGTTTGTACAAGTTAAACATTAAATAATAATAAAAACATGGTTTCATAAGATAATTAGGGTCTCGATATAATTAAAATTTTCAGCATGATCACGACGTATTTATAAAATCTCAGTTTGACCCCATGATTAAAACGATATAATAATTCATAAAAAAAAAGATTTAATATGAAGTCCCCAAATATGCATGAAATGCATCAATGATAGTAAAAGATAAAAGAAACTCTACCTCTGTCTTGTCCTCTACTCGATACCATGTACTGTAACAAAATAATCAAAATAATATTTTAGAATAACAATATATAATAAGAGCTTAGTTAAGCTAAAATAATTTATGGAATAACTATCGAAAAATAATGATACTTAAATTTGATCCAAAAATATGAAATAAGGATCAACTTTAAGAAACTTGAACTAATAAAATTTACTAAGTAATAACTAAAAAATCTTACCCAAAATTTAGATTGTAACCACGAACTCTTAGGTCAACAAAATTTTGACCCATTTTTCTCTCTTTCTTTTCTCTTTCTTCCTTTCTCTCTCTCCCTTCCTCTCTGCCGTGCCTGTGGCTTGGCATTGCTTAGCTTTTATAGACAAATTTTTCTTGGCCTCCAAGGACTTAACAGTATCCTCTGTACAGTTGTCCATTTCTTGCCAATTTCTTCTTTTTTTTTTCTTTTGCACGTTTTCAATTCAAAACAAAAAATCTAGAAAGGACATTGTCCTTTTTCATCAACACACATAGATATAAAGCTATAAGAATATTATATAATTTTGATATTTGACCTAAGTTATAGTTATTTGACTCGTTTTTATACGAATAGTCTATATTTGAGGTCCATTTGTTCATAAAAATATTTTATCATATATAATATATATATTTAAAATAAATCTCAATTATGTAGTATCATAATTGACGACCTAATTAGCGTGTTAGTAGTTATTTTAAAAAAAAAAATTCTTCATTTCTTTATGTACGTTTCCTACAGCTTGTAAAAATCTAGCATAGTACAAAGATTTAGCACAGTACAAATATCTCTATATACATAGATATGAACATATTTCTTTATTATGATCACGATATTTGACTTAAATTATAGTCACTCTACTCGTTTTCACTCAAAAACTTTATTAATAAAAACGTAAACTTTAATTATATAGAATCATAATTGGTGACCTAAATTAACGTGTCAATGATTAATTAATATACTGGTCGTCACACAATGCAAGTTAAAACTTTTAATGGTGAACACAGTTGCGATAGAACTTTCAAAGTGAAGCATGCCAATGCAAAGTGGCTTGCAAATACGTATGTTGAAAGGTTGAGATCTAACCCTACATGACCAATGAAATCACTTAAGCAAACATTTTGTTGATAAGGATGTTGAATTTGTTGGAGTTAACAAGGGGAAAGAGGTTGACAAAGGAAAAGGTGTTGATAGTGAAAGAGGCGCGACATAGGATGTTGATAATGATTTGTATGATGAAGACTATGACAGTGAAGAGTTATTAAGTCTTAGTAGTTCATCACTGGATGGCGAGGAAGGAGGTCGTTGTAAGAGAAAGAGAGTGAAGTACCCACAGTTTAATTCAAAGTTTGATTTGGTTAACCCACAGTTTAAGGTAGGTATGTTGCTCAAAACAACTGTTGAATTTAGAGCTGCAGTTAGGCACCATGCAATAAAATGGGGTAAAGAAATAAGATTCAGTAAAAATGAGAAGTCTAGAATAAGGTAAGTTTGTAGGGAATGGTGTGATTGGTTGATTTATGCTTCCAACATGACAGGAGAGAAGACAGTGCAAGTTAAAACTTTTAATGGTGAACACAGTTACAATAGAACTTTCAAAGTGAAGCATGCCAATGCAAAGTGGCTTGCAGATACGTATGTTGAAAGGTTGAGATCCAACCCTACATGGCCAATGAAATCACTTAAGCAAACTGTGTTGAAAGAACATGTTGTGACCTTAAGTAAAAGCCAAGTATATAGGGGCAAAGTTGCAATAAGGACCAGGGTTGGTGACAAAGACAAAGACTAGTTCATGTTGTTATGGGATTACTGTGAAGAGTTGAGGAGAACCAATCCAGGTACTACATGTATTATCAAAACCAAAGCAGTAGGAGGTGATCAAGGTTCAAGAGAATATACATATGTTGTGGGGCAATAAAAAGTGGATTACAACTGGGTTGCAGAACATTAATTGGTTTGGATGGTTGTCATTTGAAGTTCCATCAATATGACATTTTGCTATCAGTTATTGGAATTGACCCTAATAATCAGATATATCCAATTGTTTATGCAATAGTAGAGAAGGAAAAAAAGAAGTCTTAGGCATGGTTCCCCAAATTGTTGAAGTAGGATCTATGTATAGATAACAACAATACATGGACTTTTACATCAGATAAGCAACAAAAAAGTTTTAGCTAATTTTTTTTGTTACTTATTTTATTTTATACTTGATGTTTACACTTACTAATTGACTCATTTACTCCTCTAATTGTTTATGTAGGGAATACTTGATCTAGTTGAGACTCTTTTTTCAAATTCAGAACATAGGTTTTGTGTGAGACACTTGTATAACAACTTTAAAGTTGAGCATAAGGGCTTAGCTTTAAAGGACTTATTGTGGAGGGCTGCTAAGTCTTCAAGAATTGTTGACTTTCGTAATGTCATGGAGGAGTTTACGAAGTGTAGATGAATCTACCTATCAATGGTTGTGTGAAAGGCCACCAAAAAATTGGTCTAGGTCTCATTTTAGTACATTGCCCAAATGTAACATGCTACTCAATAATTTGTGTGAGAGCTTCAATGCCTGTATTGTAGAGGCTAGTGACAAACCTATCTTAACAATGCTTGAAAATATAAGAGTTTGACTTATGAAAAAAATACATAGGCAGAGGGATTAAATTAAGAAGTATAAAGGATCCATTTGTCCTAGGATTCAAAAGAGATTAAAAGCCATTAAAATTGAGTCAACAGCTTTCATTCCTACATAGAATGGGGATGAAAAGTTTGAAGTTGTTGGGATGAGTGGAGACCAAGCAACAATCAAAATGAAAGAATGACTTGTAGTTGTAGGAAGTGGGACTTAACAAGAATTCCTTGTAAACATGGTGTGTTTGTCCTCAACTACTTAGGTTTGTCAGTAGAGGATCATGTGGCTGATTGGTACAAGGTTGAAACATTCCTCAAGTGTTATAGTCAACTGATGAGTCCTATTAATGGGATGGAATTGTGGCCCAAAACAGGTTATGTCACTCTCATTCCTCCTAATCAAACTACAAGACCTGGTATGCCCAAGAAGGAGAGAGAGTGATGAGTCTGCCAAAGGTGTGAAGTTGAGAAGCAAATACAAAGCAATCATACGTGGAACTTGTGGTCAAGCTGATCACAACAAGAGGAAGTGCAAGGTGGTCACAACAACCAGTGGCGTAGATACATCAAGTTGTGTAGACACAGCCCCTCCAGATCATGCAGATAATTTACCTGTAAGTTGTTTTTGAAACAGAATTTTTATTTGCAATTGGTTGATTTTTATTAATGATAACCTTTGTACATTTTTATGATCAGGTGGCAACAATGGAAAATGCATCACAAAATGGTTCAAGGTCAAGCCTCGATGCTACTCAATATAAATCTATAAAGAGCAGACAAAAGTTACCTGTAAGACATAAACCACATTTTTTCAATTAATAGTTACAAAATTTAACTAATAGTTATTTTTTTTTTCTTTAACAGATTAGAAGGAAAAGAAATACATCATGTCCCTCAACTAGCGAAACCCAAGTTACTCAACCGCAGACTGCTTCATCACAACCTGCTTAGAGTCAAACAAAAAAAACTTCAACACCACCTGTGTGGATGCCACCCCAATCTGGTGCAGCACAACCTATCATACCCAAGCAACCCAAGTCTGCACTAGCTCCTACACAACACTCCAACTCTACACCAGTTCCTACACAACACTCCAACTCATCCAAGAAAGTGGGGACACAGTGAAACTCTAGAACCTTTTGTGTTTTGGGGATGTATTGTTAATGAATTATGAAATTAGTTAATAAGGGTAAAACTCAATAGTCACTTTTTATATCTCACTGCAGCTCTCTTAGTAGATATGTTGTAGCTACACAATTAGTTTTTGTTATGGGGGTATATCGAACTACAACTATTTTTGCATGAAGTTAATGCAAAGTGGATACACTTTTTTGTCTGAGTATTATTTTGTGTTATTAAGAAAAGAGATGTATCTGAATACAACTGTAACTATGTTTGGACCAACATCATCCAAACACAAAATCCAGTTTGCATTGCATAATACATAATTCACCGGTAGATTTGATACAAAATAACTCAAACTTCATTACATTGGCTTGCAAAATATGCATTATCCATCGGTAGATTTGATACAAAATAGCTTCAGTTTGATCACATTAGCTTCCAAAACAGGTTTGAACCAATAGACATTTACAACAGCTCCAACTTTGTTATGTCTCCATTTGAAACCCGTCCTTCTGGAGTGTGTTCATAATCACCCATGTAGCAATACAAAACCATCATGACAAACCAGAAACCAACAAGGCAGAACCAAAGCATTCTACCCTTTGCTCTGCTTCTCTCCAACTATTCTTCTAAACTTGTAACACGATGCAACAAATCGGGTATAATTTGGCGTGATTGATTACACATCGAGAGGTTGATCCATAGAAAGTAACCACATGGACCACCGGCCTATGATTTTATAATTGATAAAAAATTAAAAAATCACACAATACATAGAGAAATATACTACAATTTTAACTTCAGTTTGTTGTAAAAAAAATTCTTGTTCAATCTTGATTAGAAAAATAAAAATTTTAAATACAAAAATCACATATAAAATCAACAAATCTTTCACGCATATGGATCTGTACTTGATCAATTGATTACCAACCAAAAATCTTATGAACAAAAAGGGAAACAAAAGAACTTTTATGGGAAACTCATTCAATGAAATACATCATTTTTTTGCGCAGTTGATAAACCTTCTTCCAGGGTTAAAATTCATCCAAGAGGTCTTCGTTACAACTTTGCGGCCATAATAACATAATGCTTGCATTTTTCCCTCTTCTTCCACCTCCCTATTTTCTCTATTTTTCTTGCCCTAGGTCACAGATCTCTAGCTACAGTGAAGATGTGACCTTAAATGTAGAAGACAACCACAAATCTCTACATTTGAGCTCCAAAATGGTTCATTTACAGGTTTACCCTTCTGATTTATCACATGTTTTGCACATGAGCAAAAATAGATGGTAAACTGAATGGCGGTTAGGTGTTGGACCTAATTACTACCGTTTTATTTCTTTTAGGGTCCAATGTGAAAATTTTAATCTTTTAGGGTGTAAATTGAGAATTTAGCAACCTTTTAGGATACAAAGTGAAATTTTTCCTAAAAAAATTGGGGTCTACAACATAAAATATGATATCATACTATGATTTTTTTGGGAGGGGGTAAAGTTATAATTTAATGGGTTTTTGAGATTAATCTTAATTGGCCATATAAAGTTGCAATTTAATCCACTTCAATTGTAATTTGTCTAGTTGCATAATTATTAGATAAATGTAGTTATTAGTTTTTAGTATGATATCGATCTTGAAATTTTGAAGAAGTTGAGGGGGTGTTTGGTTTGAATCTACAAAACTATTTTTTGTTCTAAAAATTTTAAAAACACTCAAAACATGTTGGGTTAGCATTTTTGCTCTCAAAATTTTGGGAAACAAAATGAGATTTGGAGCAAAAAAATAGAAAAAAAGGCAATTGTTTTTAGACTTTTCTTGAAAACTTTGAAAACACGAAGAATAAACCTCTTTAATGAGGTCTGTCATTTGAGTCCCCTTAGCAGCAAGGCTTCCTTTTTTTTTTTTTCCTATCCTCTATCTCTCTGCACTTTGCCCTTCAAAATAGAACGAACACACACACACACACACACACAAGCCATCTTCTCTAGCTCTCTCTTTCTCCACTTTGCCTTTCAGACAGAACGAGCACATAGGAAGCGTTAGATCTTCTCCAGCGTCTTCTTCTTCACCACAGAAGAAGCTTCAGATCTCTCTCTCTACATAGATTTGAGCACAGATCTGTGAGTTTGTGTCTGTCTGCGTATGTGTGTGTGTGTATGTGTCTATGTGTGTTTGTGTCTGTATGCGTATGTGTGTGTATGTGTCTATGTGTGTGTGTGTCTGTGTGTGCGTGTGTGAGTGTGTTTTGTGGAGACAAAGAGAGGGGAAAGAAAAAGAGATGTGAGAATTGTGATTATTGTCTAAACAAATTTTATAATTTTTGTTCTTTAAAATTATTTTTAAAAATATATAACCAAACATGTTTTGTAATCTAAAAATTTCTAAAAAATACTTTCTAAAATTTTTTTCCAAAAATAATTTTCGGATATAGTTTTTTGAGATGCAAACCAAACAGGCCTTGAATGTTTGAATTGATTGTGAGCTGGCTCATGTCATGATCTCCGGTGTCCTGTTTTGTCAAAACTAAAAGATAATGAGTCTGTTTGAAATTAGTTTAAATAAATAGTTTTTAATGGTTTTGAAGTAAAATAAATCAAATTTGTTTGGACATTGATTTTTTTACCAACTTATACAGTAGTTTTTTAGACAAAAAAAAAAACTTATATAGCTTGATTCAAGATAAATTTTTCTTTTGACTTTTTGAAGTTTTGTCACAAGTCCTACTTAATTTTTTAATTTATTATATTTATAAAATATTACTGGTGACATAAAAAAATTTAAAATTCATATTTTAAGAACAATTATGTATAATCTATACATATATGTAATTATTTTTTTATTTTAACACAAAAAATAAAAAAAGTTAGAAAGTCATCATAAACATATTTTTCTAACTTTTTAAGGAACACATTAGACGATATTAGAGAACTTTTTTTAACTCCGATTTTTTTATGAAAATATTCACCTAAAAAATACAATTTCAAATGGCCCAATAACGGATATAAGAACTGTGCACAGTGATTTTCGTACAATATATAAAATGACAGATCTATCCTTTGGTTAACTTGTATTTGTTGAGAAAGTGGTTGATCCCGTAACGAGGAATGGATTGAAAGGGCCAAAGGGGCCTAAGAAGTGGTGATGAATTATTTCTGGGCTGTCTCATCGATCTCGGTGAGTTAGGGGTGGTCCCTGGAACACAGAAAACAAGTTAGAAGGGCACTAGAGTATTTTCTAGCATATCCCCTTCAACGATCAAATCAGTTCGTTGAGAGAGGGGAATAAGAAAATATTGTATGACTCTTGAGAGGTGATTTTGTGTACCTTTGTAATGTGTTTTTGAGAACTATTTATACTTTCAAAGGCTCATCATTACCGAAGGTCTAGACAGTAGGTAGTGTTCAGATATGTGACACTTTGCCACCTATTCTACATGGGGAGACCCCGATATTAATTGCTCGAATTTTCGAGCACTCAATGCTCTTTCCTTTATGTAAAGACATTAAATGCTCGGATCTCTGAGCATTTAATGCTCTTTCTTCAATGCTGAGACATTAAATGTCCTGTCTCTGGAGCATTTAATGCCCATTCCTCTTGGTTTCTCAAGTCTTCATTGATGTCCTATCGTCTGAGGATTCATTAAATACTTGCTTGAAACAATCGTATGTTAACAGGGGCGTTCTTGTCCTTTTGCCCCTTATCCTGCACTTTATGTCACGCGTCCAACTCCTATTGGTAGAGTGTCTCGTTGGTTCTGCCCTCCTGATCTCTTTGTGTAGAGCGCCACCATCATCTATAGTCTAGGTGAGACTGGTCAACTGTCAATCAATAGCTTTTCCAAAATTAAGAGTCATGCGACAAAACTAGAGTTTTAACAAGTCCCTGGAACCGAGGACATATGGCTAGCTCAGGGTGGAGGTACATCGAAGCCGAGGACATGAATATGTCATCCCTCGAGGCGGAGGTACATTTGGAGCCGCGGAATACGTGCTTACTAAGAAAAAAGGGGGGACACCTCGACATCAAGGATAGTGTATTTGTTAGGGCAGGGGGCCTTGGTGCCGAGGACACGTGGCCTCTCTAGTGGTGTTGATGTACCTTGGGGACGAGGACATGCGTCGCAGACCTACTGCTCTCAAAAGTGTCTCATCACGAACCAACTAAATGCCGTCCTTTGCATTGTTGGAGATAGTTCCCACTCATCGATTGGTGGTTCTCTTTCTGCCATAGCTGTTAGCATTGTAATTCACACACTACAAACAACTTGTAGATCAGTGATCAAATAATTTTGACGATTTTTACCCTAGGGCTTGAAAGAGGAAAGGACAAAACACTCTTGTACCATGATCAATTCGACTAGCTGAAGTTGGCACTTCCAACCCTAAAAGTCGAGTGAACTACATGTACATGTCAAATAAGGTTATCTAATTTCATAATTTGAGTCGTTTGTTAGTTAAGAGATATTCAAGTTTCTTAGACACGATCAATTAATCGTTCATTCATGCCCAACAATGCAATTTCTTTGTTCTACATATACATGATCTTTCAAACGAATTATTGCTAATTACATTATGAAAAAAATTCGAAACCTCTCTCTTTGAATTATTGCTCTTTGTTAACTATCAATTTTTTATATGGTCACATTGGGCCCACCTTTGTAGGGTAATCCTTAAATACATATAATCATCCGCTAACTACATTCATTGATTAAACTTGAAAAAATAAGTCATATATAAAAAATCGAACTCAAAAAGTATAAATTGATGATTCACTCCGAAACTGGTATCACACCGCTAAAGTACCCGCGATTAGATAACTATTAATATATCTACAAACAATTTGTGTATAAGCCATAGATCACACATTGATGGTAGCTCTTTTATCAATCTTTGTATATGAATATGTTGGTATACATATACATAGATTACACATTTAAAAATTGTAGCTAAATTATTTAATACATGATCTCCTCTAATAAGGGAAAAAATATTCATTACAACGGTGATACCACGTGACAAGGTGATGTGGTATCACCAACTAATAATACTATAACAAATAAGCATTAGACCCCACAAAAATTAATAACTAACTTATCATGTAAGCAAATAACTTCCCACTCTCTTGCCATGTAATTTCAAGTGGGGTTCACCTTTTCCATTTAGAATTTTATAATTAATTGGTGATACCATGTCATCAATTGTGACATGGTATCACCGTTTTATTCAATATTTACTCCTAATAAGGATACTTATATACAACAAACAAGGGATGGCTATCAACCAATTAAATACCGCCACGTGGTATAACTCATGAATGGCGCGGGTTATTCAAAGCCAATAGAAGAAATGTTGTGAGTGTCAAAATAAAAAAATAGAAGAAAATGTTGTCAGTGTCTAATTATGGATCATGGCTTGGGACTTAAAAGGTGACCAACGCACAAACCGGGACTGCGTCGTCAGACCAAAACAACTCTCTTCTCCGGCGACGTCTCCGGTGGTCATCTTCAACCAATCACCATTAACTTTCTTCTCATTGACCTATCAAACAAATCAACGAGCTAACCGATCAAGCTTCCATATTTTTTGACGCCGACTTGATCGGCGTCAAAATTACTTTTTTCCGGTGAGTAAAACAGGTTGTGATTTATGTTTATGTTTTGTGAGGGCTTGAGTCGCAAAAATAGTATCTTGCATGTGAGGGTAAAACTGAGTCTTGCCAACTAACCCCGTAATGGCAAGAGCATTGTGCATTGAGCTCTGTTTCTGTATTGCGTCATGGTTGTTGGATACCTAGTTTCCATTCACAGATTATTGAATTTCTTTTTGTTTTTCGTATTGTATGTCACGTGCATATTTGAATGTACATATGTAGCATTATATATAATTACATATTGTGCATGGAAATGTAAATAGAGCTTTCCTTGTCTAAAATTGATTAGGTTAGTCACCTTCCAAAAACAAATTGATAGGTTAGTCTATAGGAGATATCTAATGTAGGTATGTATTGTGCATACATAAACATGAACCTCTTGTTTGATATAGTTATTTACTATGCAATTTTTCTTTATGATGGGGTATCTTACTTTGCTTTTTTGTTTTCTTGAATGTTCGGATGTCACTTCCTCTGTCACTGGGTAGTTTTAGGCATTCTTGTCAAAGTGTTGTAGGTGTCTTATGGCATATGAATTAGAAATTAACCTTGTATTTTTTTTATTGATTAAGATATTTTAAAATTGAAAATTATGTAAAATTCAACTGTAATGTTTTGATAGACTATTGAATTTCTGATCCTTCCAAAATTCTTTTGAATTTCACATTTTTATGTAGAATTCAAGTCTAATATTCTGATACACTATTTGCTATTGAATCCTTCCAATATAATGTTGAAATTTGACATTATATCCATAACTTGTGAGTTAGTGTTGAATATGTTGCAACCCTTTTAAAAGAATAAGAGGTTAGTGTTGAAGAATGTCAAGGTAGTGGTGCCTAGTGTGAAATTTTTAAGGTGACAATGGTGGGACAGGAGAAGTGGTCATATATTGGTGATACGGTGGTGGTGTGAAGGAGATGGTGAAGGAGGCGAGTGTTGACACTGACAACTAGATATTTGGGATGACATTAGCCTCAGCAGTCAGTATCGTGGAAGGCAGCAGTGATGGGGTGATTACGGTAGTTCCATTTTCTATCATCATTGTCCTCAACTCTACTCTCTGCAAATTAATGTTCTGTCTGTACCTCTTCCTTAGATACTCAGTTTCGAAGCCTCGTTTTCCAATGACATATCATAAGTTATACCTTTGATCAAAAGATGTAATGTTGGTTTTCTCCTTGTAGCAACCCCTCCTGTCTGGGCTTGGGATCCATTTGGTGAAGTTATGACAGCCAAGTACCATAGGCTAGTATCCATCTTGTTTTGTATTTAGGAGGAGGGTGTGCATGTCGAACTGCTCTGCTTGATCTTATATTTTCCCACCAATAGGCACTCAAAGTATTTGTATCTCACAATTAAGAAGTTTAATGCAGAGAAGCATAGGGGAACTCCTGAATTAGTTTCAACATGCTGCTCATTTTGAAATTTTACTGCAGTCAGGATGGATAATATCAAAAGTCCATTCAGAGGGATTATTAAAGACTTAAATGGAAGAAAAATATGCTACAAGCACGATTGGATTAATGGACTTTGCATAGGCTCCAGGTTTTTCCCTCACCCAACAAATTTGCTTTGGCATGAAGTATTTTATTTCATGTTGATTATAATCTCAAGTTCTTCCATGTCAGGATTTTGGCTCCGACAACCTACATCTTTTTTGCTTCTGCCCTTCCAGTTATTGCATTTGGAGAACAACTCAGTCGAGATACAGGTTGGTGATTGTGCCATCTTATTTCTGTGTAGATAGCATACATGTCGCAAAACTGTTATGTGCATATGTCTTTATCCAAGTATGTTGTTTGTTATGGATAGCCTTGAGAAGTCAATTTATATACAGATGGAATCTTGAGCACAGTAGAAACATTGACTTCGACTGCCCTTTGTGGCATCATACATTCAATATTTGGTGGACAGCCTTTGCTGATATTAGGAGTTGCAGAGCCCACTGTAATAATGTACAGTTATCTGTACCATTTCTGCAAGGGGCAGCCAGACCTCGGACGAGAGCTGTTCTTGGCTTGGGCTGGATGGTAACAGGAGTCAATGCCTTCATATTTTCATTTCAAAAGTTGGTCTTATTGTAGATTCATTTGCTCACTCCAACCGTTGCAGGGTTTGTGTCTGGACTGCTCTTCTGCTCGTTCTTCTTGCAATATTCAATGCTTGTACTATTATCAACAGATTTACAAGAATTGCTGGGGAACTTTTCAGCATAATGATTGCAGTTCTTTTCATGCAAGAGGCTATCAAGGTATTTTTTGATTAACAAAGAGAGATACTATGGCACCAAATATGAGAAAGCAAAACTAAACCTTGAATTGTATTTAATTACAGGGAGTGGTGAGTGAATTCAATATTCCTAAGGCCGAAAATCCAACTGCAGAAAAATATAGTTTTCAGTGGCTATATACAAATGGCTTGATGTCAATCATATTCTCTTTTGGCCTACTTTTAACTGCCCTAAAGAGCAGAAGAGCGAGGTCATGGAAGTATGGCACAGGTTTGTGAAGTGACTATGAGGTTTTGGCTGCAAAGCTTAGTCACTACAGAAATCTTATATACTTTGTACCTGAATTCAGGATGGTTTCGAAGATTTATAGCGGACTATGGGGTTCCTTTTACGGTATTGGTATGGTCAGCATTGTCATTCAGCACACCGAACAAAGTTCCCTTGGGAGTTCCCAGAAGGCTTTCCAGTCCCCTTCCTTGGGCGTCTGCATCCTTACAACATTGGACTGTTATCAAGGTAAGAGAAAGTGGTTCATTTTTTTGTTTGTGTTCAGAAGCTTTGTGTTTTCTGTTATGATAATTTTGACTCTCACCTTTGACGATAAGACCTCATTTCTTCTTCAAACAATATCTTGTGTAAGAGTTCAAACTCGAAGTGAAGTTCCCAGATATTTTCACAAATTTCTAAAATGACATGTTCTCCTCTTATACAGCTGATTCTGTGTAGATCGTTTCTCATGATTCAAGGGGTGAACCTCCCTTGATATGCCTAAAGTAGATGTGACCAATTTAGGAGGAAACAGATATTGAAAGCCTTTTATGTATTCAAATTTCCAATGTAGAGCACTTCATACTAAATCATCCGTTGTGCACATTGATAGTGCAGGATATGTGGAAGGTTCCTCCATTATACATCTTTGCTGCACTCGTACCAGCTGTAATGATAGCCGGTCTTTATTTTTTTGATCATAGTGTGGCTTCACAAATGGCTCAACAGAAAGAATTCAATCTCAAAAATCCGTCTGCTTACCATTATGACATCTTATTGCTCGGAAGTTTGGTATATTAACTGATCTCTGATATCCGTTGTGTTTGCTTGAAATGTTGATGCGATCATGACTTATACACTAATATTTTGCCTTGACTTGGATGGGATCACAACAATTATTCAGACCTTGCTCTGTGGATTAATTGGAGTTCCCCCTTCAAATGGTGTTATTCCTCAATCTCCCATGCACACAAAGAGCCTTGCTGTTCTCAAAAAACAGGTTCACTTAAGGATTCACAAAATAGGGACGCTTTTATTTCTGCTGAAAGATAATTTTTATAGATTTTTAGAGAATCTGAATAATTTTGCAGTTAATTCAAAAGAAGATGGTAAAAAGTGCTAAGGAATGCATTAAGCAGCAGGCTAGCAACTCTGAAATATATGGCAAGATGCAAGCAGTGTTTATAGAAATGGACACGACTCCATCTGTAAGTTCTTTGGTCATATAGTTCTTGGAATTGTCAATAGAGGAGCAAATTGTTTAGTGGCAGCTCATTCTATTAGTGGCTTTCAAGAAATATAAATAGAGAATCACATGGAAATTTGCTTTAGTGTCTCCTTTAGACCTATCTTATGGTAGTTTGGGCTCTATTGCAGCCTCAAGCTGCAAAGGAGCTGAAGAACTTGAAGGATGCAGTCATGCAAGGTGAAGATGGAGGAAGTAGAGATGGTAAATTTGACCTGGAAAAGCAACTTGATGATCACTTGCCTGTCCGAGTGAATGAGCAAAGAGTGAGCAACCTATTACAATCACTTCTGGTGGGTGCATCATTACTTGCCATGCCCATAATCAAGAAAATACCCACGTCAGTTCTTTGGGGATATTTTGCCTACATGTCTATTGACAGCCTCCCTGGAAACCAATTCTGGGAAAGAATTTTGCTGCTTTTTATTCCTCCTGGCCGGCGGTTTAAGTAAGTTATTTTTATCCTAAGCGCCCTATAGAGTTGCTTTGTAAGTTGAGCACTCTTGACAATTTCAAGATTGAGTAACATTGCCTGTTCTTATCATTGGTTTTTTATGACCATACTTGTCACTCCTATTGATTATGGAACATTGTTTGGCAGAGTCTTCAAAGGACTTCATCCTTCTTATGTAGAGCTGGTGCCCTTCAATGTCATTGCCATGTTTACGCTCTTTCAGTTTGTATATTTTGCAATGTGTTTTGGAGTGACATGGATACCCATAGCTGGAATATTGTTCCCCTTGCCATTCTTTCTGCTCATAGGCATTAGACAGCATATCCTCCCCAGACTATTCCACCCGCAATACCTTCAGGAATTGGATGCAGCTGAGTACGAAGAAGTGGCTGGTAATATTCGGTATAGTGAAGGTGGCATCTCACTTGAGGTATGTGATGGCACTATGTCTACATCTGGCTTGCGGGAATTATATTTTTCCGGTTAGTCCATGAGGCCAATGGTGATACTGTTAATGATGTTTGTAGATTGCATAAGATCTATTGATATGGCATACCACAAAAATTTATATGTTTAATGTGCTAATGAAAGGAATGTGGGCTCATAAATTTAATGACTTGTATCATTTCTTTTAGGTGATTTATCTGGTGACTTACTCTCTATTCCATCTTGAGAATTTACATCCTGTGCAGTTTAGAAAAAAATCCTATGAAAATTTGATACTACTAGTTGTTTGTCTGTGCAGAAAATTCCCATGAGGACTACAAAAGCCATATAAACTAGTGTTTGTGTAAAGGATTAAGGTTCTTTAGAACTTAAGCTATAACATGCGTAGGGGTTCTATATGCGATACAATACTAAATCATCAGCTTTCAGTACTAGTAATATATAGAGGTAAAAAAGAACGGCAGCTTTATACACCATGTACTCAGTTAGTTTTGCAAGAAAATCAATTTAAAGTAGTTTTTAACAACTGTAGTGTAAGAATTTTGGTAATAGGTCTACCTTCAGCTTCTGAAACATTTATCAAGGTATAATTGGTTTTGCGACTAATTTGCATTGTGTAATTTGATAGCAGGAACTGCAAGCAACTACTCCAGAGGATGAATTTTGCGAAGTGGAAAGATGTAGTTCTGAGATATTGGATGAGTTGACCACCAGCAGAGGAGAGTTCAAGCATAGATCCGTAAGCTTCCACAGAGATATGGTTCCTCAGATGAGGCTTTCTTGTAACTTCATTTTTGCATTTGACTGATAAGCATGTATCTACATATTCGCATTCCTTAACTTCATAAAGATCTTAACCTTTACAATACCTCAATCCAACAGAATGTGTTTCATCCATAAGAAGAGTAATGAAAAAAGAGATTATTGTTAGGAAGAAGGAAACAGACATACAGCAGAAAAATAGTCACAGACAACAACCTTTAACTCTTAAGTTCATAATAATGCTACTGTCCTGATGTATTACTTAGTTTTGGTGGTAGTGCTTGTTAAATTGTGGGTTTGCCGGACTTTAGAGATTGAATGAACAGTAGGAAATTCTCATTCCATGCAGCAATCTAGAGGGGTTCATACATATCTTTTGGATATTTGCACTCTCTTTTATGTTCTGGGCTTCTTTCTTTTACTGATTCTTCTTCTTGGTCTGCATTCCTCTCTGTCACTTTCCTGAGATTTCCAGTGTTGGGTTGTCAAGCCAATATCTTTGGTTTGACTACATGTGTCGCTTATTAAGATTTCTAAGGGGAAGAAAGAATTTTGTTGTCCACCCTTTTCAATTAATTTCCCTGACCGTTGGTTCTCTCTTCTGCTATGTGCACACGCTAGCACCTATTTTTCCTCTTTTCATGCGTTGGTGCATCTTATGTTTTCTTACACAATAATGCTTCATTAGATTTTGAATCTGATGGCTATGTATTCTGTGAATGCAGTTTCACCCAGAGAATGTTGCACCACAGGTTGAGGAAGAGTGAGAGATTATTATCATTGAGCATAATGGACCATGGAGATTATATTGTTAACCTTCAAGATGAGGAACAAGGTCTACCTTCTTCTGCTTAACATTTTGTTTATGTGAAGTGGTCGAGAAAGTAGACCTAGAAGAAGAAAATAGGACCACCGGGGACAGGAAGGGGAAGGGAGCATAGGGATACTATCACTGTAGTCCTTCCTGTGGAAAGAATCCAGAAATTTGCTTTTAATATTTTTTTTTTAAAAAAAACCTTACATGGTATATTAAATTTTCTATCCACTTCTTGCACTCTCATTCCTCAAACCTGAGAATATTATGGTTATACCAAGGTCTACCATGGATTGTTGACAGAGAAGTCATCAGCTAAAAAAAAAGGGACTAACCGACTCTTGATGTATTCCCATTTTTGTGTGCTCGAGGGCAATATAACTAGTGTTGAAGCCCTTCAAAATTGAATTTCTGCCTATCAGTGACTCTCCACTCTGATGAGCTAGAATATACTCACTGCAGATTTACGCCAGCCTCTTTGTGTGTGGAGGTAAGAGTGTGTTATGTCTGACCCTCGCCATACCTCGTAGTAGCAAGAGCTTTGTGCTCTTGCCCATCATCCGGTCCCTAGTGGAATGTCTTATTAAAGTCGTCAGAATTACAAGTTCAAAGCACAGCTGCAGTGATTAACCTCCACACCCAACACCACCATATTAGAAACTCTATTCATAGGACAACATGCAGTGAACATCTAACGCACTGATGATTAATGCTGAAAGAATGAAATTAGAATTTGATAAGACATCTAAGCTTGTTTGTAAAATAGCCAACTCAACTTAGATTTTTGTCCATAACTCATTTGAAAAGATGAATTACTTTAAACTTATCCCCAAATAACTAAAGACCATATACACTTCAGTCGCCTTCATTTCTATGGAAGAAATCTGAAAAGTTGAAGCTCGGCTTTTTGCTCAAATGCGTGCAAGCATCTATCGAGGTAAGCTTAAGAAAAAAACTTCAAGTTTGACAATCGAGCATACACAAACTGTCTCGAGTACCAAACCTTCTTGAAGCCGTAAAGATTTACATTTGAAAATATAAAAGGTGGAATAAACAAACCATTTGCCCACCATTTTTGTATCTCAACCCTGCCTTATAGGGGATTAATTCATTCAATTCCAGCATTGCTAACAAATATTAGATGATCACCATCTCTAATCAACTCTACATCGTCAATCTCAGCTCCATCTTTGCTTAGCACTTTAGTGGGCAAAAACCCATATTTTTTAGCACCAATCTCCATCAACTCACTGAAGCGCTGTGGAAGCAACACAAGCTTTCCTGCAACATCTCCCTTCTCAGGACAACTAACTCTGACCCTGGCAGAATACTCTGTAGCATTCCCAGCACATTTAGTCTGGTCCACAGACAATAGCAAGTCACTATCTCCCCCTTGTGTAGCTGACATGATCCCAAACAGTGAATTATGGAAGCTATTAGTCCTACACCTTGGCCGAGAATGTATACCTGATCCCTCTGGCACTGGGGATATCGATTCTTGGGACGTAGGCAGAGTTGTTGGCTCGCTTCTAAAACGCCCAAGAAAACGAACTCCATGAACTTTCTCCTCATGGACTGAATTAACAGATTGAGATTTGGTCTCTTTACTACATTGAAAGAGAGTTTTTAAATCTTCATGTCCTTGTTGCTCTGCTAGGGCCATTGGTGTCCAACCATGGTCATCTGGTCTGTTAATATCAGCTCCTTGATTTAAAAGGAATTGGACTATTTCTAAGTTGCCTTCACAAACTGCTACATGAAGAGCAGTAGAGGCATTGTGATTGGGGATTGTGACATTGCCACCATGATTAACAATTTCTTTGAGCAATCCTAAGCTGTTTTGCTCAGCAGCTGTGCGTGCAAATTGACCAACATCACCGCAAGATATTTTGGCTCCATTGTCTGTGAGTAGTTTGATCACAAGTTCATGACGGTTCAGAATGGCTTCCCATAGTGGCACATTCCCATCTGAATCTGTATAGATTGAAAAAAGCAAGTTGAGTTTTGGATCTTCATTCTACAACACGTTTTAAAGTCCTGTCCTGCCGGTCTGACAAATGACTAGTTTGAAATACCCACTAAAAAAATTGGCTTTGGTTGGTTACTGATTGGGTTAGTAGACAAGAAGTTACCTCTAGCATTGGGATCTGCCCCATAGTCCAGTAGGAGAAGTACACAGTTCTCATTTCCTTTGGATGCAGCTATATGCTGAATTTACATAAGACATAAGGAAATTAAGACATAAATACATCGCATCGAGATTAACACTACACTATTTGACTTTGACTCATTTTGAATAATGTTCAAGATCGAGACGAGTTTCAAACATATTAGTCAAGCTTAGATCCCTGACATATTGTCCAAGATTGGTCTTGGCTCGGCTCATCTAATTAAACAAACAGAGTTTGAGTTTGTATTCGGAGTTGATTAAATGAACATGAACAAGCATACAATCTTGCGCTATCTATGTACAATTCGATTAATTTTTCAACCCTGCATGAGTATAAACAAGAATTGTAAATATATATGCAGTAGAACAATTTTGTTAACCCACCAGGGCTGTCCTGCCATTGCTGTCCGATTCATTGGGATCAAGACCACGTCTCAACAGTTGATGTAACAGCAAGTCATCTCCTCTAAGTGTTGCAAAACAGAGGCTGAGGGGTAAGTCCATCCTACCACGAGCAAGCATATTCTCTGTCTCCAATAAAACTCCCTCCATAACTGGATCCTTCAGCTCCTTCAAATGCTGCCCAATTAGAGTGTGGATCCGATACAAAATTAGCGGATTAGAGTCAACTACTATGACTTGAATTAGTGGTTTTTTTTTTTGTTAACTTAGTCTTGCTAAAATAAAGGTCATAGCAAGACATGATTAGTAGGGAAGTTGGGTTGGCGCCATAACCTCTGATACGATTAATTAAATAAACTAAGATTGATTAGTACTCGATGTCAATCCAAGGAAATATGACTTGAACACGACACTATATACTCACCAGAAGGAGATTGTTCATGATGATGGTGCCATCTCCAACATTGGCCTGAACAATATTCAAGAGTGTTGTACGGTTGAGTCGAAGTAGCTGACTCAATCGTTTTGTCCTCACTGTAAATAGCTGAGGTCTGTAACAGAGAACCCCAATCTCACCACAAGGATCCCCAGTTTTAGCCTCTCCAACAACCTGCAACATATATATTTATTATCTAATAGATTTACAGTTAAGTGTTTTCTCAGTCATTAAATCCACTTAAAGATTCAATTTGCAAGCGGTACTTCGGTGTCAACTGCCAGAAAGATTTTGATCTAAGCCTGTAATGCACCTAGAAGCGAAAGCGAAAGTGAAAGAGAATGTCGAACTCAAATAAAAAGTGGAGGGAAAACACCTACCTTATGCCCTTAGAGCATGTTTGGTATTGGGGTTTGGAAGAGTTTGGAAACATGGGTTAGGCTATAAACCCCCTTAAACCCATGTTTGGCAACCACAAAATCGGGATAGGATTTGAATCCCGGCTCGGTCTTGACCTGGTCATGAAACCCACATACTTGGGTTTCATGAAACCCAAGGGGGAGGTGGGTTGGGGGTTAAGGGATTTAACATACATTGACATTTATACTCTCATATATCCTATATATTTCATATATACAAATTGGTTAAATGATAAAATAGTCATTTATATATAAATATATTATCATAATAATCATATATCCCTGCGCATACCAAACATGGGTATGGACAACATTGAAAATTGAATCTCATTTTTGGATCAAACCTGAGTTTCATCAAACCAATCCAAACCCATCTTAAAACGCATACCAAACATGTCCTAAGAGTCTCGCTTGAGTATATTTAGCTTAAACAACTTTCACTAGAGCCTGGCTAGTCATCGAAACCCAAACTTGTTATGGATATCTTCTATTTTGCTCCTATTTGTACTCCTCTCTACATAAAACCCGTGTAGGGACCCTTTTCAATCTTATCCAAATTGGAGAATGATATTAATTTGGAAGTCTATTCTTTTTCATGATTTGAAAATATAATTAATTTGTGAAAAAGGTTATTTGAATTCTCTAGATATTGAGAATTCAACATAGTTTGGTTTACTTATTATATTTATTTCATTTTAGGGAACTATTTTTAATCCCTGTTTAATAGTGAAACTTTATCGCTACATTTCGTCTGAGGAAATAAGTTTCTGAGCCTAAACAGGTAAAATTCAGTTTATTCTATTTTTAACAATTTCATTTTGCTAATGATGGAAAAGCCAAGATAACTTGCCTCTTCAACTCCATTTTTGAGAACCAGCAGATCCTGCAAGGAAATTTAAATCACTTGGAGAAAAAAGAAATCACAGGTTTTTAATTGGAAAAAAGTCAAAAAATTAGCCTTTTTTAAAAAAAATCTCTTTCAAATAAACAATCAAGGAAGAGAAGAATGGTTATTACCACAGCTCCTGTAACAAGGATGTAGAAATCTGTGGGTGCTTCATTCTGCAAAATGACATCTTCCTTGGGAGGAAAATACTCAGCTTTCATCTCAGAAACCTTCAAAAATTTACAGAGTAAATAATCAAATGTAAGGATACATATCATCGGTTATATTTTAAAGGGTAAATTACAATCACATTGCTTGTAAAATATCATAAATACAAAAAAAAAAAAAAGAAAAACTGACATAATAATCAAAATACCCACTAAGAGAAAATTGAAAGTCAGTATTCTTCACTAGATGATTTAAGAAAATAAACAAATACTATATGACATTCTATTTATTTTACTGCTTTTTTTTTTAATAAATTGAGAAAAATGTTAGGCATTGTGACATTTTGACCAAGTAATACCACAGAAAAAAGATAAACATGTAACTGTAAATTAAATAGGGAGTTTTATCGTCTCTTTTTTCAAACAAAAAACAAGCAGAGAACCGAAGGAGTAGGTCTCGTAATAGAGACGAGTTATAAACTCAAACGTCCTGAGGTCGAAACTGGGTAATTCCATGATGTCAGAGCACGAGAAATTTATCTCTCATAAATCCCTTAGTTCCGACGTAACTGATGAAAGATTAATCAAAGTATGCATAAATTGACCAAATACTTGACTGTTGAAAAAAAAACTAGCAGAGGGAGTCAGTAACATTTCAAAGAATCGACAGGGAACTAAATCGAAATGGTTCCCTTTATCTGGACTTAACTATAATGTAAGTTAAGTTTTCTTGCACTTATTGACGAATTCTGTTGTTTGTTGGTTAGCGAAACGTTTCCGATAGCATGCTTATTGTGTCACTGTAATTGTAATATATATACACTTTATTTAAATTTTGGCAGAAATAGATATATAAGAAAATTACCAGCTGAAAAAGCATGTCATTGGACACCCCACGGAACAAGTAGACCTTATCAACAAGAGAGTAGAAAAGAAAGTGTGAAATGCTGGACCGGATTGCTTTTGGAAGGGAATCAAGAGTCTCCTGTTGCTGCAGCCCCTCTGAGTCTGTTCTGAACTTCAAACACAAGTGTGCTAGCATCTGATCTTGAAGACGAACCGGCAATTGATTTCTATGTGCAAAACTTGAGGCTGCTTGAATTGTATCCCTCTGTTCTTGGATGCAATTAACACAGCATATATAGATCAGAAAATTTCAATCTCTTTCGATAGGGCTGCCGTAAATGAACCGATGGAGCAGCAGACTGTTTTGACTCCACTCAGAATCGTGACGAGCTTCAAATATTTTGTTGAAGCTTGTTAATTTTTTTCCCCAAGTTTGGGCTTGAATAATTAAATAAACCAAGTTCAGGCATGTCTGGATCAAGCTTGGCTCACCATAAGGGTAAATTGCACTTTGGTCTCCTAAACTATGGATTCAATTTCCCTTTGTCCCTTGATCTATTGAGTTTTTCACCTTGCTTCGCAACTACTTGACTAAAATCACAAACATCGTCTATCTTTTTGGATCGTCGCTGGCATGTCGAGGCATAAAAAATTTACATAGTTCAGGGCAAAATAAAATAATTTTTCGTTAAATATATAGTGGACAGTAATAATTGGGAAGATAGTTAAGGGTTAATTTACCCTAGACATAGGTTGTTATGTATGGATATATATATATATATATATATATATGTATATGTATAAAAATAAACA
>CM042188.1:32256390-32292987 GCA_023539305.1 Ilex asprella | reverse complement strand
TAACATAATTGTATATAGTCTTTTGTTATTTTATCTAGAATGTAAAGGGTATAGTGCCTTAGTTTGTTGTAATACTATGTTTGTAAATATAAGTTTTAATGTTAAGGGATTTTATTTCAATAAATGATACAATATATCATTAATTTTGGTTGTAAAATTTAAAATATTTGACATTCTATCTTTAATTGGAATATTTTTTGTTTAAGTATAACATTTTAAATTTAAAAGATCTAAGTATTATATGCGTACAAACTTTAGGGGGTCTAAATATAATTTATTAAACGATATATTTACAACAAGGGTTTAAATGTTACGCATGTACAAACCTTAGGGGTCTATGTATAATATTTCAAATGTCAAGAGGTCAGAGTGATTAAATGACAAACTTCTGAAGGTCAGAGTATAATTCTCCCTAATTATATAATACTATATTGGCTAAACAAACGTTTTTAAGAAGTTAAAGACAACTTTTTTAAAAAGACGTTAGTCATATCAACGTTTATATGATTTTTTTATAAAATAAAAAGTTTCCTAAAATGTTTGTTAAAGTGACGTTTTTAAAAAAATGTTATTCCAAATAACGTCTTTTTGGTATAAAAATATCATTCCAACTAATGTTTTTAAAAGTGTCTAGACCTGAGAAATAATTTGAAAACGAATCTTTTTTTAATATAAGTTTTTTTTTTTTTAAAAAAAAGCATGGGCTAGGATAAAAGCTCATTGTTAAAAGGTAATTGATTCACGTACACTTTAACTAATTCTCTCCCTCATCCAGTGATAATTTTCGAGCTCACTTGTTATTATATCTTGATCTTGACATAATTAATGAGTTAAGATTGAATAGTTCTTCAAACAAATTCAAAAAGTGTACAATCGGCTAAAACATGAATCATAAGCAAATTGCATTAATATTTAGCACAACAAACTCATTGAATTTCTGTTGTACAATTAACATGTGATTTTTTTTAATATGTACTTTCTGAATATAGTATGATATGAATCTTTGCAACGCTAGAGGAAATTTTATATGACTTTGCTAACATCTAATCCGAGTGAATTATTCAGTATATCAAGGTCAATTGGTGACAAGTTAAATTTACAAAATAAAATCATAAAATTGAATATCTAGTTGAAGCGTTATTCGTTTCAATCCTAATATGACACAACTAACAAAATGGCTATATTACTTTTAGACATTCGAACCTATTAGTTATGTGACTTTCAATCATAATTGTCTAATACTCAACACAAATCTAAAATCTCATCATCAAACACGGTATGACTCGACCTATTTACACTAGTATTTTTCTTAAGATCTCTAGAAATTCTTGATAAACAACCTATAGTACGCTGTTAATTAGGTGCCAAAAATGCCATACACCATCCCCTAGAGTAACTACTAAGCAAAAAAAAAAATGGGTCACAAAGCTGAACAGACACCGAAAGGGTCGCTTGAGTACTCAGCATTTCCTCTTTGTCATCTATTTTTCTAATTTAATCCATACAACGCCTTTTGACAACAATAGTCCCCAAGTAGGCATTCACACCATAGAGTCATAACCTAACAAAGACACCCCGATACTAAATATACTTGTGATTGTCTGTAATTCGAAAGCACATGCGGAGAGAATTTTCGTGACTTGAATACATGACACCGATATTACAATGAAACAACCTTACTGTCCTACCGGCTTTCTCTGTTTGTCAAACATAATGGATAAGATCAATGATCTTACTATGGCCGTGCGCAAAATGTTTTTGAAGGCACAAACACAATTCTAATTAGACCATAGGCCTATCTTACAAGCTACTTCCCTAAAGGTAATTGACAAGTAATGGCATTCATTCACCAACACTAAAAGCTAGAAGGCCGAAAACAATGCAAAACAAAAATTGGCAACAGCATAATCATATAACTTTGATGTTACAAAATGAAAGATGATTTCTCTCCAATGACAATATTTAGATAAATCAGCAAGAAAAATATATGTTGTGATTCATACCCAAATTGGACAAGAGAGTAGAAGCAGGGGATTAAAAAGTAGCATATAAACACCTATCCAAAGTAAATCAGACAGTGAAACCTCAATGCAACGTCAAGCAAAGCCATTTGCCAGGAGGATCCCATCCCTTACCCCAGCATCGATCACCACCATATTCCACCTCTATCATTGCTGACTTGATAAGAGACTGCAAGCAAAAAAAGCCGAATAACTTAACTGCTTGTATACAAGGATGTATTCGTGTTCTAAGGTTTGAAAATAAAAACTTATCATTGCTTGCAGCAAATTGTTCATGCATGTACGACATACACATGAAACAAGAGGAACAATATTTACATTAACACAAATCCACGTAGTCACCCACAAACGAATGCAGGCAAACACACCTATCATTCCAAATTTCATCTAAATTCACGTTTCTATTAGGACTGAACAATACAGCATGATCAATAAAGAGAAAAGGCCGCATTTTCTAAGAGTAATTCAAGAAGCACGATAGACCAATGCACAAAATAATGAGACAAACATATATGAAGTTTGCAAGCACATGATCTCATGGCCTGCTCAATCTCTCCATGGACGTCGTCTTTCCATAAGCATTTGTCACCTAAAAAAGCTATTTGTGCAGCTGCATAATATTGGCACAACAAAACTACCATCTCAAAGAAAAAACTTGTTGTGTTTTAAATAAACTCACAGACAAACATACACAATCGAAGAACAAATCAAGAACATAAAACAATGAGAAAACAAAAAAACAGAAGACACAAAGATTTTACGTGGTTCGACAATTTGCCTACATCCACGAAGTTGCAGGGATTTCACTATTGAGAGGGAAAGTTACAAAGAGCGGCTACAATGCAATCACAAAACTCTAATAACCAAAACAACGGATTTTTATATGTCTTCTGCACCGGGTCACAAAACAGGCCCAAAAAATTTTCCTCGGGGGCGTTGCCCCCAAACCCCCACGATGCTTGTCCATGAGTGCTACGGCTTGGGCCTATCGGCCTAAGCCTTCACTCCATAGACTAAGCTTCAGAAAAATTTCCATTAAAAACCGTTCAATATTATTTCGGGTCGAATCACCATCCGGATCACACACAAAAAACTAGGCTCCAAAAAAGCCTAACAAAACTAACTGATTCATGTCTAGCAAAAAGATACTCCAGGTGATTAACTTGGTCAATTGCATCTGACAATGTGAGGTGAGCTTCTTTGCAGCTGTCAATGCATCCTCTAATTTCTGAAATAGTCAACCCAATTTCAGTAAGGGAGACAGTTAAAAGGAGGCTTAGTCTATGAACATCCTCAAAGATCTCAAAGCAGCGACATGATCCAGGTTAAATTCATCATGAACCAAATAAGACAGCCTTAATGGAAGTAAATACAACAAAACAAGTTGTTGTCTCTCCTGTGCCAACTCTTCCATCTGACATATCTGGTCAATGCGATGTACATTAGTTCCTTCCATTATCACCCTACTGATAATTAAACAAAAACTGGAACAGAAGGATCAATGCCCAAAGAAATCTCTTGTGAACATGACTTGTGATGAAATCTATTACTATCATTAAGCTAGAGAACAGGTTGTCTCTACTGGTTTTCAATACAGAAAATGCAGAGATTAACCTGTATAACGTAATATGACATGTAGAACACTCATGCTGTAGCATGTAGGCGGCGACATTGAACACAGCAGCCTTGCTGACTTCGTCTGTTCTGTCAGGTAGGTGAGTAATTAATCTGATTTGATATTAATCTGTGTTCCATGAAGTCTTTTGATTGGAGAAAAACAATCTTAAATCTCTGCTGTTCTAAGCCAAGTATCTTTCTAGAATCAAGAAGTGCACATGCAAGTGACTCCCAAGATTTACTGTCCATTTGCCACTTGTTTTGCAGAAAATTCAATTTTGAACATCGATTTTTCATTTTGTTCTTCTGTTCGGTTGATTTATGTTGTTCCCTGCTTGTGAATGTTTGTTGTGTTCTTCATATTTGAATTCAAGCAACCTAGGCTCAACACAAATTTCAGCCCTTATGTGTAACACGGAATTAACCTGAATATAACCAGAGCTTAAAAATCTGAACACTAAGTTCTCGGGTTGGACTCAGATTGAAGGACCTGTAACTTGGGTTGAGCCTGGGTTGGCTTCTCAACCCGAGTTGCACACCAACTTTGTCTATAGCATGCATAAATCATGTATTCTCTTCTTTGACTCAGAACATAAAGAAGACAAACCTCTTTTTGAAGTTCTCCAAGCTTTAGATTTGAAATGTCCAGTTGTTTTACCACCTGATGGTATAGAAAAAGACAATAACTATATCAGAAAATACACCATATTGATCTGCCATAAGTGTTTACGAACATTGTGATCCAAAATATCCAATCCAAGAAGTCTGATTTTCTACCCGATCATGACAGTTATCATTTGACTCTGATAAAAGCTCTCTACCACGACAGTCATTAGAATTAGAACCCCCTAAATGAAACAAGAAAAAAATAGTCAAATAAAGCTCAGAACATTGCATAAAAGTGATGCAAGCCATAATATGTCTTGTTTCCCAACATACTCATGCTTCTCAACTAAAACAGAAACTTGACCGTCAATGTCTTGCCAATAATCTATACATGCCTCCACAGGAACCACAGCATTGAAAACATACAGTGTCACAAATAATAACCAAATCTCTCTAATCCAATATTCACTTTGAACATAATGCATGCTCCTAAAAAGTCGTGTTTCACAAAATTTTCATGTTTCTCAGCTAAAACAGGATCGACTAATTTCCAAATATAGAGATTCACAGGAAGAAAATATTTTCAATAGGACTCCATCCCAATTCTCAGTTTGAATATCATTCATTTGGCTGGGCTTAAGAAAAATACATATAGCCAATGAAGTGCTCTAATCCAGCTATCATGTCACGGTGTGAGTAAACAAACTAGACAAGATAGACATATAAAAATATATGCCAGCAATGGTCAATGGTAATCAGATAGGCACTTCCATAACCGCATTGGACAAGCCACAAGTACATACAACTTAGGGCGCTATGCTAATCAAATCAATCTGTAGAGTATACATCACCACCATCCCAACCTCGACACCCCAAAACCCTCAAACAGCCCCCAAGGATAAAGGAATAGAAAGAGGGAAAAATACATACACACAAAAATCAGACCACCCATCACATAGATATGCCTTGTGAACATAATTCTATGACTCCATGAGACAAGTTATTGTGTGAGCATATTCCAAGTAAAAGGCATATAGTGCAGAACGTTTTAATAATTACGAACAGCAAGCAGCAAAGAAAGAATATCTTACCCGGTTAGTAACTTAGGTGTTTGGTCTTCATCCTTGCCTGCACTTCTATGAAAATTGTTAGTTCCATCTCGGTCACTGTCCAAGTCTTGCTTTCTATCCCATTTCTGGTCACAAGCCCTGTGATGTTCTCGTCCATTATCTACTGTAACTCTATCTTGATCTTGAACTCTATCTCCATCCACAAGACAGCTCCTTGTTCGATCATGAGCACGTGGGCGGTCATATCCTCTTTCCCTATCTTGATCCTGATCTTGAGATCATCTCTATGCCAATTTCCATCCCTATCATGATCACAGTCTCTTTTCCCATATTTGCCCCTATCCAAGTCCACACCCCTATCAGCATTAAGCAGAAAACTTTCATGTCCATAATTCGATCTCCCACTTCTCATCCTCACTTCATTTACTTTCACTACTTGCCCATCAATAGTCTAACCAAAGTGCCATTGTCAATGTCCAAAATAATCAAAAATATAAAAGAACACTAAAATCTACTTAATAGACCATACTCAAGTCTCATAAAGCAGTCCAAATTCCATAAACATACTTGGGTTGAGCTACACAATCTACTCACTTTAGTTTTGCCAAAAAAAAAAATTGTATAGGTTTTTTTATATTTCAAATTTGCCCCCACAAAAGAAAATATCATTCATTTCAATTTACTAAATCATTTTTTATATTTATATTAAAATTTTCACTTAAGTAAGTAATCATTTTAAAGAAATCATCCTAAAATCCTTTGTTCTCTCTCTGCCTATATTTTGTCTTCTTTCCCTATCTCACCATTGCTAATTTATTTCTATAATATGAAAACTAAATCGGTGACAATTGCAAATGTAAGATTGTTCTATTATGACCAAACCCTTCCTAAATTCTGTAGCAACGGGAACCCACACACTTCGTCACCTTTTTTTATTCATTATTAGTTCAGAATTTTTAATCTTACTGCTGTTAAAGCGAAATACTAATGGGATATAATTTAGGACCTAATTTGAGCATCTAATATATTGTCCTCATTGAATTAGCAGCGAGTCTCAACATTAAATGCAATTTATTTTGCCAAATCAACAATAGTAATGCAATAAGTCTCTAGATTAGGTCCCTGAATTAAGTACATGTGTATTATTGTCGTTAAAATTTTTGCCCTGAGAAGGCGCCAAACTTCTGGCTCCGCCCTTGAACACACTACTACAGAGAAGTACTACATCTCACATTTCAAAGAAGAGTGATATCCTACCATCCATCTCCTCAATACCATGGATTACAGAATGAAAATTTGTGAAGGTAACAATGCAATAGCATTTTCCTCCAACCCCACGGTCATTAATTATCTGCATGCAGCACATGTTTAACATCTAGACACAAATAATATGCACAACAAATTAGTAGCAAACAAACTATACAATTTGAAACCACAAAAAAAGAAAAATAATAACTAAACACAACCATGTACTATCCATTAAGGAACAACCATACCCAACTAGAAAAATAACTTATCCACATCTGTTGTCCCCTACCCAAGAATAGCAAAGTAATTATGACAAAAATAGCAAAGTAATATTGATAGATAAAATGACCACTTACGTATTTCAACGTTTGGTAACATAGAAAAAAAAAAGAAGGGAAGACAAAAATTTTAATCCCCCAGTTTCTTCTCTCAACCAAATAATAGGAAAAACAAAGAATTATACATACATTGTCTTAGAAAATTAGTAGTCTATGATACTTGATTCCTTAGCCACATAAAAGTAATTCTCCTATGTTTGATGGTCGAAAATTTCAACGTGTGCTGTTTTAATATTTGAAAGGACAAGTTTCATTTTAGCCCCTTGTGGTTTTATAATAAGCACTTTACGCTCTTATACTTTTGAACTTAATTTCTGCCGTTATCTTTTCCGTCCGAGTAAACAAATCGTGGCTCACACACACTAAATGGATGATTAGGCATGAAAAAAGATATTTCCCTCCAAAATATTGATGTTTAAAAGACAATAATGCCCTTCACATCAAGTATTTGTGCTTTGGAGTATTGAACTTGCATTTTGTAACCAAACAAAAGATTGAGAAAGACAGATGTTTTTTTGGGCGGGACCAATCTCAACAAGCATAACCAATATCAAGTAATAGTTTCTTTTACTGGTGATTTTTATTTTCCATTTCTTTCAGGAAAATAATAGTGGCCATTTCTTTAATGAAAAAACAGTGATAATGAGATAATGAACATCCTAGCATAACAGTTACTATTTTGACTTTTAAGTAATTGAAATGTCTGTTTCAAGCAACAAGGGAGGAGGTGAGACACTTGATTTTAGGTACAATACAAAAATATAGCGATGTGGGATAAAAGCCACAAAAAAAATTAGAGGAATCTGATAAACTATCAAAAGGGAGACTATATTATGTTTGTGAGCGCAAGGTTGTGATTATTGGGCATAGTACAATCCAATCACAGTTTTCCGTATGCTAAGTGGGGGATGACTGACAAGGAAGAATGATTGAAATGTTCAGCATTCGTTACATGACCACAGCTTTTTGACTTGTGATCTAGTGCTTTTATGATGGGTTTCTTCTGCTTTCTTCTCAGAGCATTCACCCACTCAGAATGGTTACCAAACAAGAAAGAGTAAGACTGGCGGCCCCAAACATCTATGCTCCAGCTTTGGATGTCTCTTTCAAAGACAATCCTTTAGAGCTAAGAGTTTGCAATCACCTTCTACTATAAGGGATGACGGTTTCAACAATTTACTAACATATATATATGCACACACAATGGAGTCGTGTTCCTTTTATATTCTCCATAAACGGTGTCATCTGTTCTAATAATTCTAAAAAGCACTAGGAGTGAAAGTGCTTATTATAAAACCACAATTGAGAAAAGTGCAACTGCCCCAAACAACAAGGGGTAAAATGGAATTTGCCCTATTTGAAAACGAAAGGCTCGGCTTAAATCAAACCCAATAATGTGATGGTGGGTCTGTCGAGTAACTTTTTAGCCAGTCATAGTAATGAACAACTTCAAATTTCCCTCCAAATATCTTATATATTCCTAGGTTTTCTCAGTACCAAACAGAACATTCATAAAAACTACTAATCAAATAAACCAAAGTGCGTCATTTGTGAGGCAATTCCTAAAGCAACGTTAAAAAACTAAAACGCATAAACCCTAAATTCAACATCAGCACACAGATGTACAAATAAATTTTTTCATATATTAGATACGAGTGGAAGATCTTAACGGCGACAACGGCACCACGAATATGAAAGACGGGCTGGACCAAGCTTCGGGTAAGGATAAGCTATCCGCAATCCAACCCCGAGCTTATTGGGTGGGCCTACTTGTGGATTTTTTTATATACAATTTCATTTAAAAATAATAAATATTTTTGTAACTTAATATTTTTGTTAATTATATTTTTGAATAAAAAATATAGTCAAAATGGATAAAAATAAAATAATAAATAATTTTATTTTTTATTAGGGGATGAACTACATCCAAAGAATGAATACATTTCAACTAGCTTGACACCTACTCACTTATCTATCATTTACATTATTCTATTATTTAATACATGAAAATAAAATAATATATTATTTATAATATCTAAATTTTTAAAACTTCAAATTTTGACATTGAGAGACTTATTTCAAAGTTTCAAATTTAATAGTCTAAAAATATAATTTTTTTCAAATGAATGGTGGACGTACTTGACGGGCTGGGCTTTGGGTCAAGTAATGAGTTTGACGGCAAACTGATGTGAACCCTAATCGACTTATTTTGAGACTCAACAACAATATTAGAAATATAACCCAAGAAAGCCAAACTCAGGTCTATTGATGGAGAATTTAGATCCGTTGAGAACTTGTGTCAAAAACCTAGATTATATTAAAATCTAGACCCGTTGAAGAACCCGTCTCAAGAACCCAATTTACAAGAAGGAACGCCACAAAGGTTGTGATCTACCTTTCATAAGTTCTTAAAGTTTAATCAAGAACAAGAGGAGTAAACTCAACTCAACTCACAATCAAAATTCATTATGTATTGTCTCTCATATTGTCTCCCTTTTTTACTGAATAAATGCCTATTTATAAGGCTGGTCATTATAAGAAAACAAATCCTAATCTACTAAAGAAACAAATCATAATCTACTTAAAAAACAAATTCTAATCTACTAAGGAAACAAATCCTAATCTAAATAAGAATAACAAAAGAATAAAATTTGTTACCTTTTCTTTCAAAAATGCCCTTGAGTGAATATTGTTACAAGTACTATAGCATGAACAGTACCATGTTACAGTAACTTATTCTAAACCCTAGTTCAAATAAAATAATAAGACATATGTGGGCTAAGCATCCTCAGACCCACTTATTCTAAACTAATAATAAAAATTCTTTAAACAAATTGAAAGTCTTAACTACAAAAATGTCAAATCTCTAAGTCATGTCTTCATGTCTTCCACAACATGGATCAAAGTTGATTCTCCTTCTTTCAAGCTCATCTTGAGTGTTAGGCTCTTGCTAACTTCATCTCAAATGGATTTCACCAATCCTTTCATTGCTTCCTTGATCTTCTTCGCTTTTGATCTTGTAATTGGCCCATCTGGACATGTAAAGGATCTTTAAGAGTAGGCCCACCTTAGTTCTCATCATTCCCCTTTTCCTCAAAAAGATTCGTCCTCGAATCTTCATCGACATCTTAAGGAGAAAGATCAGAAACATTGAAGGTAAAAAAAAAACTCAAATTTTCTCCACTTTTTTTTTTTGGACGAATTTTTTTTTTCATCAACTAATTTGATAACAAACTAGATAGTAAACAATTGACAAAACCCTAACAATAACTCAAACCCTAGAACAATGATTTTTTTTTTATAACCATAGAATCAATTATGCAAGAGACAAAAAGGATATAATATGACCTGGTTGGAAACCTTGCTCTGATATCAAATGATGTGAACCCCAATCGACTTACTTTGAGACCCAACAACAATATTGAAAATATAATTCAAGAAATTCAAACTCAGGTCTATTGATAGAGAATTTAGACCCGTTGAGAACTCGTGTCAAGAACCTAGATTATATTAAAATCTAGACCTGTTGAAGAACCCGTCTCAAAAACCCAAATTATAAGAAGGAACGCCACAAAGGTTGTGATCTACCTGTGATAAGTTTTTAAAAGTTCAATCAAGAACAAGAGGAGTAAACTCAACTCAACTCACAATCAAAATTCATTATGTATTGTCTCTTATATTGTCTCCCTTTTTGCATTAAATAAATGTATATTTATAAGGCTGGTCATTATGAGGAAACAAATCCTAATCTACTAAGGAAACAAATCCTAATCTAAATAAGAATAACTAAAGAATAAAATTTGTGACCCTTTCTTTCAAAAATACCATTGAGTGAATATTGTCACAAGTACTATAGCATGAACAGTATCATGCTACAGTAACTTATTCTAAACCCTAGTTCAAATAAAATAATAAGACATATATGGGCTAAGCATCCTCAAACCCACTTATTCTAAACTAATAATAAAAATTCTTTAAACAAATTGAAAGTCTTAACTACAAAAAGGTCATATCTCTAAGTCATGTTTTCATAACTTCCACAGCATGGATCAAATGGATCAAAATTGGTTCTCCTTCTTTCAAGCCCATCTTGAGTGTTGGGCTCTTGCTAACTTCATCCCAAGTGGATTTCACCCATCTTTGCATTACTTCCTTGATCTTCTTGGCTTTTGATCTTGTAATTAAACACAAGTCCTATTTTTAAGGATATTGGGCTCAGACTCAGGTTCGAGCGGGCCAACTATTGGGACTATCGAATTTTGCGCCGAATAACGGGACTTGTGGGTAACCCGCTTTATGGACCCCCAACCAAGGTCAAGTGAGAGTCACTCAATTTATTAATTAATTAAGCGTACTTTAAAAGCCAATACACGAAATTAGATTTAATTGTCAAAAAGTAATAGAAAAAAATATTTTGTTAAAAAAGTCCACTTAAGACATAGAAAGACTTGAATACCCTTTTATTATAAATAAGTTTTCTAAAAACGAATTTAGAAACTAATCCCACATTTAATTATTTCCACATTACCCGATGTATTTTTCTCTCGTGCCTGTTCATCTCCTATATATATATATAACTTCAGTCGGGAGCACCGCATCTTTGACCCCCTCTCTTACCTACTCCCTTTCTCTTCTTTCTTGCACCCTCTCTGAACTTCACTATCTTGTCATATAGTTTTCATTTTCTACCTTCTCCCTTATACTTGTAAGTAACTTTTGTACATAAGCATTCATTAAATAAAAGCTTTTGTTGTTTATATAGTCCGATCCTGTACAAATCTGGTATCAGAGAAAAGTGATATAGTTGTGACAGCTTAAGTATATTATGTTGATTTATATGTCGATTTACTATTAATTCTTATTGCTTTTGTAGTTGTGATTTAATTCTGTTGAACTACTACTACTATGAAATTGTTACTTTAATTTCGTTATAATGATGAATTTTTGTGCTTCTATGGTTATTTTTATTTTGTTATGATGATTATTCTTTGTGGTTCCTATGATTCTGTGGGGTGTAAGGGAATTTTTGGGCGTTTTTCATGTGTTAGGAGTTTTAAGCCATCTTGAATAAGTGTCCATTGTCCCTAGAGAAACGTTGACACAATAAGTAAGAATGTGAGAAGATCATTATTGCAAGATGAAACTAACTATAGGTTGTTGGAAAGTCATTATAACAAAATTATTATATTAATAGTCATTGTCGTAGTACTACAATAGAATTAAAAGACACATTACAGTAACAACTAGAAGAAGATAATAGTGAAACACATAAGTCGACAGAATACTCTTTGAGATACCACTATGAATTTAAACCTATTTAAATTTAAATTAAATCATAAAGATGATTATGTTAAAAATATGGAAGAAATAGAATTTTTTGATATTGAAAATAAATTACAAAACTGAGATATATCCTAGTACCCCACTAAGAAAATTTATAATATTGGTACTTTTAATTTTAAGTCGAGTTTAACTATCAAAACGATTGAAAGAACTATTCATTTTGATTAAAATGGAGATATTTTACAACTATTAATGGAAAGAGAGATCTTAAAGACTCAAGAAAATTATAAGTTTTTACATATTGAATTAGTTCAAATTGTTTTAAAACCTTTAACTCTTCAAAGATTAAATGTCTCTTTTATGTTAACACTAAGAGATGCTCGATGTCTTGATTTTAATCAGTCTTTAATGGGTGTTATGCAGTCCAGCTTAAGTACTGGTCTAATTTATTTTAACTGCTTTCCTAATCTTTCTGTATCTTTGACAGATAAAAATATTTTGGATGTTTTAGCATGCAATATTAAAACTTATGGTTATAATTATAAAGAAGGCACAAATATAATTGTGTTTGGTCATAGAGTTTATTATAAGGTGATGAATACGTTGTGTCCTGAAGCTAAGCTTTTAAATCTTAAAGGTCAAACCACTTTAATTAAAACTAATACAATTAAAAATAAACTTGAAATTTCTAAAACCATTAAATGGTCAGAAATTTAGTTTCCAGAAACCTGGTAATTGAAGCCTGTGGTCCCTAAAAAACTAGAAATAAATGAAGAAATAGCTCAGATCTCTCAATCAACTTAGGGTGATATTTTAATAAAATTCGCTAGTTATAATTCTAGAAATTATTTAAAATCTTCTTATAAATCAGAAATCTCTTCAATTAATTACACTCTTTTAAAAAGATCTACTTCCTCAGTCCAAAAACAAAAAAGAGATAAAGAACCCATAATTGAAGGTATAATTGTATATAGAGAGAGTGTGTGAGATGTTCTAATAAAACAAAAACCTAAAATTTAGGAAAATTAAAAATCATAATAATATTTTTTAATTTTTTTAGGAATTTGTTTCAAAGTTTTTGGAAATTTTTTAAATATGACAACCAAAGCTAAGTAATTTTAATTATCTCATCTTGGAAAGTACTAAAATTAAAGAATTTTGGTCACACACACACACAGAGATACATACATACATATATGTATATATATATATATGTATATATATATATATATATTTATAAATACTACGAAGTCACACTATGAAACCTAACTTTTATTATTGTTACATTGTTTTGATACAGTATATTAATACAGTTTAAAAGGTTTATGAAATTAGAGTGTATCAATTTAGTATATCAAAACAGTGTACGAGTAATAGAAATTAGGATTTAAAAATTACACAAATATAAAGTGTATCAAAATAATGTAGGGGTAATAAAAACTAGACTTCACAGTGTGATTTCGCAATATTATATGTGTGTGTGTGTGTGTATATATATATTAAAAATTAAAAATGGTTAAGATATACACAATCAACGTTAGATGCAAATTTTGTGATAATATAATTCTTCCATTATATTAGGAAATATTGAATACAATAAAACAAAATCAAAAATCAAATTAACTGCCAAAAAAAATATGCATGTATATATATATCTGCCTCTGCTCTCACGCAAGCTGCCTCCCTCCAACTTAGCGGCTATTTCTTTACAGCCCGATATGTCTGTCTATTTCGTTAGGTAATCACGTTGGATATTTTAATGTTGGAGTAACATTATTTTTGCCATATCTAAGCACGCCCTTGAAACTCAGGCCACCTACAACCAGGTGCCCTGCTTTTGGCGGCCCTTCCTGGCTCTCTACTCCTAGCACCCTACCTCTGACACTCCCTTTTGGCTCCCCCTCCTAGGGCCTGTACATCAGTAGCCTAAAGCCTAGGGCGCCCTCTACCACTCTCATCTGGCACCACAGACCGCGAGGAAGTGGGAGCCCTATTTAATTCATCCAGTGCTAAAAAAAATGGAGAAAGTCTAAACAGCTTCAACCACAAAGTGCCCACTGATAAGGCCAACCAAAAGGACACGATCAACTCAAACAAAACATCTTTACTAATGCCCTCTCCCCCAAATCCCATTGGGCTCGAGGCATAGGGCAAATGATGAGCCCGACTGAGATGAGGCCTAAATCAAGTAATGGCCCCAACCCAAACAAGGCTCAATTCAGATAGTGGGGCTAGCCCAAACAAAACCCAAATCAAGTAATGGGCCCCCGCTAAACAAAGCCAAATGGGGCCGACCCAAATGAGACCCAACTCAGCTCACTATAGAGTCAAGGGAACGCAGTCTTCCATGCCATTTTAGAGCCAAAGAGTCAGTCACATCATTCTGAAGTGAAGGGGTTGGCTACGTCATCTTAGAGCCAATGAGTCAGTCACGTCATTCTAAAGCCAAGGAGTCGGCCATGCTATCCTAGAGCCAAGGAGTGAGCCACGTCATCCTAGAGTCAATGAGTTAGTCACGACATCCTAAAACTCAATCTAGAATTGATAAAGAGATCTCAAAGTCATATCCACACAACTACCCCATCCGTTGCGAGAATGATATCACCTCCACCGAATTAGTCTATCTGTTACGAATATGACGCCTCAATCTGTTAAGAGGTGCCTATAAATTGTAAATCTCACCTACACATGGGGAGCATCTTGCATCTTGCATCTTACATCTTATCTCACACCTGACTCACCTAAGCTCCCCACACTCCTATAGCAATAAAACACTCCAATAACCAAAGTCCTTTAAAGTAGAGTATGTCACCATAACCAAACCACTCTATCTTTGTGTGTTGTTTGTGTTTAGTTATCCATCATAGTTACTGCATTTTATTAACCATACTAATCACTCGACATGTGGTACATAAAAACCGATTTGTACATCATCAAATGTATTTACGTATCATTAGCTAATTAGTCGAAGATTGCAAAAGTTATCAAGCAAATGATATTTTTCACTTTGAAAAATCGTTGTATTCTCACTTTATATCCCCTAGTACTAAAATCTCATATTACACTCTCAATCACATAAACAAATATATTGATATTTATAGTTTTTTTTTTAATATTTATAGTGCCTTTTAGTTCGACAAGGGAGATTCTGTTTGCTAAGCAACATTTAATTTTTTTATTATATTGATATCTTTTTGTCTGATTAAAAGTGCAATGTAAAAATTTAAAATTTTCAGAATATAAATTGAAAATTTAATAATCTTTCAACCTGTAAAGTGTCATTCACCTGTTACTATGGATGCAGTGCCACTTGCACATTACGCCCATCTAGCAACAGCCTATCGAGCTCGTTTCTAAATGAATCCTCGATATTCTTGAAAATAATTCAATTATTTGCAATCACACGATGAATAGTCCTAGTGTTCCAGCATTGAATATGAAGGTGAATAATTTGATATTCTATTGTTAGAAGAAAACGAAAAAAGATATGGGCTAGTAGTAACCGTAGGAAAAATGTGATAGCAAATTGTACATGAGTGTTGTGTTTATATTTGAATTGATGATACATTAGAGATTTTTTCAAAATTTTGGTGGCAATGATTTTCAAATTGCACCATGTAGATGAACCCGAACTGAACCTATAACATGCTTCAAAGATTGAGAGAGTTAAACTCGAGTTGAACTTGACTAACCCGAGATTTAAGTTAGAATTCAATTCGAATTAAATTCAAATTTAACTTGAATTTTCACTCTGATTTCCCCCAACTTTTATTGTATACTTCTTCAACTCGAATTCAAAACAATGAACATGGACCACAATCAAGTTGAGGATTTAGGTGGAATTTGACTGAGCCCAAACTGACAGCTTAATAAAGAGGGACCTTGGACCACGACCTACCCCAACAAGGAGTGGGCCCATTGCTCAGCATAAGTGGCTCCATCTCTCAATCAATTAAGACTCCATATTTATAGCAAAATTGCATAGAAAGAGAAAGGTGAGTTGTGATATCGCTATCTACACGTGAGTAAGAATTAGTAGCCCAGCAGGTAAGAGCCCAGGCCCACTACGTGGTCCCCTGTTTGATTGTTCCAATGTGAGCCCCCAAGCAAGTTGGTCAGGAGTTGGGTAAACGGGGGGGCACGTGAATCCGTTGAAAAGCCTAACACAGGGCAGAGCCCACTTTTCTGTTCTCCATGATTCCTCTTCCTTCTCTCCCATTGGTGAAGTAATTTTCCAAAGATAATTAAATAAAAAAAATTTGATTAAAAAAAATCATTTCTACACTTAAATTTGGATATGATAAGCTTACATAGCAAGACTTACTGAGATTGACCATGTGTACGAGAAGTGATTTTTGTTAATTAAACTTGTAATAGTGACTGCAGCATCCACCGATAATATTGTGGAAGACTTTCTATGTGAATAGGACATATCAACACCTTTTGCACAATTTACAGTAGAGCAACCGTACTTCTACGTCAATGCTCTATCTCTCTCTCTCCTCTCATGGAGCGATAATTCTTATATCGTGAATGATGGCTCCAAAAGGCTGTTAGCCTTCATAAGTACCTTGGTGGGTGTGGGTGTGGGTGTGGGTGTGGGCGTGGGAGTGGGCTTGATGGCGTGACCGATGCTAGGGTGGAGTGGTAAATTTTTGCATAGGGTTCGGTTAGTTTGCTCTAATAAACATATTCTCAACATTTGAGTATACCAAGAGGGAAAGGTTGAAATGTTTTATGTAGTAGTGAAATGGAGAAATAACTTTTCCCCATATATCACATGGCATTGCTTTCAGTACAGAAGATAATTGACTGGGACCTTGAACCGTGTGGAATTGGAAAAAATATTCGGTGCTTATCAGACACAGTATATTATTGTCAAATAATGTGTTCACGTTCAATTGTCAAATGGTGTGTTCACGTTCAATGAAAAATTACCACAACATATCTAAAGTTTTTTTAACAAAAAGTACGATATATAATATTTTATAAGTGATATACATCACATGACACTGTCCCGTGGCAGTTAGTGAGCACTAAAAAATTTCTGAGAGTGGGGGTGTGAAAAGGAAAGGCACGTAACGGACAGTCAACAGTGAGGGGACAGAAGCCTCATGTGATGATTCCATTGCCATCTCCTCATTATTAGTGTGAGGGGTCCGTTTGCTTTGATGCCGTTTAACGCCTATACTGCATGAAAAACCTAAGAAAAATAGTCAATCGCTACCCCATGGTATGGAGTTATCTCGGAGGAGTGTTGGATTTTTTAGATTTGATTTTTTCTAGTGATTCTCTCGAGTTTAATTGATATTTATAATTTGTAAATTATTTTAAGTATCCAAGATTTTACTTGGCAAAAGTAAATCTCATATAAAAATATAACACATCTTGCAAGAGGTCACATAATCACCAACTATCGCCTTATAAAGATCGTATTAATTCTTATCAAAGAAATACAAAATTAATTGAGTCTGATTTTCAGCTTATGTGTGTGTTGTGGTGGGGGTGCCGGGGCGAGGGGGAGTGAAAGCGTAATAGAAATGATTTAAGTTTTTTTATAAAAAAACCCTCTAAATTTCTTTCCTAAACCCTATAAATAGTATATTTGCCACACCATTCCCCACATTTTCCTTGAGAAAGAAAAGGACTACACGTCCAATCTCCCCAGAACTACCTAAACCATTTTCCAACTGACCCCTTTAGGTTCTTGGCATTTGTGTTATACGCCCTTTCAAACTTTTTGGTTGCATTGAAGTTCAAGGACTTGTTTGTATTTATACACTAGTTCAATCATTTTCATTATTAATTTCATTAGATCCCATTAATTAGTCATTGGTATGACCTATAAGAATCCAACAGTGGTGTCCATTTATTCAACGATTAAGATTGAACTTAAATTGGTAAAATTTGAAATCGAGTTGATAGCGTGTGTTGCACAATTGAGTAGAATTATAACCTTTAGACATCGAGGTATTACTGGAAAACTCAGTCAGAGCTCCTAGGCTCTTAAGAATTGAACAAGTACAATAGGCGATTTCAAACAGAAAGTTTATAGTGGTTTATTAGCTTAGGAGTTAGACTATTCCACTCTCAAGTGAGTCTTTTTGTTCCTAGGGAAGATTTTAATGATAAAAAATGGGGAATTACACACAGTTTTGCTTAGGCTAGCTGCTTGTTGTTTATTGTAAGGGATATACCTCTTATTTATAGTCTTCCAGGGCCTTGCCTAATCCGTTGACGTGATCCTTGCCTCCTCCTTGTAACGGTTGCGCCTATTATGAGATTGTCATGAATAGCGCTGAGACAATTGTGGCTTCTCTGCCTAAATACAAGACAATTACGGTTTATGCGTGGCGCTTTGGTGAAAGTCAGTTGTCATCCATGCTATTCTTATGAGGGCATGGTTGTTGAGGAGGAGGTGCTGACTTGAACAACCCTGATTATCTGTGATGAGTTGCATGATTCGAGCTTGGAAGGTTCGAGCTAAACGTCCGAACTCAACCTTAGCCATATTTTAGGTATCATCACGAGTGAATCTAAATCCAAAGTTTGAAGTTTTTTTTCCTGGTAAGTATCCAAATTTTGAAGTTGATACAATAAAAATTTGTGGGTACTTTATTTAATTTTCACTAGGCATATGGAAATGTCCAAATCAAACACTAAATAAGAAATTGAAAGTAACGGCAAAAACAACATATCTCTAAAGTAGTTTCTTATTAGGTAAAAATTAAAAGAAAATGGTGAATCTCAATCCCAATTACAAAGTTTTACAACACATTGACAAAAGATGATTTGTCTTTTATTAATATATCGTAATTCCGGTGTGGATTCTATGTTTTTAATTGGACCGGAAAAGATAATAATTAAGGTGCGCGTAAACTAGTTTGGACATCTTTGAAGAAAAAAAAATGGTTTAGTCCTCAAGTGGAGGCCAAGGCTCAGCCACAGCTTGCCAAGCCGAAGCCGCAATGAGAGGCCGGCTATGCCAGCCGAGTGTCAAACACCCTTCATTCTCTTCCACACAATACCCCTCAGCTGAGAACAGAGTCAACAACATACTGGCTTGTTTGAATGCATTAGACCCTAAATGCAACGGCTTGAAGCCAGCTCCACTTAGCCGAACCCTCCACTTAGCTAGTGGCTCATGTCTCTCCACCCGAGCCGAGCCTTCACAACACACCACATTACATATCTCCCTCTGTATGTACATCTCGGCTAAGGCTTTCTCTGGCTGAGCCGAGCAAGCTTCAAGTGAGTCAAACAGTGTTGAGTAGTAGTACAAAGCCGCGGTGAACCGGTCGAAAAACTCTGGTTGGTTGTGGTTTGCCTCTTGCTCCACCACTGTCATGATTATCGGGTTCAAATTCCAAATCCAAGCTAGAACAGAATCGATTGATGAATTATGGGTTGAATCCGAATTGAGTAATCTATGAAGCTGCATTATCGAATTTATAGCCACGGCTTCTTTTGGATTGACTTGTAACACACATGGCTTGATGTCATCGAGCTGTGAAGCCGCCACACCACGGAAGACAAATCGAACATTCATGGACCGAGCCAACTCAGCTAGCCGAAGTCCGACTTCACGAAGTGAATCATGACCGTCGGAAGATGGTGGGCCAATGCCGGTTAATCGGAGAAATGGAGGCCCACCAGGACGTAGGGCCAAGGCTTGTATTAAGGCTGGCCATTGTAAGCCTTGCATCAAGCTAAAGTCGATGACGTGGACACAATCATGACCGTCAAATGCTTCTAATATCGCTTGATTTGCCGTAAAATGAGCAAATTTTAAGTAGGGGCATGCTTCGTAGAAATTATGATACAAAAATTCATTCTCATAAGCCGAGCGGTTTGTGTAGAGCAGCGTTGAAAAAAGCCGCTGGCTTAGGGCCTCGATGAAGTAGCCGGCGACTTTTCCCATGCCAATTCCGGTGTTTACACGTGTCAACAAATTCTGTAATTTCTCAATTAATGTCCCAGCCAATGAGAACTCGCCACGTTGGATAGAGTCAGCACATGTCATCAACACGTGGACCAATTGAATGCCGGAATCTTCTTCCATCCCCGTTACCACCGTTAACTGTTTTTGTATCCCGTGTTGCTGAGCTGCATGGTTCTCTGTCCACACCCCAGTATTCACTGTGGGATCCAAAGTAGGGACCACTAGAGTATTAACATAAGCTGGATCCCACAGGGTTGATTGATCGGGTATTGGTACGGGTTGGTTGAATTCGGCGAGTAATGAGTCGACCCAGGAGGAAAGATCCGAGGGGTTGCAATGAACGGCGTCGTTTGAAAGATGATGAGAGATCTCCAGGTAGTTGTTGACCACGACATTATCGAGTCGTTCGAGACTTTGGGCGACTTTCCGGAGCTCCAATGATCGGACCTTGTACCCGGCACCGGCTAAGAGGCCGTCGATCTGATCCGGTGGTTTGGCGGAGCATGATGAGGAGCTGCCACTGCTGATAGATTTGTCGTAGGGACCCATGGTTGATGGGTTTTGGTGGATCAGAGATCGAGTGTGGGTTGTTTCCAGGTGTTTGTGAACATGGATTTTCTCTGTGCGTGTGGGTGAGAGAGAGAGGAGAAGAAAAAAAACTGTGCGTGTGGCTGTGAGAGAGAGAGAGAGAGAGAGAGAGAGAGAGATAAAAAACCTTAAAAAAAGTGTATGTGGGTTGTGGGTATGTGTTCAGAAGATAGAAGGTAGAGATAGAGGTTAAGAGAAGAGAAGTGGTACTATTCTCTATGACTATGAGACGTCTATTGAAAATGAGATTTCAGAGAGGCATCATTTTAAAAGCTTGAGCACTGTAATTCATGTCTTCTTGTGCTCTGTTATAAATACGTTAAGTATTACTATTACTAATTAGGTTTGTTGTTACTTGCATGGGTTGTATCAATGGTGGAAATTAATCTTCTTTAGACTATTCCGGCATCCTTTCAAACTCAAGTTTGGTTTAAAGCTCTCAAATGGACTTACAGTTCGGCGTTTAATCGATGAACAAAATTTCGCTTCGTTTCGCTTCTATTAAAATTAATCGAGATATTTGATTTTTATAAAAATTGAAACGAAACATTGATATCCTATAGAACATAAGAGAAGGATCCTATAGAACGTAACATTTAGAAAATATAGTTTGAGGAACTATATGTGGAGCAATTAAACATATTTTATTTGATCTCGAAGTTCTCATATAGCACGTCTTCTAGTCTTGGATGGGAAATCACTTGTAAAAATGACATAATACTAATCTATGTTCTACACGAACAAGGAAACATCGGTGAAATTCAAATAATTGTATTTTGGAATGATTTAGAATCAAAGCATTAATTCAACACTCCATTAGCACGCTTTGATATGCAGTTCCAAGGATTGGTTTTACCAAACAATATAGCAAGTAATAGAAGCCATAACAATGACAATAATGTTCTATAAAAATAAGGGTCTATACGGTTACTCGACTTTTCAAAATTTAATATAAACTAGAATTTTGTGCACGAGGTATGACTTTAAGGATTTATTCAATTAAAAGTAGGCATTGGTGGGCCACTGAGTGCTAACATTGGGAAAAAAATCTGATTTTATTTCTTGTTGCAAAATCTACAATGTCTTGGTCAATAATGCTCCAATGATATAGACTAATGAGTAAGAAAATTAAGCCAAAGTTGAATGAAATGTCCCTAAATAGCGTCTTATCAACACCCAAAAGTTTCAGTTTTCAGTCCAAATCTTCTTACATGGTGGGTCATGACAGTGTACTCCATGGTCTGCCATATATAACCATACCTGATACTACTCTTTTTAAGCTGCTTTCACATTATTGGAGTCACCTACAAAAAAATAAATGCAAAAATCCTTCTAATCATACACTCCTTAGATTCATAGTTTCAGTTTAGATGCGGTATACATGCAATCACCCACAAACCATGCAAATTAATTAAACCTGAATTGTACGCGATCAAAAAAATATAACTCAAAACACGAATATCTAAAAGCTTTAAAAAGAATTCTAAAAGGTTAAATATTTATCATCATAGAACAATGAAATGTCATATATGTTATTACTGCTGTTTTTAATGTCCAAACGATCTTTATATACTAACAACGAGTTTTCATATTAATAGAGAGTGGCGCTTTCTAGGTATTGATGGAAGGGGATAATTCTTTTATTGCGTTGATAGAAATCTAACTAAAAAAAATCTCGTTATTATTTTAAAAAAAAATCGTTGATTTGACTAACGAAATATTATTCTCAATAGAAGAAATCAGGGAGATACTAGAAAAAAAGTGTGGGATTTTACTTCTCATTCCACCCACAAACCAAAGGTTCTACAAGTAAATAGGCTAATTGAAGCACAGTGTATGTAGAAAAAAAAGTCATGTATCACATGCTAAAAGCAAATAGTCAGGAAAGGCATACACTGAGTGACATTGTTGCATGACACCTCAAGATACTACAACAAAAAATAGATTCAACTTGAAATTTTTTTTTAGGTAAAAGTGAAACATTCTTCTGTAAAATGCTTTCCTTAGGATCGTTTATTTAGCTGGAAAATAGTAGAAATGCAAGAAAAAAAATATTTTAAAATTTTCATGTGTTTGATTAGCATGAAAAGAAAAATAATAGTTTTTTTTTCTTTTATCCTTGAATTTTCTCACAAATAATCAATTTTTTTTCTTGTAAAAAACACATGAAAATGCAAGAAAGTTGTGATCTATTACTAACTTCTCATTTTACCCTTAATTTTCTTAAAATATTTTATGGGTAATTAATTTAAAAAAAATTGGTATGAATTTAATTAATCACATAATTTGGCGCAAAGACCTGTGTATTAGTGATTGTCTTAGAATCAGGTTTCGAGCGACTTTTAAAAAAAAAATTTAACTTTCAATTGTAATTACATTTTTTTTATACCGATTTAATATAATTAAGAGTAATTTAGACAATTATAAAAAAATTCTTATAACTTTACTTTCTTCAAACAATAGAATGAAATTGTTTTAAAACTTTTTTATAAATTTTTCACTCTAATTAAATACATGTATGAAAATATATTTTTTATTTCCTTTCACTTTCTATCATTTTAACTTTTCATCATTTTTTTCTTCCTAACCAAACGGACTCTTAAGAAATTTGTTTGCTACAGTATTGTTGGAGATGCCCATGGGTGCAAACCTTTACCAATAAAATTCGGTTTCCTAGGTAAAAACACAATATTTATCGGACAAGTTAAAGCACAAGTCCTTTCAAAGAAACTTTTCGCCGGTAATTACCTAAAATTTCGTGGTGGATTAATGTAAATCATAGGAAAAAATGGAGGAGAAGTGAAATGAAAATTCAATTGCCGACAAAAATTTAGTCGGTGAAAGTATGGTTTTTCCCTGGGAAAATATTTTCCTAGTTAAAAATATTACCTTTTTTTCTTGAAATAATCACATTTATTGGGGATTAAACTACTTGGTACTTCATAGACTAACCAAAAAATCAACTAAAAATTATAAAGAATAGTGCACAATACTTCATTCCCAACTATTGTAATTTTACAAAAAACTCTCAAAACAGTAAAAATGAAAAAATAATGTACGAAACTTAATATCCATCTGTAACTTAAATATCCAAAACTAGTACGTGCAAGCATAACATATCTCTCCTTGATTGTCTCCCCATCCCAACTCACAACCAATCACCAACATCAATGGGCTGTCTCCTTCCTTATACTTTTCCTTCAAATAACGCCAATTATATGACACAAGATGAAGCCATTGCACAGACGATGTTAAAAAGTTGAAGACAAATTGACAGCAAATATTTATATGGGGACTTTTACGGTACCGTCGATGGTATTAATACCAAAAGTTATAATTTTTTAAGATTAATTGTAATTTTATTGAAGTATAAGTTACAACTTCGAATGACATTGTGGAAAATTTAATGACAAATGCTTCCCATCACATCAAACTTACTGTTAGAATCAAGTGTTGGCCAACACAAATTTAGACTTAAAGCAAGAATTTTATATGAGACCTCATTTAATATTTTAAGAGGATAATAAATTTTTTTAATTATTATTAGACGATTATAAAGAGTTGCGGTATCATTTATTTTCAATGTTTTAGTGCTTTTGGTATTGGGTTGGATCAGATATTAAATTAGGTACAATTGTGAAATCATGATCTTATAAATGAACTAGTAATTGTTCGTGTCTGAACACACGTCAACACAAAAAATCTTTTACAACTTAAAAAAATTATTAATTTGAAATAGTTTTTAAGATTGAAATTAAGCTAGTCCCTAATATTTTTCAGAAATTTCGGCAAAATTTCTTTTAGAAATTGGATCTCATTATAAGCATGTGTAATTAGTTGAATGTACAAAAAATGGAACAAACAAAACACACACATCCACAAAGAGAGAAACAATTTTCATCAACTTTATCTTCTTTATGTCTAACATCAAGCATGCTTCCATTTATACCTGAAAATGATTGAAATATACAAATTATCGTTAATTGAAATCAACATAATTATTGTCATCAAATCCATTACCCTGAATAATCCAAAAACAAACTAATGAACACACAAATTAGTATGTTAGGGGGGCGGGGGAGGATTTAAATTGATATGGGTAGGATTTTAGAGAGATGGTAAGAAATTACTAATTTATTTAGGAAAAGATATGGAGGAGTGTAGAGAATTTATACTACAGAGACGTAACGATCAAATAATCGAGCTTGTATCGAATTTGGCATGATATAGAAGAGAAAGAGCACATAATATTTTTCTGTATCATTTCAACTAACGATTCAATTGCCTAAAGATTTCAATCATAAATCTTTATTATTCGTGTAATGGTGTGTGTGATGTGCGAGTGTTTGAATGGGTATAGTTGGGTGTGTAATCTATGTGTGTTGTGCGTTGTCATTGCACAATGTCTTATTTTGACTTTTGTGTTTGTGTTTGTGTGTGTTGTGTGCTTGTATGAGAAGTATAGATAGACAAAGAAAGGGAGTAAGAGAGAGGATTAATTGTACAACTAATTAATCAGTGGGGGGGTTAGTCGTCGTTGGAGGTGGATGGGCCAGTACTGGATTATAGGTCGTTTGAATTTTGTTAGAGAGAATGTCATCATTATCAATTAACTAAACATTCTCTTCAGCAGTCCGATAAATGTCCTCGTATCAATATGAATGCACTTTGGCCAATGGAGTGAATGCACAACCACATAAATTATTCACATAAACAATCCAATTAACACAATATATATTTGTAGAAATAGTAAAATTATTTTGATGCAGTTACATAAGAGTAAAGTTACTTGATTACGCCGGCCACATCCACAAAAGTCCATTGTATATATTTTATCGTTCTCAGTGGCAAATGTACTCCAATCCTACAAAGATTGAACCTCATTGTAAAACTAAAAGTTGAAATATTGGAAAGATCATATAATAAATAATAATAAACTTGTTTAAATTATACCATTTACTTGTTGTAAGAATCTTATAACACAACTTCAGGATAAACAATATTTGTGGTGCAATTTGACCCATCTTCAGGGAGGAGGACAATAATACGATCTAAAAATGTGCATCTGGATAGTCCCACATAAAGGCGTCCATGACTAAAAATAGGTGTCCGTAAATCAACCCCAACGAACTTGATAGATTGTCATTGGGCTTTATTGATTGCCATAGCGTAAGTTAACCGGACAGGAAACCGACACCTTGTCATTTGAAAAGGCAAGTCTAAAGATGTTGGTATCAATGATATTCTCGGAATGAAAACTAAATTGCCAACTTTATCTCCATTTAATATTTGAACTTCAATTACCCGTGAGACACATCTAACAACCATCAATCACATGTTATTACAAAGTCCATCTTTTGGTGCAATGTTCTGCAACAGCATTATTGGACATCCAACTATCAACTCCAATTTAAAAGGTGACAACCCTGAAGGATTCAGCGAATTTAAGTACTCATTAGGATATCGATTCTTAATGGTACGATCAAGTTCATTACCTTCAGGCATTTTATTTGCAGTTAAAAAAGTAATTGTCTCTCTCGAAGAAATATTCAGTGCTGCAACATTTATATCATTAACGTCGGTATTGCGAGCAGACAGAATGGTGCGTTCAATGAGAAAGTTCGAAGTCATTATACCAGCCACATCCAATTGTGGATAGATTCTAAATATCAATTCATTTAAACTGTGACACATGTGTATTGTAGATGAAAGTTGCATGACTTCTTGTGGATTTGTCCCAATCTAAAAAGTGAAAGTATAACCAGTCAAAAAATAAAATATTAAATCAAAGTATCATGTCATGAAATTCAAGGTAAAATGGAATATTACCTCCATCAAGAAGTTAACAAAATTAACATTTATGACGTTTGTGCGAGTTAATTGCATGGTTAAACCCAGAGTCAAAACATGTATATATTTCCATAGCAAAGACCGTCTCAATGATGCACCCACAATTTGCTTACAAATTCCTTTTGATATAACCAACAAAATTTGTCGAAAGTCTCCGCCTACAACAACAGTGATACCCCTAAAAGATCTTTTATCATCTCTAATATCTTGAAGTGTGTGATCGACTGCCCCCACACAATATCGATGTAGTATAGGAACTTCGTATCATATTATCAACTTTGTTTCTCTAAACAACTGGGCATGCATTGATTATTTAGTAAATCCACAAAACGAATTAAATCAAGCATTTCCAAAGGAATGCAAAAATGTAGAATGTGCAGTACGATCCCCTACCAATAACAACGAAGCAATAACAGATGAAGTCACAGTAGCAACAACGTACTCATGACTACGTAATTTTATTGCAATGGTGTTATACAAAAACATCTTCCCTGTTCCATCACCTCTGCTAAAAAAAAAGGTAGTTCCGTTATTTTTACATATTGACGATGTGATTGCAGTGTAAGCAGCAAGTTGTGCATTATTAAGGCCTTCAATATTAATTTGTGCACCAATTTATTATGCTTCATTCTGGAGTTGTTGCTGCTCAAATAATAATCAGTTGCCAACTATTGCATTCAAATTTTCAATTGGTTGTGGCATGGATTAAAAATCAAATAAACTCTTCCTGGACTCGTGGAGTAATTGATTCATCAAATATAAACCATAATCTTCAATTTGATCATATGTTGGATTCAAAACACCAAACATAGTACGGATTCTGTGTGCTAAATCATCACATATATGCGTTAAGAATTGATTTTATAGTGCAAGTGGATGCAATGGAGAGCATTCTGTGAGAATAATAGCAAATAGTCTCCTTAATTGATATCTCATTCTCATAATTGAAGTCTCTTGTAGACATTGTATTCATTCTTCATCATATTCAAGAAGTTCTCTTGCAACACATGCTAACTTGAATGTATCGTGCATAACATTATTTACCTTACGTAGCCAATCAAATGAAGTTGGTCCTTTGACAATAATTAAAATCAAACATCGATAAAATCGCTCACCTTAATTAGGCTAGCAAAGGACATTGTACCAATTGCATAACCCATTTGCCTTGGAGTCCATGTCTTGATGGTCTTATTCCAAACAAATTTTTGTGAAAATTCCTAGTAAGTTAATACACATGCAGATTCATGTGAAGCACAACAAGTAAGAAAGCCAGTTAGAGTTGTATCTTGTTGTGCACCTTTAGAAAGGATTGTACCAAAAGATTCAGTAAGGTTAAAGACCACACGATGCATCCCAGATAAATGAAGTGTCAATCGTACAACTGATGAAATCTCTTCAAGTAAAGGATTACCAAACAATCACCAAGCAGCTTCTAGAGGTCCAATATATCTTGTATCAAGATATTGTTGGATCTTATTAATTCCTCTAAGCACCATAGTTACACGATCATGTCCTTTATAAATATACTTGTGAATGTATTTCACACATCTGATTCTCGCACAAACTTCAACATTGCTATGAAAGTTGAACATTCTTGATAGATATGACTTATGTGGTACAACATCTTTAATATCACCCTTCATGATGTACTTCTGACCAGTATTAAGACGACGATAAACAGGAAATACATCGCAATCCATACTTGTTGATTCCACAAATGCTCGAGGGTACCTCTTGGTGCACACCCCATTTTTTTTACATGGTGCTTGTGGGTTTTTAGCACCACATGGTTCGTGGATCATGCAGCTTATGATTGTTTCAACAAGTAATGGGTTAGTTTGACAATCTAAAAATTCAGCACTCACTAATTTGTCTACTTGAGCACATGTCTGAATTTAATCAGAACCGTGAAGAAATAGAAGTACATGCATGTGCGGTAGACCTCTTTTTTTGGAATTCAATCATAAAAACATGTGTCACCTTTCTACCAAAGATTGAATTTTTTTCTATTTCCTTCATCAAGAAACTTCGCTTCAACTCAAAAACACTGGCCACTAAATCGGCACGATCAGTAAGGATTTGATTCAGTAATAATGATTTAGTGATTTCTGGAAAACTGGGATTTGTAGTCATAGTTAGAAAAATATTTGGATGTTGATTATATGCATGAAAACTATTGAATCTTAAAAAAATTTAAACATATGTCTTCCACTGCCAGTGAATGAAGATTACAAAACCATTTGGTGACCAACTTGTTCAGGACCAATCTCATCTGCTCAAATACCTGTAAGACCTTGGTAAAGTTCTGCACGAAGCTTTGATTGACTCAACTTGTAGTATGTTAATCGATTTTGTTCAATGGCGGCCCAAGCATCTACTACAAATTCTTGGAATAGTTTTCCAGCTCTCAGAATAGTTGAATACTCAGTGTCACGTTGGAACATACAATAACTGTAATATTGAAATTAAGTTAGTCAAGTAGATTAAGGTTGACCCTGTGAAACGTTCCACTATCTCAAATTTGGATTCCATTCTAGCTCACCATGAGGAAATAATAACACGTAATGCAATGGTAAATAGGCCGGGTGACACTCATTAATTTGCATTAATTAATTGTCCCCCTCAAATGTAATACAATATCTCTCATTCCATTTAACTCAGTTCCATCTTCCGGTAATATTACAACAATCTCATCCGTTGTTGGGAGATTATATCGATGCTAGTCTGTTACAGCACTGTAATGAAGATAGGCAGGTAAATTTTGCATAGTCAATTCCAATTCACTTAAAACTATGTGAGCTTGCTCAAATTTTGTGGGAAATGGATTTATGTGTAATAAACAATCTTGAATAGTTTTCAAAACATCCCTTCTCAAGTTAGTATTTCTGTTACTGTGAACATCTAAAGTTGAATTTGGTTCATAAATGTAAAATGAGAGTAAATGGGTTCATGATCTGGTTGTGGTATTAGTGATCCTGTTTGATGACGTAATTCTTCATGGATGGTGAATGTTCTAGGTTCCCTCCCAAAAATTAATCTTTCATTTAAAGTCACATCAAGACTCGTAAAAGCATTAACTGCATTATATTTTCGTGTATGTTGACAAAATAATTTTGATTGTTCATCATTGTGATCATACAATGTTTTAAGCGACAAAAAGGGTGTAATAAGTGTAGCTTAATTTTTTCTTGCAAACAATATTTACCAAAAAATGGATTTGATACAGATGAATGTACTATTTTTTTAACAAGTCAGTGTAAGGCAGAACAATGAGCACATGTTCGATTCATCAAGTCGAGGAAATGATGATTTGGAATTGCATGTCCCTGAGGATCCAGTGCAACATGCATAGCTGCACCTTCTTCTACTATGTATGCACTACATATCAAATTTAGATGTTATACAATTAGTTCGTATAAATTGAATACAAACTTAAAATAACAACATGAATAAGACAACAAGAATGAGAATAAGACATTACAAATTATGACAAACACTTGTTGCCTTCAACATGAATTTGTTGAAACATGTTTGTCACTTATGGTAGGCCTGAGGAATGCGGGGAAAGTGATTTCCAAGGGTGTTGTTATGCCTTCGTCAAGGTTTTGAGGAGGTAATTCTAAAAGTATTGTAGTCACAGATGACACCCCTGAGACATTTGATGACCCAACAACAGGTATTTCCATGGAACACCGAGAGAATGGCTGCAATCGTGTTGGTGTTCCTTCGATCAAGTTTTGAAGAGGATATTTTTGAATTATGATGGGCACAGATAACAACCCTAAAACATGTATTGTGGTGTCTTCATCAAGATTTTGGAGCATGGTGGTTGACAATGACTCTAGGAAGTTTGCTCGTGTTGTTGTGCCTTTGATCAGGTTTTAAGGAGAATCTTCTTGAAAAATGATGAACACTGACAACAACTCTGAAATATTTGTTGTGGTGTATTCATCAAGATGCTGGTGCATGATTGTCGACCATGATTGTAAGACATTTGTTCGTGTTGGTGTGCCTTCGATTAGGTCTGGAGGAGGATATTCTTGAATAATGATGGGTATACACAATAATCTTGGAACATTTGTTGTGGTGTCCTCATCAAGAGTTTGGGGCATAGTAGTAGACAATGAATTCAAGTCAGTTATAGTCACTATACTTTCTAATACAGGATGGAGCAGTTCCATAGACGAAGTTATCGATTGAAGACGAAATCGTTTATTTGATTCTCGTCCTAGGCATGCTAGGCAACGACGATTTAGTGGTAAAGAGAGGAAAAATCTAGGCTGAACGGGGGCGCATTGTCCTAATATCTCTTGTTTTTTACGTGCACGTTGTCCCAATTGATGTTTGGAGCACACATTTCCTTTCCCGACATAACGCATTTCTGGCTCAAGACTTGCACATTGTATGAAGATTGCTTTTGATATAACATTATTGTTTTGTGCCAAAAACAAAAAATAATTAAAAACTAATTATTAAATGTATCTCTTATCACAATGATACATTCCCATTTCTTATAATTATGTAGGTAAGATATATATATATATATATATATATAATTAATGCAAGCTACTGTAAACCATTCGAACAAATTTATGTTACAAATTTATTGCTTAAACGTATCTCTTCTCTTAATATGTTTTAATCCATAATTGTTTACCAAATATCATGTCTAACTTCATAATTATAATAAGATAAACTACTTTGTACAGTCAAAAATTAAAATAATTGAATTTTACAAATAATTGTATGATCTGCACTCACGATGATTTATTATTGAACCATATGATGATACAAAAAATTAAAAAAAAATGAGAAAAAATTGCTCAAATACAACATCATTCTCAAAACTGATACATACAGGTTGTTATATTTAAAAACAATATTAATCTGTGTGTACAACTCATAATGTTTGTAGGTGTCTACATTAAAGATGTTGACCCTTGCGGTTTCAATATGTTTGTCATTTGGATCCAACATTATATACAATCTATCATTAGGATCAAACACATACAAAAGCTCTAAAAAATGTCATGTAAATGGAGTAAACATCTTTATTTTGAAGCTAATAAAAAAAAATCATAACATCTTTATAGACATAAAATCATAGAGAAAAACTAGGATGAAAAGTCATATTAGTTGACAAACTGTATTTGTTGTTTCTTTGTTAGAAGAGGTAGCCTTTTCTTTTCTCTTATATCTTTAACAATTTTTTTCTCCTTTAATAAAAAAAATAATACATACAATGTAAGAAAACGCAATAAAAAAAATTGGGTTTGTCATGTAAATGGAGTAAACATCATTAAGGACCAAAAATTGACACGAAAGTTTCATTATTTGCCATAATCTGAAGCTAACAAAACTATAACAGTCGAAACCAATTTAAGGGTGACCAAATAAAAGGTTATGCATAGTCTTTATCATAAAAGAAGGTTGATAAAATTTGCCTTAGTCAGTCATTGTGTCAAATTTATTCTCAATGGATCAAATGAAAATGATATATATATATGTATGAGGAATTTCAAGTCTTTGGAAAAGCGATATAGGATTTGTTTGATGCAAATATAATTGTTAAAATACAACAATATTCTCAAAGCTGATACACACAGATTGTTATCTTTAAAACAATTTTGACAAAGCTTCATTTTGAAAACTGATTCAATTGGCAATATTTACCAATGTGTACAACTCATAATATTTGTAGGTGTCTATATTAAGGATGTTGACACTCGCAATTTCAATACTTTTGTCATTTAGATCCAACCTTATATACAATCTATCAGTAGGATCAAACACACACAAAAGCTCCAAAATTGTCATGTAAATAGAGTAAACATCATTAAAAGGACCCAAAATTGACACAAAAGCTTCATTATTAGCACTAATTTGAAGCTAACAAAATTAAAAAAAAAAATCATAAACATCTTTATGCACATAAAACCATAGAGAAAAAATAAGATGAAAAGTCATACTAGTTGACAAACTGTAGCTTTTTCTTTCCCCTTAGATCTGACATTCGTCGATGAATATGACATTTTTTCCTCCTTTAATAAAAAAAACAGTGCATATAATGTAAGAAAACTCTAACAAAAAAAATTGACACGAAAGCTTCATTATTTGACACTAATCTGAAGCTAACAAAACTATAATAATCGAAACCAATTTAGCATTTGAAAACAATCAGTCTATAGCAGTCAAACTATAACATTAAAGCTATAACAAAACTTATCAAACCTATTCGAAAAAACTATAATAATTGAAACCAAAATAGCACTAAGATAAGGTTATGCAAAGTTTAAAAGTTATTGCCACTTCAATAACATGTGCTCTAATTTAATGAGGCATCTTTTATAAATTTATCAAACTTAAGTCAAAATTCTAAATTTGACACAAACCAAGGCAAATGAATGGAAATAAAACATCAAATTGAACAAGCACAACTCCTAAACAAAGATATGGGTAACTTGAATGGTACCTACCAATGGGACAACAATCAATTCAAGCACAAAATCATAATTTCCACTCAAACATAAAAATCCCTATTCAAGAAAACAAAATCTCATAATCCTAATTTCGATCTCTATTATAGCTCCAATTACTCTAAATCTCAATTGAATCTCATAATCCTAAGTACTTTGTTTCAAAACTTTTTTCTTAAATTTTATTAAGTTAATTGAAATTAAAGGATAATATTCAAAACCCATATTTGTTTCCCGTTGATAAAGTAAATAACTTTGTCTTGGAAGCTGAAGATAATATACAAAACCCACATTCTTCACTAAAACCCTTATGAATACATAAAAAAAATTCGAAGAGGCAAACTAAATACTTATAGGAACTCTCATACAAGTAAAATAGATGGGGGCTTTTGAAAATTTTTGGGGAGAAAAGGACACATAGACTAAACTGATTTTGATTTTTCAAACACCAAATTAAAACCAAAACATTAAAAACACCTAAATTTTTCAAACACCAAATTACTCAAACAACCTGGAATTATTTTTATGAAGTCAATATACCACCTACAAGTATTTTTCTCAAACAACCTGCAAATAACGAAACAACATCTAAGTGTAATTTGCTCAAATAACCTGACCAGCTTCAAGTAACAAAACCCTCTCTCTTTCTCTCTCCAAAAGATCAATACAAAGACAATCCACCAAAGCAACTAAAGCAAAGCACCTTGACTATCGAACAAAACGAAATCCACCTCTGAAACCCCCAAAACCGTGATCAATTGACCTCCGAAACAAAACAAAACCCACCTCTAAAACCCCAAAAACCCTGTGTGTGTGTGTGTGTGAGAGAGAGAGAGAGAGAGAGAGAGTGAGGTGTACCTAGGCGAGAGAGGAGCTCTGTATGCATGTGTGAGAGAGAGAGGGGTTTGGTTTGAGTTGCAGAGGAGCTTTGTGTGCGTGTGTGTCTGTGAGAGAGAGAGAGAGAGGAGTTTGGTTTGAGTTGTGGGTAACGTGTGTGTGTGTGGTTAAAGTGGGCAGGATAGTGTATTGGGATGGGATGGATTGTGAGCCATGAGAAAAGTTCAGATGAAATATAAACCGTTTATTTAAATTTCAATTAAATCCAAGCCGTTGTTTTGTTTTCCTAAATTGGGGGAGTTATTTCAATTAGAAAAATTTGAATTTCTCTCTATCTTATTAGTATAGATAAATTGAATATAATTTTAAAAAGACAACAAAAGAGTTAGACATAAGAACAAAGAACTAGAGTAAGATAATGTTGGTGTGAAGGAGAAAAAAAAGTTGGAAAGAGGTGGTAATAGTGGAGGAAAAAATACTAAAAAAAAGAATTTGAGAGAAATTACTAATTTTAAAGTTAGAAATCAGTACTTTTAGATTTTTTTAAAAGGTGTTATTATATTTTAAGACTTTATATATATAAGGCTTTACATAGACCTATGAAAATATTGTTACATTTTAGGGTTTTTTTATAAATTTTTAGATATATTTTTGAAATATATTGGGCATTAAACTTGGTCTGTTCAAAAGGGTCTCAGATCATCAAACTAAACTAAGGGTTAAAAATTAAATTAGGGCTCTAGGAGACTATTTAAATAGTCAGACCTGCGATGCCTCCTCCTATTCAAATGATCGAAGTGTTTGTGCATCTCGTAATATAATTATAATCTCTATTTGCGCCTCATTATCGAGTCTTCGTCTATGGAACTAATTAATTGAGATAAATTAATTAATGGATGACACATAAGAATTAAAGGTAATATATGTGTTATTTTATATTTTATGTATTTTTTTATTTTGTCAAAAATAATGTGTAGACCGTTACAAGGTACTGTCATAGTAAAGATATTTAATGCTACAACGTAATATCGCATAATTTTTCTTTTTAGTAATTTATGCATTTAATATATAATAAACATTGCATATGTGTTATTTAGTACTCATACTGTTTGAGTATAACTGTTCAATAGTAAAATCCATAAGAATTGGAAACATACATAAGTTATCATGGCTAAGTGCACATTTTTTAGCAAACAGATCCGCACATTTGTTTGTCTCTCTCATCTGTTGTTTGAACCGCATTTTTTGGAACACAATATATTATTTCATTACTATTTTTATGTTCTTCTTATTTGTTTTGTATGTTTCTCATGAAAATTGTGGTATTAGATCATCAATTATCAATATGTATTCATAATTTTTTGTTATCTTGTTATTGAATTAATTTATTATTTTTTAATTTTTTATGATACATAACTTGTTTATGTATGTAATAGTCACTTACTGTTTTGTTGTGTTTTATTTTCTCTAAGAACAACTTTATTGAAAGTTTTTTTGATATTAATTAGTTTTTTTAGTGGATAATGAACAATTTAATTAGTTAGTGTTTTGTGTTTAAATGAGAATAAAAACGAGTTTGAGAGAAATATAAAATGTGTTTGATTTATTTTTATTTGTGAAAGAGAGAGATGTTTATTATACTTTTTTATTAAAGTGTTAACTTTTTTTGTCCTTTAATAAATGTGTATGTGTGAAGTGGATTGCTCTTTTAGACCTAAATTCTAAATTTTATTTTGTTAATTTAATCTTTCAAAAGTTTTTTGTTAAGCTATTTTATAATGGGTTTTAATTTTTTATCTATACTTAATTATTGAATTTTAAAATTTGCAGTCTTTTTTATGTACGGAGCCCAAAGCCCATACTTTTTCGGCTCTACTGTTGAGCCGGCCATGGTTGGAATTGCTTTTAGTCCCCATTTTTGCACCAACTTATATAACAAAGGTTGAGGTGAATCATCTATATATCCAACAGTGGTTAGAAATGATTCTAATAGTGACAACAAGGTTCAAATCTCCCTGCTAAGATGCAAATTTTTTAGGGCCTGTTTAATTATAATCGAGAGTATTCAATTTAATTTATATTCACGTACATGCATGTTGAAAATTCCTAAAGATTCATCATCTAAGTTAGATGCAAAAAGCAGCGAGGGAGATCACCATGCTACTAGTTGTCGTAGATGGTTTGCAACTTGCTGACAAATGCATTTGACACAGCTAGAAAGCAAAAACATTCCAACCTGAACCCGTCATTGAACAAAATGCTTTGTAACTCCACTTTCTCTCTTGCTCACAGGCACTTGGGCAAGTCCCGGGGGAGATAAAGATAGGAAGAACCCTCGAACATGATGCCAAATTTTTGGGAGAAATGGTGGGGAATGCAATGAGCCAACAATGAATGCAACACCTCGTGTATCTACCTTGTCAACAAAATTCGACAAAACCCATCAACCAACATTGCAAATTTAAGAGGTGAGTTGTCAGAAATAGATCAGAATGAATTATGTCAAAAGAGACCAATGTATTGCATCCACTGGTCTGATTTGTGCATTCCCTTAATTTATAACAGAACTTATTACGATCTCAACTCTTAAAGCAATCTGACAAACACATCCAAGGCCTCATGTCTCTTCCTCATCAAAATAATAAAAATAATAATAAAAAAAAACTTGAAATGAACAAGATGATAATTCAAATTTTAGATTCTCAATCACTCCCACAGAAA
>CM042188.1:32207617-32223976 GCA_023539305.1 Ilex asprella | reverse complement strand
TTTCAAATTCACTACAAGAATTATGGTCTTTAGAAATAAGTTTTTTTGTAATTGTATTATTCACCGTCACAAAAAAAAATGTGTTTTAGAAAAAAAAATTGTGGCGATAATGTTGTCATAAAATATATATAATTTTTTTGTTGTCGCCAATACTATCTCAGACCCCCATTACTACCACAAAGACTATTTAAAAATCCAAGTATTATAGTGAGGCATGTCATCACAATACCTTACCATAATAAGTCGAGTCTCAAAAAGTCTTTGTGACTGCTAATAATTTGTCTCAAATAGTATTTACGACAGCAAATAAACTTTTTATGACATCATTACAACTACAAAAAAAAAACACTTCAAAACACGTTTTTTTATGAAGGTAAACATTGTCACCATAAAAAACTTATCTCAAAAGGCTTTAATTGTTGTAATGATTGTTGGAGATCAAAATAAGGAGTATGCAATTGTCATTTTCTTGGCTTAATATATGAGAAATTCCTAGTATTTACTAGATTCATAAATTTACATGTTTGAATCAGGTCTTAACTTACTTGTGAAGTAATTTTCAATATGGTATGAATAAAACCTGCTTCACATAGAATTGAGAAAGACAAAGTAACTAGAATATTCCTTGTTGTGTTGCTTCAATGCCATAGAATGTGAAAAGCAATCCTACTGCACAAAAAGCAGATAATTAGAGGAATATGTATAATGATTATGCTGGTAATAAACAAGTTTAAACAATCTATAATATAAAATAGGGACAAGTTTTAATAATTTTATCCAGCGTCTCAAATAGATTCATCCAACAACCACTAATATCCCTCTCAAAACCCTACTTCTCACTTACGTTATACTATGCCATCAAGTACGAATTGTCCCAATAATAAATATACATAAAATGAGCTGTTGCTTGGCATCTCTCTAGCCAATTTGGACTAGTGTTTTCTCTATTTGTGCACTTTATTATTCTAATTGTAGCATATAATGATGAAACAAAAGCATTTGATTTGAGAATCTTGGCTTTTTTATCGACTTATGTAGTAATTTTTTGGACTCAAAAAAGATTATTTAGGCTGATCTAAAAGACCAATTTTATGAACATTTTTTTTCCGGCTTTTTAGAGTTTTGTCGTAGGTCCTTCATAACTTTTTTATTTATTATATTTATAAAATATTTTTAGTGACATAAAAAATTTTAAATTCATATTTTGAGAACTATTATACATATTTTATGCATACATATAATTATTTTTTTTATTTTAACACAAAAAACTAAAAAAGTTAGAAAGCCAAATCATTACTTCTTATGCGAAAAAGTTAACTCCAAACACACCCAATATATTAAATTCTAAAATTAGTAAAAGTAAATGAACCATAAACTAGGAGTAGGTTTCCCATAGGTTCAAGTGAGTTCCCAAAAGAATAGTCTACCGACTACGAGTACTTTTGAGAACAAATTATATTATCATCCCCCAATATTTAATGAAAAGACAATTCACTACTTGGAGTTTAAGGGCCTGTTTGTTTACTGTTTTTGTCCTGTATTTTGTGTTTTTGTTTTGAATTTTTGTCTAAAATAAAAACAAAAATATGTTTGTTAACTGTTTTGATTTTGTTTTGTTTTCGTTATATTGGAGACAAAGACAAAAAAAATGGGAACAAAAAAAAAATGTTTCAGAAAACACAAAAAACGGAGACAACACGCGCAAAAAAAGGTGGGAATTAATGAGATCCAAACTTCGACTCCTCTTAACAGCAAAACAAACTTTTTTTTTGTTGAAGTATAAAAACCCATTTTCATCTCTCTCTTCCCACGACTTCTCTTTCTCTGTCTCTCTCCTCTTTCCCTCATCTCTTCTTTCTCTGTATCAGACGCGCTGCCTCCTCCGCTGCCCCCATCGTTGCCGCTAGACGAATCGCCACCACCACCACTGCCTCCTCTGTTGCCTCATCTGCTGCCGCTAGACGAATTGCCATCACCATCGCTACCTCTCTCTCTCCTCTCTCCCTTTTCTCTGTGAAATGCACAGATCTGTGCATATATACACAGATCTGTGCTGAAACGAGGCAAAAGAGGTTTGTGGGAATTCTCAATTCACTCGATATTGTAGCATTCTTGTCCGCAGATAGGTGTTTGGCTGATCAAGAAAATGCATTAAAGACCCCGGTTTCAGAGGTGGTTGTTTTTAATAATTCACTGCTAAAGGAGGTTGATCCTGGTACAAGGTTAGTTCAATTACCCTCCATTTGTTTCCGCTATTTTCTTACTCATGTTGGGTGATGTGAATTTCTGTTCAAGTCTAATGGGTTTTACATTTGAAGGAGGATGATGGTGCTTTTTGTTCTGTGGTTGATTTTTGTCATGTATTGCGTGTGTGTGTTGTGTTAATTTGGGATTTAATTGTGTTGATTTTGGGATTTAATTGTCAAATAGATACCAAACATATTTGGGATTAAATTTGAAGTGAATACCAAACAAGTTTTTTATTTTTATTATCATAGACAAAAATGACTACCAAACATGTTTTTGTTTCAGTGTTTATCACAAAACATAGACAAAAAATTGTCTCTGTTTTTAATGTTTTGAAGACGCAAAAACAAAAACGTTACCAAACGACCCCTAAGATCTGTCAATCCCAATTGAGTACAACAGCTTAGGGAATTGCTAAAGAAAATTCTAAAGTGGCTATTTTTAGAGGTTGTCTTTATTCTCTGCGTTAGGTTTGACTGATATATATGTGTAGAACAACTCAACCTTTAACTCCAAACAAACAATCCTTCCATTCCTTCAAACCCTCAACACCCTCCACAAAAGATACCTCCTATTAATCTCCTTTCATTACCTACTTCCAATCCATTTTCCCTCTCCTCTCCAGACATTACCAAATCCTCTTTTTTCTTAGCCTTTGTTGATGAGCACAAAATATTGCATATTTAATGGCCTGATTACATGTATTTTAACTCAATTTTTACATATAAGTATTTAGAGTTAGCCGAAATTATGAATAGTGTTGAATTTTCGATGTTGTAGGTAATTATAGCTTAAATGATGGATTTTATAACGTTGCAACTATTTATGGATATGTGGTGAAGGCATGAACACATTACATTAAGATTTGGAAGCTTAAAAGTGAAGAAATCAAGGAGATATTGGTGTTGAGTAACAAAGGCACTAGCACCCACACCATCTGGTAGAAGAGTCTCTGTTTTCCTCCATTTTGACAATGATCCACGTCTAATCTAAAAGATTACAAATCATGAAAGTTGTAGATTTGTATGACTTATGTATTGTGTCAAAATTTCAGCTCAATCCAATGGTTGGATCAAAAGTTATGCCAATTCTACGAAAAGTGGTCCAGAGTAGAAACCGTACCAGTACGTGTACTGGTATGACGAGGCTACTGGAGTGCGGGGTACCGGTATGCGTACTGGTACACTGCCCTGAAAGTGCCCAGAACGACTTGTTTCTTGCTCCACTTGCTTGGGGGTCCCACCTACACTTCTCCCACTTGTCCCGTAACATTTCCTTACACATTTCCATGTCTCCCTTATACAATTTGAAGACTTTTGAGGCTTGGCATTTATGTAGAATCGCAGAGAAGTGGGCTGCCATGATGGGTGCAGAATAAGCTTGTGCTAGCCTTCCATACCCATCCATTCAGCCCCCTATGGATGGGATACCTACACACACATGCTAGGGACCCTCATGGACGAAAATGGAAGATACATACTCTATTATATTCAACATTCTTCAACATTGCAAAAGGTCGCAACCCAAGCTTAGTTTTAGTTCAATGTAGAAGATGATGAATAGTAGTTATGTTTTTGAAATTTCTTCACCATTTTCATCCATGAAAGCTTTAATCTTCTTGTAATTTATATTTCTTGCACTTTAATCTCATTCCTTTCAAGTTTATTGTAAGTTTAGTTACATGTTCTTGAATCTATCATTGTTGTATTAAGTTTTTCTTCATTTCAAGTTTAAAATGGGTATTGCATATTTTTCTTGATAGTTCAAGTTTTCTTTCTTTAACTTATGTTTTAAGCTTCATGTCTTCATTTTTGTATCTTTACATTATGCATTTCTTTATTGCTTTCATGAGTAGCTAGAGTTTTAGTTGGCTAATCCAAGGGAGACTTCCTCTTGGGTTTTCCATTTCAAGTCCTTTTCTTTTCTCCTCTCGGTGTACGATGGTTCGGTTTGACTGGGTTGAGGGTGGATGAGATTGTCAGTTTTTAATATTCTGTAGACTTGACACGGTTTATGTTTGGATCCTCACTATCTCATCCCTAGCTTCCGACGAATCAATCGTTCATCTATGCACCGAGGATAGTTTCGAGTTGAGTTGGGATTCCCATTGGAATGACCTCTTTGAATTAGCCAACACTTATTTTTATTGCATTTTTATTCACAAACACAATCAAAAAACTCAAACAAAAGATTTTACACTTTTTTCCATTTTTTTTCTTCATAAAATCTCCTTCACACACTTGAACTTTCTTTCCCTGAGGAGACGACCTTTGAATACTTTCCAAGTAAAACACGACAAGCAAAAGACTCCTTGCGCTTGAGGAGCACTTTTGTTCACATATGCATTTCATTCCACACATATTTTGTTCATTTCATTCCATTCCATCCACCATTCCGTTGCCCCATCTCTTGCATCATTCCGAGGGAGGGTGACACTCCCTTATACTCATAAGCCATAGACACATGCTTAAGGGTGATGTTTAGAGATTAGGAAATAGCAAGGAATATTGACAAGCCAACATTTTCCTTTTACCAAAACCAAATCCTCCTTTTTCTTAGTCTTTGCCCTGTAACAGGATTATCAACCAACACAGGATCCCCATTATGATTCTCCACATCAACATTTTCCTCCACCTCCACCTCCACATCCTTATCAGAATGCTCCCCTCCTCCTTTAATTAAATTTTTTGAGATAAAAGACCCATGAATCACTTGTTGGCCTTCTTTCAAGGTTACTTTGGAACCCCCTCTCCTTGATACTTCCTGCCACTCCTTTTCCTTCCCTTTATGGTCATTGACCTTCTTCTCAAGAACCCTATCTTTCCGTTTCCCCTCCTTCTTAGGGCCATTTTCCTGCATACCTCCGTTCACCTACCTTGCTTTAAACATCTTGCGCAATACTTCAATGATTTCTCATATATTATCTTCAGTTAGTGCCCACTTGTACCACCAAAATCCAGCCAAAATCTTGATGGATTCTCAGCTAACAAATTCACTTCGACATACAACCTTGCCACTCTTGGCCTTGTTAATTTGCAGAGTAGACAAATCAATTACAAGAATTTTTCCAATAGGACTTAACATATCACGAAGACTCTCCTTATCGAACAAATGAATGGGCAAACTTGGGAGAGAGATCCAGATAGGCACCACTGGTGGTTCAATCCCCGTTAAGAACTCGGGGAACCACTTGAAAAATCTGAACAAAAACCCCTCGATGTAGGTTGCGTCCTTCAACCACGTCTTGACGTAGTCCCCATAGAGATCGAAACGAATCAACACGTGTCTTGGATCCAAGACCCCATCAGTAAAATTACCCTTCGGAAGCCATCTAATAGCTATAAACTCCCTGATTACCCCAATTGATGGTTTACCATACGCACACTTACCTATTAAGGTCTGGTGGAACTTCTTGGACAATTCTAAAGTTTCATCCGATGACCAATACATCCTTGGTTCTTTGTTATTGTACATCACCCACTTTGTTGGTCTGATTAAAGAAGCTAAAGGTACCGGAGAAGATAACCCTTCGATCGACTGTGAAGGCACCGAAGGATTCAAAGAATTCGCAGGAAATGAAGAGCTCGAGAATTTCTTGAAAAAAGATGTAAATTTTTTAGTAATATCTGACCTAGGTTGAAAACTAGGGTTCGCTGAGGGCATACCAGAAAATCTAACAACATCCTGTATCAATCTAGAAGCATTCGCCTCTTCTTGGTCTAAATTGGTAAAGTGCACCGCCTCCAATGGATTTGCATAATTCAACGAATTCTTGAAAATCGATGTATAATTCTGTGTAATATCCGGTGGTTTAGGTGAAATTTTACTTTGAATCTAATTAAAATTCATTCTTAATGAGTAAATCTACCAGAAAATGCAAGAAAATAAATGAAAGTCAATTGAATTTTCTAAAGAGAAGTCAGAGCTTCTCTCTCTAGAAATGATTAACTACTCTCCACATGAATTCAATTTAAATATCCTAGGCTAAATATTCCCTTAATTTGTTGCTAATAGGATTCGATGGCATGACCTCATTAAAATCCCTCACCCTTGCACATTGTTTGTGTTTTTGAAAACGCCTATTTTCATGTTTACATTTTTTGGCCTTGTTTTGAAAACAAGTTTGCTTAGGAAAAAACAAAAACACATTCCAAACATATTATTATTATTATTTGTAAAAAGTGAAAAGAAAAACAGAAAAAAAAACACAAACAGAGTTACCAAACGCAATTAACAAGGTTTGTTGAAAGAGTGATATCACTATAATATACTACTTATCATAATTTTGCAATGATATTAAATATGCAATATATACTAAATAACAATACAAAAAAGTTATTTCTGTAATTAAGTTTAACATACTAATAAAGTACGAAACCACAATAAATAAAATTGACCTGAATGTAGACCATGAATGAAAATTGAAATTTTAAATTAAGACTAGTGTTTGACATTATATCCTTAAAACAAATTTCGCCCCCACATTGAAAATAATGAAAATCTCAACCTTTGTCTTTTATGATTCAATGATTTTCATGCAAATAAAAGTAACACTTTAATCTGTTTGCCTAATGAACCAAACTATTTTTTGTACTATTTGTTATGAAGACTCTTATTAATGAAAAGGATGGATGTTAAACTCTAGTACTCACCATTTTTGCAAGTATGAAGTAAGTAATGCTAATTAGAGGTGTTCAAATTTTTTATTGGTCGCGATTTTTTACCCTATCTGACCCTACCTTACCCTACTGAACGGTTAGCCGCAAAAAATCAGTTTAGAATGCGAAAGAGTTTTTGGTCTTCTGATTAAATCGGATAGGAATACGGAATACCCATCAATTTTTACATTCCTACCCTACTTTACCTGCAAAAAAAATATATATTTAATTTTTTAATATTTTTTAGTAATTATAGGAGTATTTGTGTAATATAATTTATATTATAACATTGTTATTGTTATAGATGTTTGAGTTGCTAAAATATGGACTTATTTTTGTGTAGATTACATAATTTGTGGTGAACTGGTGATCTATTAAAGTAGTTATGATTTTAATGTGTTTCATATGATTTAAACTTAAAATAATTGTTATTGTATTTGTGTAACAATTATGATGGATTGATGCTCATGCTTTCTTGTATTTTATTGTAATTATTCTTGTAGTTGTTTTAGATTTTAGTGTTATTGATTTATTGTGTTGTCAAATTGAATTATGTTATTTAATTGAATTGTTAAAATGATTCAAAAATTAATAACTACAAAAGTATTTACCCAACTTCCTACTCGATTTAATATGGTTGGAAGTTGGGTAGGAATACCACACCTGATCGGGTAGGGTAGACCAAGAATTTTTTTTTTTCAAAGTATCAGGTAAGAAGACAAAAAATTATATTTCCGACCTGTAGGGTAGGGCGAACACCCCTATGCATAATGAATTTGAGTATATTTTATAGATACAGAGATGACTATTTGAAACAATCATTATTGATCAAATACAACCCAAAAGACCCCATTCATGTCTGTCTATTTGTGAGCATGCACAAACTTCAAATTTAGACAGGAGAAAAATTCAAATTCGAATCATGGATAAAGTGAAATTAAGACGATAGTTTAAGGGGAGAAAATATCATTTACAAAAACGTACATATATAGGGCCACAACCCATATAAAATATGTATTTAAAAAACTTGTAAACTTCTTCTCTTTTTGTTATGTCTTCTGTAGTTTGCAAAGACATTATAACTTCAGGTTGTTCTCGGATGATTATCCGGTAGATTGAGCTTAAATTATTAATTGTTTGACCAATAGACCTGGTAGTGTTGTACAATTAATTAACTCATAAGTTTGAATTAAAATATTTTATTTATTAAAAAAGAATAATATTTTATTTATTAAAAATGATTTTGATAGATTTTACAAAAGTAAAAATTCAATATTTGCGATAGTTTAGTGAATGATCCCCTAATAAAATAATAATTAGTTACATCATCACTTGACCATCATTGGAAAGAAAAAAAAAAACCTTGACTTGAAGTCAAGCTTAAGCTTGAGCCCTGGTCGTTTAACCTAAGCTTAAACAAGAAGTTCCAAACCCAGGTACGGGCCAGGCTCAGGTACGGGTGTGGGCTTGTTCTATATTTTGAAAAAAATTTATTTAAATGAATTAATTAAAACGATTTTGCTTCCTTCTAAATCGAAATGTTGTGCCTGTTTATACAAGAACAGTTAATTCAAAGGTGTCTACTGGCTGTTAAAGGTTGTGTCCTTAGTATTTCTGAGTTATGTTTTTTAGTATGGTGACTGTCCGAAAAGTCACCAATGCGTCTATAAATACCCAGGTTCATTCACCCATTTTAGATATACACAATATAATAAATTCGGTCAAGCATTAAGGCAGACAGTGTGTGCATTACATTCGGCATTAAATCAGTCACATTTAGAGAGTACACAACACAATTTTGGTTCGCTGGACGGGGAGATTGGAGTGCTACTTCTGCCCGTGTAAAGATCATTGTATCCTGGGAGGCAGACGCTCGTGATTCCATAAGCACCGTGTGTGGGGGAGAAATCTGTCTTAAGGACATAGTGTCAAACACTAGCCTTGATCTAATTGAAGTTCAATCACAGTTCTTGGTCTGCAAACGGGTCAGTGTTTAATTTATTTAGACAATACGTATGTGTAACTGTGTGCTGTAACTATTTCGTGAAAGCCTGTCATTGTTACTCTTTACTGAAACACTTTACTGTAACTGTTTCATCATACTGCCAGAAAAACTGTGCAACTCTTTTGTGTAACTGTTTCTCTTGTGTAATTATTTTGTATATCACTGTTACTGTTTTATTTTACTCTATGTTACATAATATCAGAAATATCAATAAGTGATTTTGCTATTTTAGAACACATTTTTCCAACGCTTCTCATCCAACTCATTAGCAGTCAGGTTTTTTTTTCAAGGAATCCAAAAAAAAATTCTTAAGGTGGAAGACCATGAGACCGAAGTATGCTTGACGCAGGCCGGGCACGAGCTTTGATGAAGGCCGGCCTAGTAAAAGAGAAAATTTATTGCAAATGGGTACTAGGTTGTTTGACATTGGGCTTAAGTTATTGCTGACAGTGTTTTGTGACTTTATATGTAGGTGATTATGTGTCGGGGTGTCAATTTTATTCACTAATACAAATTCGATTGAACACAAAATTTAAATATTATATGATCAATTAATATGAATGATAAATTAATTAGAATAAGGTTAGACACAAATAAGACGGGTAACGGATAACGTAAGTATAAAATATGTATTTATTTATTTTTATATAATATAATATAAAATGTTACAAAATTAAATATTTTTTTATTGGCACAACATAACAATAGAGCAGCTAAAAAATAACACCAACATGACACGTACAAAATTCAATTTTTTTACACTAGTAATTTTTTTTTTGAATTATGTTTCAATCCCCTCCTAAAGAAGACCCCAAAAAAAAAAAAAAAATCCCTCCTAAAGCTAAATTTATTTGATTATGATTAAATCAGACGGTCCTGATTGACCTGGATCTGTAATTAACAAGGGTAGAGAGAGACACAGATCAACACAGCAAGTGAGAGAGAGAGAGAGAGAGAGAGAGTGGTGTTGAAATGGCGACGTCGTCGTGGGTGCAATCGCTGCTGAATCCATCGAAGAACTGGTTGGCCGCTCAGCACAAGAAGGCCCTCTCAACTCGCCTCCGCAAATACGGTTAGGGTTTCAAAATTTTCGTTTTCCTTCTTTCTTCTCTCTTCGTTCGAGTTATCTTGTTGTGTTACCTATATACTTGTGTAGTTGAATTTCTAGATTTGAACATTTTGTTGTTAGGGTTGAGAATCGATGATCTGTACGATCCAATGGAAGATTTGGACATAAAGGAAGCTCTGAGACGCCTTCCTCGTGAAATCGTTGATGCTCGAAACCAGCGTCTCAAGCGTGCTATGGATCTCTCCATGAAGCACGAGTACCTCACCGAAAACCTCCAGGTCCTATTTCTCTCTCTCTCTCTCTCTCTCTACCGTATTATTCGTTCTATATGTATTTGTGATTCGTTGGTGAGAAGTTCCACATTCATACATGGAGATGGAGTTAGGATGAATCGAAGGTTGATGGTATTAAGAATATCAAATTTGAGAACCAGAGTTACAATGTTGAGATAGACGTAGTAGAAATTATTTATTTTTTTGTGTGCAAAAATGATTTATCCACTAAATATTTGCATATCTAATAAATAAAGCTACTTCTGTTTCACCCATAGTTTACTTGTTTAGAAGCTCACTTGGGATTGACTTGTAAGATAAATGTGCAAGACTTGATTTTTTTTAAGGACTTATTTAACTATTGAGGTCGGTTCGATAACTTATTAAGGGTCCAAAACTACATAAAAACATCCAGCTTCTTGAGCTTGGGTTGTGATTAGCTCTATTAGAAGCTCATATGAGACCTTAACTAATACTGACTCGACTCTGCTTTGCCTTGCTACCTATAACTATTAATTGTGGAGTTTTAATGGTAGTCCTTAAGTTAGCAAAAGGTGTTAGCCCTTTATTTAGCGAAAGGTTTTTTGTGTTATTTGTACAGGCAATGCAGACACCGTTTAGGAGCTATCTTCAGGATATGCTAGCTCTGGTAAGTGTTTCTTGCGAATTGCTTTTGGTTTGTTCATCAGCTTTCCTTTTGTAAAGGCATTTACATTTTTCATTCCATATTGCTATAGTATCCATTTCATAATTATGCAGTTTTCCATATTTGATCAGTGTAGCATGCTTTGAAGTTTAACCCTTATAGACTGTAATGGTTATGCAGTGTGATTTAGTGGTTAGTAGTAATGGGAATGTGTCCCCTAAAGTAGAGGCCATACATGTCACCGCATTTTTCTTGATGAATTATAATTAGTTTCCGTAAAATAGGTATTGCTATTTCTATATGAGCTTCACTGATTTCAGAAGCCTCGGTAATCCATTATTCATGTCTAAACCCTAAACCTAAAATACTTCCTACTGTAATTCTTGTTTTCTTTGCTATCCAGAAAAAAACAGCCAGTTTTTCCATTCATTTCAGGCTACTAGTCACATTGACAATCAAATCCAATCTTGCACCATATTTATAAATCTGTGTGTGTGTGTGTGTGTGTATGTGAGAGTCAAAGAGAGAGAGAGAGAGAGAGGATTGTGCTGAGCTCTGTGAAGGAGGTGGTATATTTTTCATAGATGAGCATCATGCGTGCACATACAAACATGTTATGTTTGGGTTGGTTGTTCAAGAATGATTAATTTTTTCTTGCTATGATCTTACTCTTTTGGCATCTCATTATCATGACTTGAATTGCATATCTGCAATACTTTTGGTGGACCTTTTAGGACCTTGTTATTGTTGGTCGAATGCCCTCTAAAGTCTTTTTTGGTATTGAATTTGAATGTACTTTCTTTTTGTAGGTAAAGAAGGAGAGAGCAGAACGTGAAGCATTAGGGGCATTGCCTGTCTATCAACGCTCAATTCCATAATTTTGATAGTTTTTCTGCTGCAGCCATTTTTTGATGAATTATCATGTGTTAAAGCCTTCTATTTGACACATTGTTATGGCATGGCTTCCCCTTTGTCCTTAATAATTGTGAATGCATCTTGGGTAATAAAGTAATACGGCTCAAGAAAATTTAGTTTTGATTTTACTAGCTGCATTATTGCTTGTCATAAACTATACTGTGAAATTTCACTTTTTTATCACATTATGGTTCTTTGACTTTGGATGGCAAGTAGATGTTTCATGATTTGTTAAATGATTGGGGTGTTGATGTCACAAACTGTAAGTAACATGTTTCTGTTTTTCCTAAGCTGCATTAGGTTTTCTGTTGATAAGTACCTGTGATGAAATGCATTCTCTCAGTTATTCTATCCCAGTGACAAGAGAACTATGGTTCTGTCCCCATTGACAATAGAACTGCGGTTCTGTCCCCGTGTCAAAGTATCAGTTTTACCACTTGAACAATCTGGGCGGCATAAGTGAAACACGAGGTTGCTATCTTTAGGCTTTTTGAGATGTAAATAACCTGCTTATTGTGAATTTGAGATGTGATGCCAATTTTTTTTTTTACAGGAAGGGTTATCCTCTTTGTGCAGCACATGAGCCAAAACCCTCAGCAGATCACTTTTATGAGGTGGTTGTGCCATGCAGATTGCTGTTATAGCTTCAAGCTTGAATAAACTTTTGGAACATCAAATTTCTCCCCCAACATGATGATCAATCCAAGTTGTTTGTTGATCGATGGGCTTCACGGCATCTTTGATATGGGCTGTACCTAAGTTTGAAACATGTCAGGATTAAACCCAATAGTATTGTCAAACTGTACAAGATTCTGGTGCTATAAAATTCTTTTTCTGCACCACACGAAAAATCCAAAAATAATTACTAATTTTGAATGTATAATTTATTTGTAGTTATTGATTGTGAAAATACTAAAGTTGCATAAAATAAAACAATAAAAAATTTACATGTGTCAAATATTCATTGGGTGAAAAAGGCTGGAGGGAAAAGTAAATTTTCAGTACCAAGTTGGATTATATTTGTGTAACACCCCAAATTTCACGAAAGGCTTGAGTTGTAGAAAATCATTTATTTAAAATACCACATTGGCTTACTTTAGATTTTCAAGAAATATATTTATTAGTTTTAATAAAATATGGTAAAATAATTCGGTGGAGCGTCGTTTGAAAAGTTGGCATCCAATTGTAAGAATAAACATGTGACTGAGAGCCTTTAACTAGCCAATTCAACAATCACAATGCATTATTCAAACCATCCAGGCCAAAATCTTGGATCATCCAATCTAAATTCCATAGCAATAAACTATTGTTTACATTTCAAATCCCTAGTATGATAGTAAACCTTAAGTTTGGAGACGATCAAGAGGAAAAGTCTACTATACTTTGATAGCCTGAATGTGGCTCCGGCTCCTCTGCAGTTGGTGTTCTAACAGCATACAGTGCTGTTAATAGAACGGCACTGTTTCATGTCGTGGACCCACAAACAAAAAATCAGCAAGAAAACGAAGCCGTTTCAGCCTTGCACAGTAAAATTTAAATAAGCCTCCTTTTCAACTTCTAACTCAAAATGAAGTAATGAACTATTGTTTCTCTTTTGTGCTCATCTTTCTACGACTTAGAATAAAAAATCCCTAAACTCAATAATTTTCTAAAGCTGCAAATTGTCTTCTATGAAAGATTCAGATCTCTGCAAGGGATGGAAGGATCCTACCGCTGTGGGGTCGGTTGTGATTTGTATCTTTTTGCTTAAACTGAGAGTTTTCTGTTAGTCAGTGTTGTTTTGGTAGGAGATTGATTAGTTGTTGGTACAGCAGATGAGATGGCAAAGGGCAAGGCTTGCTACTGCCAGTCGACAAGAGATTCGTCTGGCCACTGCCAACTGACAAGTGGCTTGGGCAGGTCCTCACTTGTCTGCACTTAACTAAGATACAACCTACTACCTAAAATTCTAGTTTAATGTCACTTTGAATAGCTAAGAGCTGGCGACGAGGCACCAAGAAAATAGGGTCTAAATAAAATACTACTTCGAGCAACCAGAGGTGGGTGATAAGAAGCGAGGATCAAGAGTCCTAATTTAATTCTACTCCGTTTATTTGGACCTAGTGACTAGGTTGAGCCAATCAACCTAGAGTTCGGATTCTTTTGAGACACATTTTCTTATCACTATAAACAAAGGTCCTAAGCACCAGATAAGACAATCAATCTTTGCCTACTCACTCTATATTTTTCTTTGACTCGAGATTTAATTTAAGCATCAGAGTTCTTTTGATTGCCTTTGGCCACCAGTCCCAAGGCTTACTCACTAGGCCTCCTCTGGCCATCAGTCCCAAAGCTTACTCACTATCTTCTCAGTACGAGATGGTTATTTTTTATGTGAATTTATTCCCGAACAAGAAGTATTGGAAAAAGGCAAAATAGAGTACCTGTTGGCAAGACAAGCAGGAAAATGTTTAAATTATTCGTATCGAAGCATTTTTTTTCCTGTTTAGACATTAAATCTCAACTTAGGTTGATAGATGACTATCATCATGTCTATCTGTGATCAAGTTTAAAGAGGTTTTTCCATTTTTTTTCCCCTTTTTTTGTATTGCCGTTGCAATAAATATTTTCTCCCCTCCAACAGGATAAAAGAAACAAAAATTTTAGAACATTTTGGAGGATAAAATGTCATTAGTTCTTTTCTTTAGGTAGAACAAGGGCAGTTTCGCCCAAAAGGAAAATCTGTACACGCAAACCCCATAACCGGAATGGACGGAAAAAGAAAAAAAAGACGAAAAGTGCAAGTCAGACAGAAGGCTGTCACCGCCACGTCCACATCTTATCCATTTGGATTAATTACACTTTCACCCTCTTACTTTCTCACTTAAAATATTAAATTTCTCATATTTCTCTCAATTATTAAATTATTTTCATATTATCCCAAATACAAACGTCTATGTTTAAAATCAACGGCACAAAATGACACAAAATTACATAATTTAGAAGGAAAAGTGACATAAATTTCATCAAATTTCTAATGAACATTAATCATCGGGACAGTCTCAAAACTATTAAGTATAGGTAAAGGTGCAATGTAAGAAATATGATACTTAAGCAGAAAAAATAATACAAACCTTATAATTTGAAGGGTCAAAGTGTAATTCAGCCTACCCATTTCCTCCCTTTAAAAGCCTCCAAACCCAAACTTTTTTTGTCAAAAATTCTCTCTCTCTCATAACCTAAATCCAATTTTCACTCTACAAAAACTCCACCTCTATATCCATAAATCTGTATCTATATTTACATTTACCCAAAGAATATAATGGCAATGGGTATGTCACCTTGCCGATCAGTCGTAGTGACGGCGTGTACAACCTCCGGTCACCGGAAACCTGACACACATCGCCGGAATAGTTCTTCTTCTAACTGGTGGACCCCACTCTTCGGCTGGTCCTCCGAACCCGACTACATTGACTCCGGGAAAAACGGTGACAACAAGGCCGAGCTTTCGATGAAGGTAGAGAGCAATTCGGACTCGGATCTGGATCCCAAACCGTCTCGATCTCGGTTCGTCCCGGGTCGTTTCACCGAAGAGAAGGCCAGACAGCTCCGGATGATGACTATGGACACGTCTTCGTTTCACGACGTTATGTATCACTCCGCGATCGCGTCGAGACTCGCCTCCGACTTCTCCGAGCGGTCCGATCGGTAATTTCCGGCGTCGACATCTTAATCTCTTTTTCTCTCACTGCAATTTTTTTCTCAGATTTGCTCCAGAAATTCACAAATTGAAGACTTTGATGATGTATAGGATGTAATGGGTAAAGGATGTTATGTGGACGAGAGATCTACACTTATTCGAGCCCTACTTCGTTTCAGTTCCATTAAGCGTTGGATTCATGTGGATGATCTCATATCATGAAATTGAAGAAAATTAGTGTGCAAGGGATCCGATCTGTGGATCAAATAGATAATCATGTGTTTGATTAATTAATTGCTTAATGTGTATATATTTTGGGAAAGTTTATGTGCGTATATATTTATCATATATGTATACCAAGAGACATATAGTATTAGAAAAATGGTCAATAATAATATATTTGTATTCATATTCAAAATCAAATCACAAACATAGAAGAGATATATATAAATTTAAGCATCGGTTGTAGTGAAAGTGAGAGGCGACAGTTGTTGTTGTAGGAGACGGTGATGGTTGTAGTTGGTGGTAATGACCGTGGTGGTGGTGGTGGTGCGACAGTTGTTGTTGTAGGAGATGGTGATGGTTGTAGTTGGTGGTAATGACCGTGGTGATGGTGGTGGTGATAGTCATGGGTGACAACGGTGATAGTAGTAGTGACAACCATAGGTGAAGACGGTGATGGTGATAGTGGCGGTGGCGATGGTGGGTGGTGTGAGTGTGGGTGGGTGGTGGTGGGTGACAGTGATGGTAGTTGTCAGTTATGATGATGGTGGTGGTGGTGATGACGGTGGTGGAAGACGATGGATTCTTTTGAGCGACAGTATGATGGATGATGACGAATGACAGTGGTAGTAGGTGTGGTGGGGGC
>CM042188.1:32169820-32195796 GCA_023539305.1 Ilex asprella | reverse complement strand
GGACAATGCATGGGGAAGAAGCCCTTTTTTCTAAATAGCTTAAATTGAAATATTGGTTATTGTTGCTAAACTCCTTTTATTCGTTTATTTGATTATTGCTACTGTTTAAACTTGAGATCTCTTTTAAAATGCCCCTGTTTTTATTTCAAATGTTATATATGTTACTTGTGAAATGAGACCGACCGTTTTCTATGTTTTTTAAAACCTTGTTTGGGTTTGGAAGAAATGTGGCTACAGAGTTTCGTGCTCACCCCTTACATATTACATTTTTCAGATGTGGTGCTAGAGGAGGATCTCGGCATCGACGAGCCGAGACATTGGGAGGCTCCACTCGAGGGGAACCTAGATCCCGAGGTGGATATGTAGAGCAATAGCTTCTTTTGTTCTAGACTAGAATACTACTTTGAAAACACTGTATAGTCTAGATTTCTTTTGTAATTTCCGCTGCGCTATAATAGTAAATTTTCATTGGGAATGTAAAGGCCAAAGATGACATATTCTTTTGGGATATTGATGTAAATGTTATGGATTACTGTTTGAAAGTCTTTTTATTGATGGTTTATCTTAGTGCTCTCATGGTATGAATGGTGATTGAATGTAATGCCGTTCAGGGTGTATTTTGGGGTGTTACATTTTCGGTGAATTTTTTTGGGTTTTTTTGGTGATTTTTTTTTTTTTTGGGTTTTCAAGTGGGAATCGAGAAAAAGGTTGGGTATGCATATACGATTTTCGATGAGAGAAGATGGAGAGAAAGAGAGAGAAGTGAGCATACCTCCGGTTCTTGATGAAAACGATGACTGTGAAGACAACCAAGGAAATTGATTAGTGTTGTGGAGTGAAAAACTTGGCGCAAATCAACTAGCGAGCTCCCTTTGCCTTGCCAGAAATAGCTAGGAAAATGAGGTTATGAGATATAACTAGGGAGATAGCTAGGCTGTTGGAAGGGGAATTTAGGAAGAACCTATGTAAAATAGCTAACAAGGGCCATTTGAAGTGCCTGTTTGAGTTGTTCTTAGATCCCCTCACATTTGACATATTACACCTAGACCTATGAGGTTGACAAGTAATTGACGGATGCAACATAACTAATCAATAGACCTAAATGTCCTAAGGTTGAGTATAAAATCATTCCCGTTGTTTAGTAGTTTCCTAGTGTTCGTTGTGCGCCTTGAGAGTCAGCTCACATCGTTTTGTTATCCTCCAGATGAAGAAAACTTTGGGCCATCTGATCATCCTTGGCGTTTGACGATGGATACAACTCCAGCTGCCTTTTGAGTTTGTTCTCCTCCAGGTGGTGAAAGATACACATTCTGATTATGATTTTCTTAAGAAAAACTACGGTTTTTTCAAACAAATTAGGATGTTTTTTCCTGTTTTGTTAGTGCAATTTACACCAGAAGTAGACAAGAGGGCATTATAGCTTACAATTTTTAGGGTTTTTTTATGTGTACATTGGTTAGGGTTTTTTTTATGAGATCCAATCACTGGAGATGTCATAAAAAAATGTAGTTTTTGTGGTTCTCATCCAATTATTTTTTTATTTTTTGGTTTATTTTTAAGTAAACTCTACTGATTAGGATTTGGGTTTTTGAGAAATTTGTAGTGAATAGGTTTATATATATATATTTTTTTGAAAATTGTACACTAATTAGGGCTTCATTCTAGAAAAAAAAATTGTTTTTCTTTTTGGTTTTGGTTTTACTAATTAGGAATCTATATTGATTAGGGCTTTGTTAAAGCATATCAATCGTTTTTTTTTTATGTTAAGAAAATATCTGTATTGATCAAACGTGAGTTGTTCTACGTGAGTTTTTTTTTTTTTTTTGGAAATATCTATTCTCATTAGAATTTTTGTTCTTCAGGGTTTTTTTTTTTTTTTTTTGAAATATTTGTTCTATTTCATCCCCTATTTTTGGTTTCCTTATTCCTCTGTTTGTGTATAATTTGACAAACTATTTCATTAAATTGTTGTTTTTATTTGTTCAATTGTAGGATGGCCAATGCATGCTACCATGACATCATTGTGCATTACTTAGCAAATCAATTTTTTGTGAAGAATGTTGACCCTGAGAAGTACTTTTATTTGAACATGTTAAGTGATGTGTGTGACGTGTCTCTAAAAGATATTCCCTTTTCCATAAGCACTTTTATAACATTGACTTGTTCTATCCTTGGAACTACTCAAGAAAAATGGGTATAAGAACTAGTGCGGATGTCCTTGAGATGTTCAAGTTACACAACAAGTGTGTAGTGATTTAGTTGTATATCAAAGATGTTCAGTTTCAACGATCATTAGATGTGCAAGTTCCTGATCCCCGACCCTCTAGGAATGAAGGAAGTAATGGTGATGAGGAAGAAGTTGGGGTTGAGGATGACGAGTTACAATTCAGTGATGATGATGGATGGTGTTTGCACATTGAAAGTGATATTAGTTTGAGTAATGTAGAGTTAGGGGATATTGAGAGAGATACAAATGATGTGGCAAATGGTGGTCCATTTTCAAACTATGAGTCAAATAGTGAGGGTGAACAACATGTAGATTCTGATGATGAGCTTGAGGATGACCCATTGGATGCTTCATTTTGTGGTTAAATATTCAATGTTAGGGAAGGTGAAAAACTTAAATTTGAGGCAAGAATGTTATTTCCAAACATTAATGCATTTAGAGATGCATTGAAAGAGTATGTGATTCAAGAGGGATTCCCATTGGTCAGAGATAAAAATGAAAAGAAAAGGGTAACAACACACTATGGTGTTGAGGGATACCCTTGGAGGATACATGCTTCTCTTTTACCTGATATGCTTGCCTACAAGATAAAGACATATAATTTTATCCATAGTTGTGTTAGGAATACCAAACCCAAGGAAGCAAATGCTTCATGGATTGCCAAAAAACTAGCGATGTTGAGGGCTAATCTTAACATGACAATTTCAGGAATGAGGGAAGAGTTGAAAAAGTAAGGAGTGCAACCTCCTAGGATGCAATTGTATAGGGCAAGAAAGAAGGCTCTAGAATGGATTCATGGTAACCATGGCAATTCGTATGGAATGTTGCTTGCATATGCTCATTTGGTGAATCAAACAAACCCGAGTAGCATTGTGAAGATCCCTTACCAGTTGGATAACTTTTCAGCTTCTCCATCTTTCAAGAGAATCTTCATTGGATTATCTGCTCTCAGGCAAGGTTTCATAAGTGGGTGTAGGGCTTTCTTAGGTTTTGATCGGTGCCACTTGAAAGGGCCTTATGGAGGTGTGCTTTTGTCAGCGGTTGGACTAGATGGAAATAATAGTTTGTTTCCAGTTGGATTTGTTGTTGTGGAAACAAAGTCAAAGGATAGTTGATGTTTTTTATTTGAGTGGGTCAGTGAAATGTTAGATGGGTTCCCAGAGGTTAAGTCATGGAACTTCATGATTAATAAACATAAGGTATTTTTTTTTATAGTTCTTTCTGCGGTTTAATATGTACTTATTATTCCCTAATGGTTTAAAAGGCTTATGCATGTAGGGTTGCAAGGAGGCCATTAATCAAATTATGCCATATGCCTTTAGTAGACACTGTTGTAGGCACATTTATAATAATTTCAGGGCGACCCTCTCTGGGATACTTATGAGGAGCTTATTCTGGAAGGCTGCAAAGGCGTACACTCAACAAGACTTCAATTATGCCATGGAGAAAATTAAGGAAGCGAAGCCTGAAGCATTTGCATGGCTTCTAAGGCTGCCTACCTCAATGTGGACAAGACATGCTTTTGACACTTTTGTGAAAAGTGACCATGTGACAAACAATTTGAGTGAGTCATTCAACAACTGGGTTGGGGAGTTAAGGGAAAAACCTATACTAATCTTGCTAAAAAATCTGAGGGCAATACTCATGAGTAGGTTGCCAAAAAGGTTTGAAAAGGCATGTACTTGGCATAACTTTGCGATACCAAAGTTGTTGGATAAGTTGAATGCCATCAAGCATGAATCAAGAAAATGTACCCTCTTATTGGCTGGTCGTGATGAATTTCAAATTCACAGATGAATTATTTTATTATGTAGTTGATATTGGTAAGAGGACTTGTGAATGTAGAGTTTGGGATATCAATGACATACCTTGAAAGCATGTTGTTGTTGGCATTGCATATAGGAAGCAAAACCTATAAGATTTTTGTCATCCATGCTATTACAAGGATACATACCTCAAGGCTTATGGTAAAATGATTCACCCCATTCCTAAACGTCAAGTTATGGCCTCAGTTAGGTGGCATCTTTCCATCTCATCTTTCTCCACCACCATTAAGAAGACTCCCCGGAAGGCCAAGGAAAAATAGAAGAAAAGAGGTAGATGAAGCTGCCCTATCCACTCAGTCTAAATGATCTTGAATTTTTTGAAGTGTAAATTGCAAAGAGAATGACCATAACAAAAGGATGTGTCAAAGGGGTCCAATTAGGATAAGAGAAGGCCAAAGAAAGAGATGGACTTTAGATGTAAGCGTAAACTTAACAGTTGTATTTAGCTTACATTTATGCTTTATTTTACTTTAACTAAAACCTTGATAATGGTTGTTTGCAGGTTGGATCAGGTTCTAACACTGGGCAACAAAGTGGTGATGGTGTTACTAATAATGCAACAATGTACACACAATTGCATTATTTATGTCGACCTGTTATCTATGCTCACACACATACATGTGTTATTAATTAGTTCCTAGTTAGGATAGTTTATGCTCAAGAAAATTTAGGTCCTGCTTAGGGCATTTGTTATTATTTTAGTGTTGATGTGTTTAATTCTTGAAATGACATGGAGGGGTTGTGGTTATTGTTGTTGTGTTGATGTTAGTTTGGTGGACAGGGATGTGGAACTGGAACTAATGTAAGTGGTCCACAAGGAGGTCGACCTGGAAATGTTGCAAATGGCCCATAGGGAGGTGGGCAAGTGGATGGAACTGAAACTGAAACCGTTGCAAGTGGTGGGCAGGGAGGTGAAGTTAAAATTGCTACTACTGGTCAAGTTGATTCTCAGTATTTTGCAGCTAATGCTAATATAACTTATGCATTTCAGGTATAGTGAAATGACCTTTCGTAAATTGTTAAATGTATTAAATCACATACATGCTTGAAATATATTGAATTTGGGTAAGTGTGATCGTAGAGTCAAAGTCGTTCAATTGAGAATGTGTTCCAAATGTTCGGTTCAAGAAGGGCATCTCAGTTCCTTGGAAATGCAAGAATGGAAGGTTTTAGAAGCTGTGCTAGGCAAGAAGGTTTGGACATTCACCTTTATAGTTAATCTTATATGCTATATACCAAATTTTAATTAAAGCAATGATCATATTACTAATTTGTTCACATTACTAATACATTTCTCAGGGACAAGGAAAGCAAAAAATTATGTCTTTAAGGACTGGAGTAACAGAGACTGTCACTCAAGAAGGGAGTAACAGAGGCAGTAAACCTGTTGTAATTGAAGTGATAGTGGAGTTTAAATATACAATGTTCTGATTTTTTGTGCATATGTTTCTAGTTGGGAAAATTGTTTTTGTTGTTGGCATGGTGTATTTTGAGTAGGCAGAGGCTTTTGTTGGCAGTTTATCTTTTGTATGGTTTATTGAAAGTGCGGCATATAATTCCATAATAAAACTCTCAAATTAAAACTCATTTCATAATAAAATTCTCAAATTAAAACTCATTTCATAATAAAACTCTCAAATTAAGCATCGTTGAACCAACTGAATTTCAATCAAATTGTAGTGTTTTTCTCTTAGAACCAAATAAAACTAACGGCTGTTGAATTGATCATTTTTCGGAACAAAGAAGGACATGTACAAAACTCCTAGCTCCCCCATAAAAATCTATATTGTGACAAGTTTATTTTAAATGGCTGCGGGTAAGGTGAAGGATGGTAGTAACGGGAACGTGGCTGTTGATTCTTATCATCCATACAAGGTATAGTTCGGCTCAAAATTCGATTTGGACTAACTCATATTAATATAGTATGATATCTCGTGCAAAACACGCATTTTTTAACTGTAGTTAAAATATTAAAAGGTCAAATTAAACTGCAAATTGTAATATAAGACATCAGATCTAGAATTATAGGTGTGCTTTATGTGAACAAGATGTCTATTTTATTACATTATATATATACACTAAAGCAACATTTTTTATCTCAATTTCAATATTATGTTTGCAGGAAGATATCAAAATCATGAAGAAACTGGGTTTAAATTCCTACAGGTTCTCAATTTCATGGCCTAGGGTATTACCTGGTAATTTTACCATTATCACTGCACATGGACCAGGAACCCAATTAATGAGATCTAGATCAATCCTATCGACTGTGTTTTCTCTACAATCTTCATGAAATCACTAATCATGTATTAGTAAAAAGTTACTTCTACATAGTGGGTCTCCCTTGAATTCATGATGGATGATCTAAGCTTGAAGAAAAATGAAAAAAAAAATTTAATAAAAGAGATTCAAAGTTCTTAAGTATTTAGCACAAACTTAAGATGAATTGGAGTTCTTGTGAAACTTCCAATAGTTGCGGCCATAGTTTGATTCTCTTATATATGTTTTTTTTTTTTTGGTTGTTTGTGATGATGCACAAATTGGTTTGTATACCACAGTCAAGTTAATAATATAAAATGCAGTAAAATAAGTATAGAGATAGAGAATACAAGATCAATAGTGGTTCGGTCAATCAAGACCTACGTCCACTTTCAATGGCTGAGTTCGCCGGAAATTTTATTAACTCCAGTATGTAGGTAGAGCAGAGAATTACAAGAGAGGGAAGAGAGTTTGATTTTGTCAGATGCCCCCTAAGTGTTGGGGGAGCTTACAATTTATAGTTGTTTGCGTAGTAATTGCATAGTAAGTCTAACGGTTATAACGGATTGAAGGTAACTTAATAATATTAAATAGTTTGATGACCTTTCTTCTTCTTGGCGACCTTTCCTCTTCTTGGCGACTTTTCCTCTCCTCAACGGACAAGGAAGTTATGGTGCTCTCCAAAGGACTTGGTCAAATGATGAATGAAGACTAACTCTCTTGAAATGGCGAGAGTGAGGCTCTTGGGTGACCCTTACTCCAAGCTAGTAGAGGAGGAGGCTCCTGGACTCCAAGGTGGAGAGGAGGAGGCTCTCCAGCTCCTAGACTCCAAGGTGGAGAGGAGGAGACTCTCCAGTTCCGAGACTCCAAGGTGGAGAGGAAAAGACTCTCCAGCTCTGGACTCCAGGGTTGAGAGGAGGAGGCTCTTCAACTCCTATACTCCAAGATGGAGAGGAGGAGACTCTTGGATGACCCTGCATGCTCCTCTCATGATGTAACTCCTCAAGCTTGATGAGTTTGACCGGATTGACCATATTGAGCTGAATTTGCTGGACCTCTTGAAGTTGAGCCTCTTGGACTTGTAACATGATTTGAGCCCTTGGGCTTGGCCCATCAGTTTGTTTTGCTCTTTGTGTTATTTAATTTCCTGCAATTATTAGGTGGAAAACTAACTGGAGGTGTGAAGAAAGAAGGAATCAAATACTGTAACGACCTCATCGACGAGCTCTTGGCCAATGGCTACGATTATGCTAGCTTAGTTTTTTAATCATCAATTAAAAATTCAATGTGTATACATACATTTTTCATCTCTAGGTTGTAACTATGTCGTACCATCTATGCACAGGTATAGAGCCCCATGTGACCATTTTCCATTGGGATCTTCCTCAATGTTTAGAAGTTGAGTATCAAGGTTTCCTAAGCCCAAAGATTGTGTAAGTACCTCTTTATGATCCATCATTTTAATTATTTGATTGATTAAACCTTTCCATATATAATAATGAAGTTGTTTGCATTCATAAAAGACAACTCAGTGCATAAACGTCCCACCATTACGGGAAGAATCTGAGAACTATCAAATATCCACTACATCACCACATCTTGCAGAGAGACTGTTTCAAAATTTTCTTCATACATATGTTTTGCAGATCAACTTTTCTTTCATTGGCCTGAGAAAAGGGAACGGAAACAAACTTATTAAAGATAACAGTAATGTTATACTGACCAAATAAATAGCTCAAATGAGATGGCGGCTGACATGTAAGGCTGATTAGACAAAATTAATATTTGACTAAATCCATAAATTTTCTCCCCAAAATTCAAGCCCCAAATCAAGCAGAGATATGAAAAAATCTTGGAGGCAGACGACAAGTACCACAATAGAGAGATCATTGTTTTCTCCATTTCTCTAAAACGCACAACCAAGAAGGAGAAGACGATTCTGGCAGAAAAAAAAAAAAAAAACAGAGAAGAAGACAAAGTGTCGTCGACCCAAACCAGAGGAGGGAAGAGAGGATTGCGTCGTAAATTCAGAGTATACATTTAGGCAAAAATAATACAGAGCATGAGAAGAGCTCAAAATAAGAAGCATGTCCCCATGTTCCTTTCATGAGCAAATTACACTTTGATACCGTAACTTACTATGACTTTATCGGGAATCAGTCACTCATATGAAACCAAAATTGTAATGCATATATATGAAACAAGTGTTAAGGTTGATAACCCGCCCTAATAGCCCACTGGAGTAATGTGGGTAACTCTCTAATGTATATCTCTGGTTTAACCGATACTTGTTAGCGCAATTGCATATATATGTAGTTACTCTTTAAGGGTGGTGAGAAGTACTTGAGGCACGATTGAGTTTTTCTTATGTCGATTTGCTTAATACATAGGGATGATTTTCGTGATTATGCAGAACTTTGCTTTTGGGAATTCGGTGATCGCATGAAGAAGTGGGCAACAATAAATGAGCCAGCGACCTACATCATTAATGGTTATGTACTTGCTAAACTTCCACCAGGTCGAGGTATCAAAGAGGGGGATCCAGGCAGAGAACCATATTGTGTTGCACACTACCTACTCCTTGCTCATGCAGCTGCAGTGACATTATACATGGAAAAATATCAGGTTTTAATTCGAGCCTATTAAAACTTAATTTGTAGCTGATTAACATATTCAACTATATACTGATTTATAACAGTTTTTTACGTATTACTTATTTTTCTTTTAATTTTTGCGTACTTTTTTATATAGCGTTTTTTTTAACATTTTATTTTTTTTTGTTTTTTTTTCTTGTCCAAACTTGCACCATTCCTCTAAGCTTAATAACTTTGTGTATGCATGTGTGGTTGTGTATATGTATATATATACCCGTATATATACACTTATGTTTGATTATCATTTTTACAAAGTTGTTTAATATACATCATACTATGACGAAACTATTTGTTGGTGTATTATAAATTATTTGACAAAGCTTTTCATAGAAATTGAGATTGATTAAGTGTCATATGTATGCAGATCACTCAAAAAGGAATGATTGGGTTTGTACTGGCGACAATGTGGGCAGAGCCTTTCAATCCGAAGGATGATAGTCACATTAAAGCTGCATTGCGAGCCCTTGATTTTGGGATTGGATGGTGAGTACACCATGTAAATGAAAAATACATATGCAGCATTAGGTAGTCTGTGAGGCTGTAATTGTTAAACGAATCGAGTAATTCAAGTTAATAGTGCAAAAATAAGTAGAGTTGAGTCAAGCTTGAAAATAAGCAGCTCATTGGGCAATTAGGTCTGTGGATGTAGGCATATTGAACATTGTGCCGAACTATGTTAATTCTCAGGAACCTCAAAAATGCTAGACTAACTTGTAGATTAAATTTGGTAATCCAAATAATGTGACACTTTCACAATCAACATAAAATGGAGGTCCAAAAATATTTTATGGAACAATTAATCTTAAGTCACACCCTTGCTGGATTCAATCAAACTTACGCTTAAGTTTTTTAACTTGGGTTGAACTTAAATTACACAACCAGATTTCAATTTGGGTTTTAATTTTGAGCTCCACAACTCGGGCCATAATTTTGGTTTACCTTGAGGTTGAACCTAATTTGAATTACACAACTTGGGAAAGACTTCAAGTCATGAAATTCAAATTCATTACTTCGGGTTGGGTATCAAGAACCTAGACTCCCAACTTGAGTACTACACTAATTTAAGCTGCATTTGAATTTTTTTTTTTATCAAAGTCCAACTTATGTATTGAAAATCTCTGGCGAAACACTGAATATTTCAGGTTGACCAACCAAGTCCCACTCTTGTAGATGTAGTTTCCTACTTTAAAAGTGTAAGAAATACATTAATTGTATGTTTTAATGATGATTTTTTTCCCTCTCATTTGTGTTTAAGGTTTATGGAACCCATAACAACAGGACAATATCCGGCAAGTATGATAAAAAATGTAGAAGATCGTCTGCCAACTTTCACTCCAGCGGAATCAAGGCAGCTCAGTGGATCATGTGATTTTGTGGGAATAAACTACTATACTGCTAAATATATAATCAATGCATCCGGTTCCAACCCTGAAACTCCAAGTTATATCACAGATGATCATTTTAGTTATGAAAGTAAGTTCAAAACCACTTCATTTGTAATATCTAATTACCAACTTTATTTTGACTTTATACTAAAATAAATACAATGTTTTGTTTTGCTAGGTACACCCATTGGTCCACAGGTATTGCCTTCTGATTCAACCAGTTGTCTGTGTTTGTGAGTTGTCGCATCAAAGTAGTAGTAAGATGACAATAGTCTAACTCAAATGGTAATAAAAACGAGTTATACATCTAGACGTCCTGAATCTTGTTTAAATATACAATACAAGATCATTTGCTACTAGTATACGATGTGACTTCAGTGCTTTAAATCTTGTTAAAACTATGTTAAACATATATCAACTTCAAATGTCTAACTTTATTATTTTTTATTATTGCAGAATGGTTCAACTTGGATCAATGTGTATCCAATAGGGCTTTATAAGCTATTGACTTTGATACAGAAAACATATAATGATCCACTTCTTTATGTGACAGAGAATGGTATTCGATCAATTTTTAATTGCTTCTTTCAAAATTAAGCCCTCTTTCGATTTCCAAATAATTGATGAATTTTGAATTTCAAATGAAGAAATTAAACTAACTTTATTTTATTTTTTTACCATTTTACCAAAAGTAAGAGTAAACTGGTCAAAAATAATGTTTGCCCTCTCTCTCTCTCTCTCTCTCTCTCTCTCTCTCTTAAACAAATAAATAAATAAAAATATTGTTTAAATTATTAAATTATTTAATAATTCGTTCCTTACTCATAGTGTTGAATAATTATAATATTGTTTCTCTTTAGGCGTTTACTCCTCTATTAATAGTGTAGATTAATTTAATTGTAATACTAATAGAATTGCAAATAAAAAAATGGCATATCTGTATGTGATTTTGTACAGGGTTGGTGTTAAAGTGAAAGGATACTTTGCATGGTCATTGTTGGACAACTTTGAATGGGATTCGAGTTACACCTCTCGATTTGGGATCATCCATATAGATTACAATAATGGGCTGGCAAGATACCCAAAAGAATCTGCCTTGTGGTACATGAATTTTCTTCACTATGCTCCAACCAAGAGACAAATTGAAGAAAGTGATGAGAAAGATCAAGGCCCATTGAAAAAATTGAAGATGTGAGAAAATAAAATATGGGTATTATGTACTTTAATTTCTCTAATAATTAAGGTCTATTTAAATGTGTGTTTAATCTTAAATTAAGGAGTATGGTAATTGGAGTTTGAATAAATCCACCTTGATCAAGGCGGGGGTGTGTGTTTCTAGTTGGGGAGAAGGCTACCTCCCATTGTGTAGCCAATTTCGTTTATTGGAAAATAAATAATATTGGAAAAACTCATTGTAGTGGTTGCAAAGATGTGAACAATTCGACCATCAAAGTTGATCATTTTTTAAGGTAAGAAAAATTACACTTGGACACCTTCAACTATTTATGGTCACTGTCTCATATTACTTCATCTGCTATCATATTTCTCACATTGCAACTCAACAGCCAGGTTTGATTCTGATCACGTTAACTCAAATGTAAACATTTGTTATAAGATCGACAAAAAAATCTTATCACTTTGCTCTTGGCGTGAACTTTAGAAAAAACTGTGTCACATGCTCATTGTATTTGTTTTTTGACAAATTTATATACAATTGTTCAAATCTGACGATCGAAATACTCATCGAGTCTACTGCTCATAGTCTTATGTGAACTAGATACGCCTTTTTACCTGTGTCGATCCACAACTTAAAGATAAAGTACCATCAAGATGACTCAAATTTGGATCCTCCTCTCCCATCAATGGGTCATCATAGTTTAAAAATAAAACTAAAGCAGTTTAGTGTACGAGCTACTCGTCACTATGCTAAGTCATATCTGTTCAGTTTGACCATAAACAAGAAAAAATTTGGAGAAATCTCTTCATATTTCTTTGTATTTGAGATCAATATATATAGATACAAGTGTAGATGCGCAATATAACTGAAATGCAAGATTTTAGGAGCTAAAAATCAATGCAACAATTTCTGGAGAAATATCCTGGATTAAACTCGTTAAGGCTGGCAACAGCTGATCATGCGGTTGGAGGTGGCAATCTTTCCAAATTTGAGATCTGGGTATTATCTCTTGTACACCCTCGCAAGATGGGTGTGCCGTTGAGTACGCAAATCTTGGATCTTAGAGAATGAAAACGAGCTTTGGGAAGTGCTTTGGTGAGAAGATCAGCAAATTGGTCATGAGTAGAAACATGTTGAACATCAAGCAGACCTTTGTTGACATAGTCTCTGACGAAATGAAGATCAATGCCAATATGCTTCATCCGAGAGTGCATTATTGGGTTTAGACTGAGTTGGGTTGCTCCTATATTATCACAGAAAATAAGTGGAGGTTTGGAGAGTGGTAAATGTAATTCGGACAGCAGGGATATGATCCAAGCAAGTTCAGAGGTGGTTGCTGCAAGAGCTCGATACTTAGCTTCGGTGGAGGAGCGAGCAATAGCCTGTTGCTTGCAAGTACTCCATGAAATTAAATTATCACCCAGAAAAATTAGATAAGCAGTAGTACTTGACCTGTCATCTTCCTTTCTCATTCTCACTGTCTCTCCAGACCTGTAAATTCATTTTTGACCCATCAAAAGACTTGATTTCTCAAATTTAAGGTCATTTTTAAAATTCTTGAACTCAAGTTAGCTAGACCGAACCCTTCTTTTGAAACTTTAACAAGTTATTTAAAGTTTTGATTTTTAAGTTTTCAAACCCTAGTGGTTTCTTCACCACACACACACACCTCGGTCATGGCTTTCAAGCATTGCAATACACTTTAGTATAACCCCATAACACAACTCAAGCCTCAATGGAGGAAGAAAAAGGTCGTTTGCTATGTAACTCATTTGAAAATCCATAACCACTAGCCTCTAAATCAAAAACCCAAAATTATTTCTCTTCTCGTTCTTCAGCCTCTTGTTCTCTCTCTTCTCTCCCCTCTTCGTTCTGGCCTTCTCCATATCTTGTTGAGATTTTTGTGGGGTATAGTGACGGGGGGTGCGACTATAGTGGTAGAAGTGTGCTGATTACAAGTATCATTTTTTTAAAATAAGGGTTCTATACTGATGACATTATAAAAAAAAATTGAATTATAATTAGGGATAGTTTAGTCTTTTTATATAAACTGTTACATCTGTTAACATTTACAGTTTATTCACAAGTTAGAAGAGGGTTATGTGAAACTCGTAAAAGTATAGAAGGATGAAGTGAGCTCGAGACTTAGTTGAGGAAGTTTTTTATTTACACCCTCTCTGATTTCTGAAATATAACTACACATCCCTGTAGTTTATATATGCGATTCATAAATCGCCTTTACTGTCTATTCTATTTCTAACAAGCAAAAAAACTTGTGATGTGATGACTAATTTTCTTATAAGTTACCTATTTTACCCCTATTACAATATATACACCAAGTTTAAATCAATATGATACCAACTTGTTCTCTCTTCCTATTTAAAATAGAAGACATTTCATAGTGTTAAATTGATAAAATAATTTTAATTTGATAAAATTAAATGTTAATGTAATGAAATTAAATTTTGGTGTTAATTTGATAAAATTAAATTTTAAATCAATGAAATTAAACACTAATACAATACTAATTTAAAAAAAAGGAATAATAATTGGATAACAATAAATGTTGATTTGAAAAAAATTAAAGGTCAATTAATCATTGATTTGATAAAATTAAACGTTAATATGACATTAAAATAAAACTGAAATATAGGTTAATTTTATAAAATTGAATGGTGATTGGATGAAATATTAAATGTGTTGGTCTTAATTTTATAAAATTGAAGATTAATTTGGTGTCACTTTGATAAATTTAATATTAATAGATAAATTTAAATATTAATATGATAAAATTGAATGTCAGTTTGATGTCGATTGATGAAATTGAATGTAAATTTGATGCTAAATTTATAAAATGAATTAGTGAAATTAAATATTAATTTGATATTAATTTGGAAAAAATTAGATATTGATTGGACAAAATTGAAATTCGATCTAATGAAATTAAATATTAATTTGATATAATTTAAAATCAATTTTGTGTTGATTTGATAAAATAAAATATTAATTTGATATAATTTAAGGGCAATTTCTTTTTTATTTAATGAAATATAATATTAATTAGGTGAATTGGTGCATTGATTAGATAAAATTGAATATTTATTTGATAGCATTATAGGTCAATTTAGTGTTAATTTGATAAATTTCAATATTAATTTGGCTTTAATTTGATAAAATTGTATGTTAGAATAAAATTAAATATTAATTTGATGAAATTAAATTCTAATATGACAAAATTTAAGACCAGAGTGATATTAATTGGATAATATTAAATAAAAATTTGGCGTTAATTTTATACAATTATATTAATAATGGTTGTATGTGAAAATAAACACAAACTCATCCGAAAAAAAAAGTTTTGTAATCATAGTTAATTAGGTACATAGGTTAGCTCATAATAAGGGGTAAAAATGAAAAAAAAAGAATTAAATAATATGTTGGAGTTATGTTAAGGGTAATTCCGTAAAAACACATTCTTTTTTATGTTGTTAATTGACAAAAGTGAGCATCTCTAACCATGACTCAAATTTAAATTAAAATTTTAGAAAAAAAGATTAATTTGATATAAAGGGCTTTAATGGACAAACTCAAATTTAAATAAGAGCAAATCCAAAATTAAATGAGAGTGAAGATGATTATTAAATCTTCAAAAGAGGTTGAAATCTCACCATTAAGGATTTTGGTAAGGATTTGAGTCTCCCTTGATTTGAGTGAACAAATGAGTCTCCCTTAATTTGGTACAAGTTTAAGTCAAAAGTTAGATCAAGTTTTTTGAGTTTTTTTATTCAAATTTAAATTTGAATCTAAATTTGAATCAGGATTGGAATTGATCGACAAGGGAATATGTAGTGTTATTTCAAAAGTTAGTGGGGATGTCAGTAAAATATGACCAAAATCCATGGGGTGTCAGTTAAATTTATCCTTTCATATTTTTACCCTTATTAAAATTCCTAGAGGGTGATAAAAATGGACAATAATATTTCTTATTTTACCCACGGGACTGTGGTATGAGTTAATATATATATCTTTCCTGGCTCTGAACCTCTTAGGTTCAGTGGTTAGGATTTGATAAAAAAAAATAGGATTCACCCTACATCCAGCTCCAGTTTCTTCATTCTGATATTAGCTCTTTTCATCATCCACCCTCTAACTTATTTAATTTGCCGATTAGTGTGAGAGAGGAGAGGGGAGGAATATGAAAGAAGAGGTGACATGAGCAAAGTGAGGGAGCACTGGGGAGTGGTTACACGGGCAATGGGTGAGAACTTGTTCAAGTAAACAACTCTTTTTTCTAATTTGATATTTTTTAAATTTAATACTTAACTATTCATTTGGGAAATCTGTTCAATCTCTCTCTTGCCCATAATTTAATTGTTTTATGCATAATTTAGATTGATTTGCATAAGAAGAGTAGGTTCATCCTACCTACTTGAGGTTGACTGTACAAATCTTATACTTTTCTTCATTAAAGTACATTTTTTCCTGTTGTTAAGTTATAAGTAATTGTTTTTTAGGGATTCCCACGTCGGGAGTCTTTGGGTGTATGTGTGAGTATATAGTGGTGCTTACCTCTTCTCTTTTTAAGGAGTTGAGTTTAGTTACCAGTTAGGATTAAATATTTGTCAAAAAAAAAGTAATTGTTTTTTATTTTATTTTTTTATTTTAGCCTCGCATTAAGTCAAATTTTCAATTTGGGCAAAATTTTTAGGTTCATCAATCTCGGGCGACTATCCAGAAAGAATGAGAACCAATGTTAATGGTGTACTCAACGTGATTGAACATATTGTGTATGATTGGGGGCTAGAATTGAGCTACGGGGCTCTAGTGAGTCTGATTCAACAACTTTGGTGGGGAGAGAAAGATTATATCACAGAATTATAGTGGTTCACCAACTCAAGAATTCGGCTAGTCCACTCTTTTAAAGGAGACTCTTGCTTCTAATACTTTTTATTCTAGATGGTGAATAGATTACAGAGTCTCCTTTATTCAGAATGGATTGATCGCCCCTAGTCAAGGCTTTGTACAGTATTTATAGTCTGGTCCTTAATTCTAAGGGGTCCGTGGCGAGATCCTTGCCTTTCTTTTGCAATATTTTGCATGATTCTAGGCAATGGTTGTGACGGTTAAGGATCTTGCGCCTAAAATGACGCTTATTGCCGTTGAGGAGGTGTGTCGTGGTTTCCAGTTGTCTCCCATGCATTTTTTTTGAGTTTCAGATTGAAGGGGGAGACCCAGATCCGGACCGCTGAGCTCCCTTCCTGACCTCAACTCCAGAGCTCAAAGTTGAAATTTTCTTCTAAGTATCATCAGTTGCCTCCCAATCCTTGGTCAAAGTAGGTTTGAACAGGGACTAAGCTGCAATTGAGTCGAGCTAAGTTTCTACACAACGACCTTGATTTATGCACAAAAGGACCTTTTTGACTGTTTCGAGCAATCATTTATTTCTCGTTTTTCATGCATGTCTCGCATTCCGAAGACCCACGTACACCAAGCTTTAAATAGTCTTGCAACAAAGGAAACTGTCTTACGTCGTCGTTCAACTTCTTCTCTGGGCCTTACCCTCTCCCTTTCTTGCGATTTTGGCTTCCCAAATTTGTTGGCGTTCTCAGGGTTTCACAGAAGAACCGATTTTCTCTGGTTTGATCTGAAGGCTCTGCGAGGCTTGCTCTCTGATTTTGCCCTGAGCTTTGATCTGTTGTTCATCCTTGATTAGGTACAACATTCCCTCTGGCCTCAAGCCTCATCTCCCCCTCTACAGAAGAAAAATCCACCGAAACAGAAGTAGAATCAGAATCTGAGCCCTCACTATCAGCAACAAACCTCTGTAATAACTTTTTACTTCTAATAGAATTGTCTTTGTCAGACGAATAACCCTTATCAGGTGGCTCTCTATTCCCGACTGATCCCCTCTCATCATCAAACGAGATAGCAGCACTTTCTCGGGAGACATGAAAACATTCTAGATAAAACTCAGAATTTTCCAACTGAGAAAATTGCTTATTCAAAGTACAATGACCAAAAGATCAATTAGTCTCTTTCACTACTCCCTCCCCCAAATCATCAGAAATTTTTTGTTCCCCTTTACTAGAACCCAAAACCTTTACCAAATCCCCTTTCACTGGCATGATTTCAAAAACCCCTTCTCCTTGCACTAAAGCATCATGCTGATCCCCTTTAACAATTGAAGAATCATTCTGAGAATTTGGGGAACCAGATAAAAACTCTTCTCCTTTTCCACTATTATTCCCCTGAACCTGAACAAAACCATCATTCAAAGGCTTAGAATTTAAAACCGGATTATTATCTTTCAAAACATGATTTTCTACTGCATTATCCAAATCTACTAAAGCCACTCCCACCTTAGAACTCATCCCCTTAACATCATCCAAAACACCTTCATTCACAACCAAATTCAAAGCATCAAAATGATTTTTCTGAAGCACCTCCTTCGTCACAGAAGAAATATTCAGTTTTTGATTCTAAACATTAACTCCGGACTTAGCTTTCACAAACTTTTGACTAACATCCTGCCCATCCTCATATAACATTTTCTTCCCCTTCTCCTTCTCTTTATCAACTAAAGAGACCTCCATTTTACCCACTCTAACAGAATCCCCATTCTTTGTCTTCTTTCTGCACAAGACATCCTCATGTCCCTGCTTTAAACAAACAGAATAGCCATCAATAGATGATTAATCTTTTCAAGTATAAATATAATATTATGCCTATATATGTATTTTTTTTTCATCTATACTACTAATAAATAATGAAACTTTTGCCTTAAAATGAAATTTTTTTTATTCAGTATTTTATTCTTATAAAGAATTTTGAATGCTACATTATTCTTATGTAGTTAATTATCTGAATTACCATCATAAACTTATATGTTTAAATCTCTAAATTATCCCCGACGTCTCATTTAATTCTCTATTTACTATGTACAAAAATCAATATCTATGAAACTTTTTAGTTGACTACATTACCCTTAAAAAATATATGAATCAATATAGTTTTCAATAAAAAGTTCAAAAAATCTTCAAAAACTTCATCAATCTAATATTACTCATTTCAAATTTAAAGATAACATTATGCTTACTTATGTGTATTTTTTTTCTTCCAAAATTTCAACCATTTCATCTTTAAGATAAAAAATAATCTTTTATGTAGTTTTTTAAAATAATTTATTTTAAATCAACATAATTCTGCAATCACGATAACCTTTTCAAGTTTTATTAAGAGTTTATATAAAAGCAATTATACTAAATTTTTAAGTAAAACTTGAATTTTAGAATTTTAATATTATATATTATAGAGCAGTATATTATATTTTAGGGTTAATAGCACTATTAGTCACTGAAATCTAATTTGCTTCTCATTGGAGCAATTTTATCAATTTAGTCCCTAAAATATTTAGTTAATGTTCAAATGATTCATATACAGACAATCTATTAAGTTTTGGACAAAAGTGATCATGTGATGTCATGTGACACTGTCTGAATGAATGACACATTTTCATCAAAAAATTTAATAGACTATCTGGTTAGGGACTATTTAAACAAGAATTGAATATTTTAGGGACCAAATTGTTAAAATTTATATATTAAAGATTAAACTGATAAAAAAACGCATATTTTAGAGACCAAAAGTGTTATTAACCTTATATTTTATCCCTATTGACCTAACTAATTTCTAATTATAGAAAGCATTAATTAGAGGATTAAAATTATTTTTATTTTATTTTTTTTATTGAGTTATAAGATGAAACTTAATCAAATGAATTTTAAATGAATTATTTTTTATCTTTTTTCTTATAATCAGAATAAGTATCTGTAGGAACAGACAACATTTTTCGAATTCTACAGTATAATATGAGTAATAAAAATATAATTTCGATAAATTTGAGACGATATTTAATGTATGTACAAATATACCTAATATTTTTTTCTAATATTTTATATACAAAAACTACTAACGTGCAACACACGTGGTGCATTACTAGTCATAATAAAACATAGCTTCATACTTAAGCTCCTCAATTAGAAAAACACAACGGCTCAGATCGTTGAAATTCGATGGTTCATATTAAAATTTAACTTTTTAAAGGAAAATGAAATGAAAACAAGAAAAATGAGTTGAAATCTGGAATGAAAATTTCACCCCCAAAAAATTTAAGGGCAAAATCCAGTTTAACTTCTTATGGTTTGGGTATTTTGCGCATGGCCCCCCTATGATTTGGAAATCAGCACATTACCCCTTGTACTTTTTGGACCGATATGCACAATTAACACCATAAATAGAAGTGATAAAATGACTTTAGTACCCTCAAAATCTCAATCTGTAAACCTCAAAATAGGTCACGTGTTATGTATTGATTAAAAATTTTAATGCCACATACTACAACAAGTCTTGTCCAAACGTGTAGTTCTCACACTCTAAATATCAAATACTTGTCACTTCTCGCGCCCACTCACACTAGTTAGCAATATATCTCTTTTCCCACCATCCCAGCAAATTTATACCTTGTTGCCTTTCCCTTTCACTCTTTCTCTGACTTAGCAATGTTATTGCCACTCTTTCTCCATCAGCAACCCCCTATCCCCTCTCTCTTTCTCTAAGCAACAACCTCATTGTCCCTTTCTCTCACCACCCTTCTGTCATTATTGGCAACCTTTTCTCTGTCTCTCTCTATAACCAATAAATCAACAATCCACCTTCCCCCCAATTATCACTGCCATAAGGGAAAACCATCACAGCCACGACCATACTACCCATTTACAGAGCACAAACTCAAACCCCCAATCACCCTAATCGAAGCAAGGATTCTAGAGGATTAGAGGTGGAAGCAACTCATCGAAATTCGTGAGAGGCAATTCACTTTGTAATTCAATGTCCCAAATTGAGAAGCAACTCACTTTGTAATTTAGTGTCCTAGGGATAAACCAAATCCCTTGTTTTCCTTTGTTTCCTCTTGGTCTTCGTTGATCTCTGTTATTACTGGTGTCTTGCTTGGTTGATTGAACTTGGCTTTGAAGTGGTGGCAATGGTGGTGGTGCACAATTGTGATGAGGATAAAATAGTGCATATTTAATGGCATCTTTACATTTATTTTAACTTAACTTTGCACTTAATTACTTAGAGTTACTCAAAGTTATGAATAATGTAAAAATTTTGATGTTGCAGGTAATTATAGCGTAAATGATGGCTTTTGGAACCCTGCAACGAAGTATAGATGAGTGGTGAAGATATGGACACATTATATGAGGATTAGGAGGCTTGAAAGGTGAAGAAATCAAGAAAAATGCATTTGGAAGAAAACCTTCGAAAAGGTTTGCATCGACCTTCCGAAAGATTTTGCCCACTGGAATTGAAAGGTTTTGCATTAGTACCTTGGTATTCTCCATTTTTACCATGATCCATTTGGAATATGAAAAAGTGTAAAACATAAAAGTTGTAGATCTTGATGTTCTGTGTATTGTGTCAAAATTTCAACTCAATCGAAGGGTTAGATCAAAAGTTATGACAATTCTATGAAAATTGGTCCTAAGTTGTCACCTTTCGGAAGGTTTAGCCTACTGGAATGAATCTTTTGGAAGGTTTGCAGTGACCTTCTAGAAGGTTTTGCCCAGAAAGCCTGCAATTAATGCTCTACTTACTTGGAGGGCCTGCCTACTATTCTCCCACTTGTGCCCTGACATATTTTACATATATACATGTCTCATACACCCCAAAGTCAGCAAAAGGAGATGAAGGATAGGAAAGAAGGACAAAGAAAGATGGAGGCATGGTGGGTTGCAGGCTAGGCTTGTCCTAGCCTGTCCAAGTCATCATCTTACCTCCTATGGAAGGGAGGCCTGTCACACACCTACGGGGACCTTCATGGACGAAACTACAGAGGGTTTTCACCATATATTCATCATTCACAGTCACATTGAAGGAGGATGCTACCTAAGCTTAGAGAGCTCCAAGGAAGAAGATGAATAGTTACATAGAGAAGTTTGTATTTTTGCATTTTCTTACCCATATCACTTGGCGTTTCTTGTAAGACTTGTGTAAGTTTCATTTAATGTATTTAATTTCATTTATTACAAGTACATTTCAAGTTTAGTTCTACATTTTGGATTTCACCATTGTTGTGTTAAGTTTTCTTCATTTCAAGCTTTAAAAATGAGTATTTAATATTTTTCTTCATAGTTTAAGATTTGTTATGTTAAGTTAAGTTTCATGCTTCATTTCTTCATTATGTCTCTTTACATTATGCATGTCTTTCTTTTTATTATGAGTAGCAAGATTTTAAGTTGGCTAATCCAAGGGAGAACTCCTCTTGGATATGCTATTTCAACTCATTTTCATTCCTCCTCATAGTGTACATTAATTCAGTTTGACTGGGTTCAGTGTGGACGTGGTTGTTAGTCTTTGATATCCCATAGACTTGTCACGGGTATGCTTGGATCCTCACCTCCATCCTAGTCTCTCGCTTTCCACGAATCAATCGAACATCTAGACACCATTGGAGGAAGGTCTCGAGTTGATTTGGCACTCCCATTGGAATGACCCCTTCGAATTAGCCAACACCTGTTCAATTTTATTTTCACCAAGAAACAAATCACCAAACTCAAACTCAAATATTTTTACACTTTACCCTTTTTCATCAAAATCACCTTCACACAACTTGACCTCATTCCCTAAGGAAACGACATTTGAATATTTTTCAAGTAAAACACGATACTCGAAAGTCTCCCTGAGTTTGAAAAACACTTTTTTCACACACACACACATTTCATCCATTCTCCACTATTCTATTGCCCTATTTCTCACATCATTCTAAGAAAGGGTGACACTTTTCTATCCATATAAGTCATACACACATTGAGGGATGATGTTCGGAGATTAGGGAATACAACTGAAATCATTCAAGCAATAGTAGGGTGGTAATTTAGTGGAGTGCGCAGAGTTTATGGTAATTTGTGTTGCTGCATGGTAGGAATGGTGAAGGAAGTGGTGTTGCACAATTAGATTGTTGAACGTGGATTGGTGATGTTGCATAGTAAAATGGTGGAGCTTGTGGTGTTTACGTAGTGGGATTGTTCAAGGTGGTGCTGTTGGGCGACACAATTGGAGAAAAAATATGAGAGTCAACTACTCTGGAAGATGAAGATTGAATAAGTGTATTATTGTACTTTTATTGTGTCTATTTTTTTAGGGAAACACGTTTTGCTATGTCAAACCTCCTGTTAGGCGCATGTATATCACAGATGGTCTAATTTAACGAAAAAACTAACGGTAACATTTTAGTCCAAAAGCAAAAGGGTGTAATGTGCTGATTTCCAAATCATAGGGAGTCATGTGCAAAACACCCAAATCACAAGGTGTAAACTGGATTTTACTCAAAATTTAATAATTCTTATTTTATATTTTAAAGATTAAATTTTTACATTATATTCTCAATTTATTAAACGTGTTGTAATGTGATTCATTTGTTAGTCTATATTGCACATTTTGTTCACATCAATATGGGTATTTTTGTCGAAACAAGCAAATGAAATGATCAAATTGTAATACTTATAATATATTGAGGGTATAATATAAGAAGACTAGGTATTACCTGTACCTGAAAGCACAGAGTAATAAAAAAATGATCAACAATAAATATATTTGTATTTACACCCAAAATTAAATCTCAAACATAGAGTAAAGAAAAGAAAATTTAAGCACTGATTGTAGTGGGGGTAAGCAGTGATGATGGTAATGAATGTCAGTGGTAGTGGTGGTGGTGGTGGGAGATAATGATGGTTGTGGTGGGTAGCAACAATCGTGGTGGTTGTGACAGTCATGGGTAACCGCGATGATAGTAGGGATGGGTTTTGGGTAACGGCGGTGGTGGTGGGTGACGGTGATTGTGGTGGTGGTGGGCGGAGACGATGGTGGTGGTGGGCGACGACGGGTGCATTTGGGCAATAGTGTGATGCGTGGTGGCAAATGACGGTGGTGGTAAGTGTGGTGGGGGTGGAAGACAATAGGGCCGATAATGGTGGGTAATAATAGATGGTGGTGGTTGGTAGTGGTAGGTGTGGTGGGAGTGATTGACAATGGCTGATGACAATGGTGGGCGACAACGGGTGGTAATGGTTGTGATAGTGGGTGGTGGTAGGTGATAACGATGGGCAACAGTGGTAGTGGGATGATGATGGTACTAGTAATAAATATAAAAATGAGATGACAATGATGGTGGGTGGTGATAGTGGACTACGATGGTAGCAATCAATTGTGGATGACAATGGTGGTAAGGTGACGATGATGGGGGTAACAGCGGTGGTAATGGTGGGGTGGCGGTGATGGTGCAAGGGGTGGGGTGATAGTGCAAGTGGTGATGGTCATGGGAGTGGTGGGGGTGGTAGTGAGGATGATGGTGATGGTGGGGCAGTGATGACGGTGGTGATGGGTGTGGTAGAGGTGGTGGTGGTGGGTGTGGCGGTTATAAGGTAACGACAATAGTGATGGTGGTGGGGATAGTGGTGGTGGTGGTGGTAATAGTGATAGTGGTGGTGGGATGGTGGATGTGATGGTGATGGTGATCGTGATGGTGAGGCGGCGATAGTGGTGATGGTGTGGTTATGGGGGTAGTTGTGGTGGTGTGGCGGCGATGGTGGTGATGGTAATAGGGAGGTGGGGGTGGTGGGGGTGGTTCCAAGCAGTACCTTTTTTAAAAGTACTTATGAGAAGTTCTAAGTGGTAGTAACACTTTTAAAAAGTCACCTCAAACACACACTTCGATATTTATTTTTTCTATTAAATTTTGGGTATTAATATTAGTCGTTAGATTAATTCTAAAATAAAATATAAAGAGGTCTTAACTACGAAAAATAAAAGTCATTTTATTTACTTTTTTAGATTTGAATTGTATTATAATTTATTATATAGATTGACTAGTTATTTCTCATGCCTGAAGGCATGAAGTAATAAAAAAAATGGTCAACAATAAACATATTTGTATTCACACCCAAAATCAAATCACAAATATAAATGAGAGATAAAGAAATTTAAGTACAGATTGTAATGAGAGTGTTGAGCGGTGTTAAAAGTGGTGGGCAGTAGTGATGAAGATGATGGTTGTGGTGGGTGGTGACAATCGTGGTGGTGGTGGCAACCGTGGATGACAACGGTGATGGTAATGGTGATTTTTGAGTGACAATGATGGTAGTGACAGTCGTGGGTGATGGCGGTGGTGGTGGTGGATGACGGTGATGATGGTTGGCAGTGGTGATGGTGGGACGACGACAGTGCTAGTAGGTAGTGATGATAGTGGTGGTGGATAACGATGAGTGCTTCTAAGCGATAGTGTGATAGGTGGTGATAAATGACGATAGTGGTAAGTATGGTAGGGGTAGGTGACAGTTGGTGACTACAGTGGTGGGCGATGACGGGTGATGATGGTAGGTGTGATGGGGGTGGGTGACAGTGGGTGAAGGCGATGGTGGGCGATGACGGGATAGTGGTGTGTTATGGTAGTGGGGTGACGGTGGCCAACAATGGTAGTGGTGGGTGCTGACAGTGGGCGACGGTGATAATGGAATGATGGTGGTAATGGTAATAAATTTATATAGAAACAACATAATGATGGTGGTTGGTAGTGGGAGTGGACGATAATGATAGAAATCAATAGTGGGTGACAATGGTGGTGGTGGGGTAGTGAGGGTGGGGTGGGGGTGCAAGTGAGGCAGTGGCAGTGGTGGGTTGGCGATGGTGGTGGTAGTTGTGATGGTCGTGGGGATGGTAGGGCAATGGTGGTAGTGGTAATGATGGTGGTGGGGTAATGAACGTAGTGGTAATGGTGATGGTGGTAGTGGAAGAGGATGTGGTGGTGAAAGAGGTGGTGGTGATGGTGGGGCGGTGGTAGTAGTGGTAAGCTGGTGGTGGGTGTGGTAGGGTGGCAATAATGGTGGTGGCGATAACGGCGGTGGTTGTGGTAGTGGAGGGGAGTGGTGGTGGTGGTAATGGTGATGGTAGTAGAGCGATGGGGGTGATGGTGGTAGAGATAGTAGTGGAGTTGTTCCAAACGCTATTTTTTTAAAAGTACTTATAAGAAATAATTTTTAGAAATACTTTTAAAAAGTTACTCCAAATACACCCTTAGGGGCTTTTTTGTCCTATTAAATTTGGAGTTTTAATATTAGCTGTCATATTAACTTTAAAGTAAAATTTAAAGAGATCTCAACCGCGAATAGCAAAAGTCATTTTGTTTATCTTTTGAGATTTGAATTGTATTGTACTTTATTATATAAACTAGTTATTGCATGTGCCTGAAGGCACAAAGTAATAAAAAATGGTCAACAATAAATATATTTGTATTCACATCTAAAATCAAATCACAAATATATAGGAGAGAGAAAAAAATTTAAGCACCGATTATAATGAGAGTAAGGGATGGTAGTGGTGGTGGGTGGTGGTGGG
>CM042188.1:32136805-32167661 GCA_023539305.1 Ilex asprella | reverse complement strand
AAATTTGGGATGTTAATATTAGTCATCAGATTAACTTTAAAAAAAAAGTTAAAGAGATTTCAATCTCAAAAAAATAAAAATTATTTTATTTATCTTTTAAAATTTGAATTATATTATATTTTATTATATAGATTTTGTAATTTTAAATCTTTTATGGTACAAAATGTGATTCCCTATTCTTGATGGACCGGGTCGTCAGAGTTGCGTCTATTTGAACACGTTTCCTGTCCTCTCTCTCTCTCTCTCTCTCTCTGTACATACTCTGCCTCGCATCCGCTTCTCTCTCGTCCAATTACTATGGTGCGCAGAAAACGCTCGCATCCGTTTCTCTCTCGTCCAATTTCTATGGTCCGCAGAAAACACTTGCAGGCTCTACTAAATCAACAGACTGTCGATAATCCGATCTTTAAGCTCGTGATTATTGGTGATGGAGGAACTGGTATATATATGTGTGTGTGTGTGTATTTTCCTAGTAATTCATTCTATTAGTATGTGCTTTGCAAGTGATTCTTTGAAGGATTCCGATTTTTGTTCTGAAGCCGTTCCCTTTTGAAATAAAGCTTCGTTCTTAGGATATTTGATGGAAAGGAAAGGAAAATGTTGCAGGACGTCTTTTATAGGCGATTTTTCCTCCCTTTATGTCATATTGTTCTGTGGTAATAATTGGAATGAGTTTTGGGAGGATTTTGTTGTTCCTTTGAGAAAATAATGAGAGATGTTTGTTTTTTGTATAAAATAGTGGAGCATTGCGTGGTTTGATAACTTTAGAGATAGGTTGGATGGTGCTTGATTGATTTTAATTGATGCAGGCAAAACTACTTTTGTGAAGAGGCATCTTACGGGGGAATTTGAGAAGAAATATGAGCGCAAGTCTCTTGAGAGAATTTTCAACCTTTTGTTGGTTTTCTATATTTAGCAACTTCCATATGATTCCATACGGATAAAGACAAAAAGAAGTGAATTCATTTGACTTGATGATGACTGTCCTGTTTAATTCTTGTATTTTTTTTGTTCTGTTTAGTTTCTTAATGTTTCTATGTGTGTGTATTGAGCTAATAATTTTGTTTTCGAAAACAGCAACAATTGGGGTGGAACTTCACCCTTAGGACTTCTTCACAAATTGTGGCAAAATCCGTTTCAATTGACGGTTTTGTTTTGTACATTTCTGTGTTACTCATATAGATGTAATTGCAATGTCTTAAGCATTTTAGTTTATGGATTATGCATTTGCTAAGAAACATGAATATGGATATGCATGATATGGTAAAATCTTAAAAAGTAGGATACGGCTTGGATACGTTTACCTCGTTATATATTATTATATGATATCATCATAATATTGAGGATCTGAGAGATTATAAGTAAAACATGTCTCAAACTAAAACAATATATTTTGTTGAGATAGGGATTGCACAATGGTGTGTTGGATCTAATAATTTGTGTAATCCTAAAGCTGGACATGTATCATCCGTGGTGAGTCCTTTGACGTAGAATCAATTGCAATAGATTCTATGAGTTTGGACATAAGCCATAAAAACTGATTATTTAGCCAAAGATAGTTGTACTTGTATAGAAGTCTCAACTAGCTTTTATGTAGCTAAATCTCTAATAAGCACAAATTTATATGAATAGACCTCTAAGCATAAAGATTAATTCAAATCTGGACAAACCATCTTTCTAAGTATAAGGAGCATGAAACCACCTTGGAGATATGCGTATCCGTGGTGTATTTCATAAGAATCCAATAATCATAAATATTTTATTAATACGTGCAGAAAATATCGGATATAGATACATCATGCCAATTGAAGTATTCATGCTTCATAGTGCATTTGGTAACTTTCAATGATCATGTATGCTATCACATTGAAGTTATTATGTAATTAGTATTCGATTTGATCTAAGAAGCATGCACACGGACACGGGACATGCATATAACACGACATTGATACGCCGACAAGACATTTTAAAAAAGAAAATACGGACACGTTAGGGACATGCTACAAAAAATTATATTTTATATATAACATTATTTGATTTATTTTAAATATAGTGATAATGATATATAATTCATAATTGTCCCCTCAAAAAAAGATATACAATTCATAGAAGATTCAATATTTTATGATAAGTAAATCTAATGTCTAGTCATCTGTGTAAAATTTTAAACTAAAGCATCCTCATAATAGTCAATAATTATCATTTTTTTTAGACAATGTGTAGCTATTACATAGTTATCAAATCGTGTATCGCAAGACGTGTTATTTTTTAAAAATAGTGTATCGTATCGTATATCGTATCGTGTATCGTAAGATACGGTGTAAATTTAAATAAACAATAAAAAATATATATATACTTTTGAAAAAAAATCATACACTTATAAAAACATAACATTTCATTAATACTCGATCAGTTATTAATGTCATCAACATAATTTACTAATATTATAATGCAAAGTTCACAACCATAGTTCACCAATTCAAACATAGTTTATAAAAATAGGATGTTGGTAATGCCACTGTTTCACAAAAATTAAAATTAATCAAGATTCAGAATTTTTATACTTTAAAAATAGGATGTTGGTGATGTCATTGTTTTATATATATTTTTATATAAAATGACGTCGTAAAAAAAAATAAAACAATACGTTTACTATTTTTCAAACATATATATTTTTGTATATATTTTCACAAAAAAAAAAAAAAGATATGATATGATATGTTTGAATTGACATAAAACGAAGTCATAAAAAAAAAAGTTTTTGCATGTATCGTGTGTATCATACTGATGCGTTTTGTATCGTACCGATACGTATTGTATCGTAAAAACATATCGTGTATCGAACGATACAACGCAAAAACGATATATAACTACGATCCGTATCATTTTAGGCCTGTATCGTAACATATCGTACGATACGTATCGCGTATTGTACGATACTAACAACTATGAGCTATTATATAATTTAAGTCATTGCTATCAATTTCTCAATTCTTTTTTTTTTAAAACGTTTATGCATTTTTGTTTTTTATTATTATATTTTGAATACAACTTTATCATTTCTGGTGTAAGTAATTATATGTTCTAAAATTTTTAAGTTTTGTTAATCACATTTCAATACATGTCTATTGTTTAGTAGTAGACACATTTTGAAAAATTGTCGTACACGTGTTCGAAATTAAAAATTTATCATTATCATTTAATTATGAACACAGATAAAAGAGTATCGGACACGTGTCCGAGAGTGTTTGAAGAGTGTTGGTGTCCGACACGGATACGTCACCTTCTCAAGTGTGTCCGTGCTTCATAGGATTTGATTCTAAGTCTTTAAGATCATGTATGATATCATATTCTGCAACTAAGTTACTAGAAGTCGATGATTATTCTGAGTCATGTACTTAATTTTCCTATTTTTGTAGCATGTGTTTTACATGGCATTTAGCATCTAATTAAATTGGTTTGCTCATGGTTTCTTGTTTTCTTTGTTGGAAACTCCTGCAAGTTCATCTGACTTTCAGTTTAATGTGCTCTATAGATAATTAAATTGTAACTTATCATAGTTGTAATTTGAGCTTCACTCTTTGCTGTGCGAAATGAAGGCACTATCATCCTGAGTGTGAATTATGTATATTTTTTCCGACCTTTGAATAGTAATGATCATTTTTGGGGATCATTACTTCATACTAGGAATTCTCCCGAATATTATTCTTTATGAGGTTGGAGTTTTTTACTGGGTCTCTCCTGTATGGCAACCTGACCATAATGTTTTGAACGAAAGTGTCATAGGATTACGAAATCTGTCTTTTGTTTATTTATTGCGATGGTGCTTTCCATCTCCTTTACAACTATAATGCAATATGATTTATCATTATCTTTGAATTAGTTTCTTGTTTTCCCAAGTCATTAATACTTCATGTTTGTTTTATTGATAGTCTCTTTGGGACTCTCAATATTATTATCAGCTCTTATTTTCTTTCTCTTTTTAATTTTTATGTTCAAACCTTTTTAAGTTTGTTCGATGGGAATGCAATGCAATTTTGTCAACGTTGTTGCAAATATTATTCTCGTGTTCCATTGAGTTTGCATGAAGTTGAATATTCCTCATCTCAAAATAAGTTGTTGCATATCGATCATTTCTCTTTATTCTAAGCTTCGCATTTGTATATGCAGCATTCATGGGCAATGTGCAATCATAATGTTTGATATCACAGCCCGCTTGACCTACGAGAATGTTCCAACCTGGCATCAAGATCTCTGCAGGTTTGCTTATTTGGTTTTGAGACTTCATGTTTATTGGAATATCCATGGGCATCTTGTTGATCATATTGAATTGGCCAAACAGGGGTTTTGAGTATGGCATATTTGTTTTTCTGTCTTACAGGGTGTGTGAAAACATACCGATTGTTCGTTGTGGAAACTAGGTTGATGTGAAGAACAGGCAGGTTAAGGCAAAGCAAGTTACATTCCACAGGAAGAAAAATTTGCAGTACTATAAGATTTCTGCAAAAAGCAACTACAATTTCGAGAAGCCTTTCTTATACCTTGCCAGGAAGCTTGCTGGGTAGTAATACGTGATGCTGATGTTCTTCTTTTCTTGGTTTCCAAAAACCTATACAAGATTACTTAAAAATTGGCGGTTGCTTTGTTGATATTAGGGACCCCAATCTTCATTTTGTTGAGTCGCCTGCACTTGCTCCTCCAGAAGTTCACATTGACATTACTGCACAGCAACAGTAAGAACTCTGCCACTGCTGAATCTGATTTTCCAGTTGCTTAGACTGTTTGTTAACTCTTCCTAATGCCAGCCTCCACTTGTGTAGTTGGGACGCCTGATGAGATATTGAAGGAATTAGAGGATGAAAATTGTCATTAAATTTCAAAATATTAAATCCCTTAGGAGAAATTGATATTAGTTCAAATGAAATTTGGCATTATGTTAATGATGGTTGAAATGCCATTTAAGAATCAAAAGGTATAAAGGGAAATGCATTTTCTATCAGAAGTCGACGGGAAACGACTTGAGAATTTGAAACACATGATGATAGGGACCATTGTTAAAAGTCATTCCGTTCAATCTGATTCTTTATTTCATCCCCACTTTTCCTTTTATGACACAATTTCTCTTCTCACCTCCTTCTGTATTATTACAGGCATGAAGCCGAGCTTGCTGCAGCAGCTAGTCATCCCCTCCCTGATGACGATGATGATACTTCTGAGTAGAGTTGAATTAATGGAAGATTTCTGGCTTTTTGCTCCATTTTTTTTTAGATTGATGTTTTGCTACTGATGGAGTACGTAACACAATTGAGCAGAGCTTACGATGTTTAAGGTTTAGTAGTTACTGAATGTCTCAGTCATAGTTTTTAGGCTCTCAAGATTTAAACGAGGGGGATAGGGATTGGCACACAAAGTGTTTATAGTGGTTCACCAGCTCGAGAACTCGGCTAATCCAATCTGAAGGGATATCGGTCATCTAGATGTTATTTTGAGTCACCAACCACACTGTATGCAGTCATATATGTAAGTATTACTTAGTGTAACATTAAGCAGCCAGTGTTTTTTTTCCGTACGTTGCCTCTTGTATGGAGATCAAAATGGATAATGATTTTTATGGATATGTTCCGGTCACGGCTTTCCGGGTGGACTCTGCAATAGTAGGCATTTGTTTGACCAGTTTGTTATTCTGCAAAACCTGCCGTATAGGATGGATGTTGAGTGCTCATTCACGAATATCACAGTCGAATACGACACTGAGGTTGGTTTAGTTTAGAAAGTTCAATTTGGTTGAAATAGAGTCTCAACCTCAAGGTTGTGACTAATAATAAAGATTAACATGTTGCAAAGATGGAACACCAGAACACTAATCCTTCTGTGGGTGTCAAAGTTTCGAGTTTTTCCTCCGTGGAAAGGAATGACTAGCTCACGGTCACAAACACTATACTTGTACACGGAAGCAGGTGAGGGTTTGCTTGGGTTTACCAATCTGTGTTTAGTTGGTACCTCAGGATTGCTATAGCCCATTAGTTGTTGGGCCATGAATGATTATTATGATTCATGGTTTGTGCTGATGCGATGACAGCAGACCAAGAGATTTAAATTTCTTCAGATCCACAAATCTGGGGGTTGGTAGACAAACACAGTAGGCCAGATTCCTTTTTGTTTCTTTGTCTTTTTGTTACTGAATCTGATTGTATGACTTGTGGATAAGTCCAACACCCCCACCCCGGCAAAAAAAAAAAAATCACTTAATTTCTAGGAAACCACCCCTGGCTTATTAGCGCAATTCAAATCGGCTCAACAAATGAAAACTTTTCTCAATTTTGTTGAGCTAATCCAAAAAATTTAGCTCCAACCGACTCTCTATTTCACTCGCTTATCTGCCTCTCCCTATTCTTACTCATCAGTTCTGGCTAGCAAGCTCTCGCTCATCAAATCTCGATTCAGAGTTTTTGCGCCAATATTTTGGGGTTCTCGTCTTCATCAGAGCTCTCACTCATCTCTCTCAGAGTCTCCCTGCACTCTCATCTCTACTCTTCCCCTCCCCATCTCTACCTCCAAATTCTCCTAAAATCCCTAACGCAATATCCAAACCTTCAACGTTGTCGGCGATCCACCACAACCAAAAAATCACCGCTCAAAGTCTCCCTGCACTCTCAGACTCTCTCTGTCGGTGAAGCATCCCAAGAGTCACCAGATTCCCCACCACCATCGTCGATCGTTGTTCATGGTCAACATCGTCAATCAAGAAGGGTTTCAGATTTTGCTTCAGTACACCCTTTTGAACCTGCACACCTTTACCAGCAAGCAACTCTCAAATCTTAAGACAAATTGGTACTCTCTATCTCTCTCTCTCTCTCGATCTCGATCTTGCTGAAATGTCTATTTCTAAATCCTTTGAAAGTTCTTGTTAATAAATTATATGCATGTTTGTTTGTGTGTGACTGAACGGGTGTGAGTTTGTGTGGTAATTCTTAATGTTGTGATCGACATATTTTGTTTTATGGGTCTCTCTTTATTTGCTGGAAAATGTTTGGGAAAAAGTTATTTTTTTTTTCCTGAATAAAATGAAATTTGGTTTTCAGAATGATCTACTGCTGAATGTAAAATGTGGTATTGTCACCAAGCAAAATTCACATCAAGAAAAAATTGAATCCCTTGTTGGATTTTTTTCGTTAGCCAAAAATTGTCTAAGGACATCGAAGAATGAGATCTTAAGATTTCGTTTTTGGTTTGAAAAATCTTTTTGCTTGTTAGAACACAGCAGATTAAACCTAGGAAAAATTTTATTATGTACGAGTTTGTCAACTTTTGGGGCATTGTGTTTCTCTTAGTTTGGCATTTTCAACAAAATCTGTTTGATCTTATTCCGTAGTGAAATTCAGTTTTCTGGTTAGCATGATTAGAAAAGCCAAACAATTGTGGCATGTTGCAGAGAGATGAGCAAATGATGTCCACTGTCACGTTGAAGTGGAGTGTTATTGTGTTAATTGGATTTTGTACTAAATGAAGAAGACCAATTGTACCTATGAAATATAATTCCAAACAAGCAAACAAACCTCAGAGACCTGATCAGAGACCCCTTTGTTATGCAACAACATGTTATGCAATATTATTTTAGGATGTTATGCAATAAACATGTCAGGAACTTGATGGTGAGTATTGGAGTTGTGCTTCAATTGTGATTGTGATTGTGAGTTACTCCAATCTTTGTTTGTATACATGTTTTCTGCAACCATATTTACTGCAACCATATTTCATATTTCACCTTGAACTTTTTCATCAAAAATGTAGGTTGTTGAGTTAGTTTTTTGATGGATGAACATGGAAATTACTTCACCAATCTCTTGAATGACGGAATAAACGTAGATGAGTTTAACACTCGATCAATAAACCAAATAAGTCATTATTCAAGGCACCGAAGTTATCACACCAAATAGTGGGAGGAGTAGAGAGAGGTATGCCCAAGTCTTTGAGAAGCATTCGGACCCAATAAATTTTTGAAGTGGTGATGGCTAAGGCATGATATTCAGCTTCAATACTGGATCGTGCCACAACATTTTGTTTCTTAGCAGTCCATGAGACTAAACAAGAACCAAGAAATACACCATAACCAGTAGTTGACCTGCAATCGTCAGGATTCTCAGCCCAATCGGAATCACAATACACTTGGAGAGTGATTGAACCTTTCAGATACCATAGACCATGATCAATGGTCCCTTTAAGGTAGCGGAGAACCCGCTTAGTTGCAGACCAGTGAGAGGAACTTGGGCAATGCATATGTTAGCAAAGCTGGTTAACAGAGAACACAATATCAGGACAAGTCAAAGTGCAATATTGTAAAACACCCACAGTTTGTCGATACTCAGTAATTTGGGCTGGTGTTAGAGGTTCTCCATCATGTGCAGAAAGTTTAAGACCCGAAGAACATGAAAAAGGATAAGGTTTAGCCCCAATCATCTTAGTACGATGTAGAATATCTCCAATATATTTGGACTTCCTAAGATGAAGTCCAGTAGAATCCCGATGAGCTTGGATACCAAGAAAAAAATTTAAGAAACCTAGGTCCTTCATTTTGAATTCAGTTTGTAGCTTGCCAATGAGAGAAAAGATGAGAGACTGACGTGTGCCTGTCACAAGTATGTCATCAACATAGATAAGAAAGAACAAATGAATATTGTCTTGATTATAAACAAACAGTAAAGAGTCCACTGGTGAAGATTTAAATCCAAACTCAAGGAGAGATTGAGAGAGTCGCAAAAACCAAGCCCTTGGGGCTTGTTTAAAACCATACAAGGACTTTTTGAGCTTGCAAACATAAGAAGAAAATTTTGGATGAACAAAACCTTTAGACTGCTTCATATATACTTCCTCTTTGTAAAACCCCATGTAAAAAGGCATTACAGACATCCAATTGGCGTATACTCCAATCAAAATGAACAGCAAGAGCAAGAATAATCTGAATGGTTGAAGGTTTAATAACAAGACTAAAAGTCTCAGTGAAATCTATACCACATTCTTATCAAGGAACCTGACGAAGTCAAACAAGTACCAACTCAAGCATAACTGTCACCAGATTTTATCTCTACCATGACTTTAGGATCAGCTGTTTATTGTTGTAAATATTACTGTCAAATGTGATTGTGGTTATCTACAATACATTTGAACGCCTAAAAGTTAGGCCTCTCTGGTTGTATAAAAAGATACATAACATGAATAGAAAATGTGAGATTTCAAACAACAAACCATAGCAGTGTATTCTCTTATATGGTATCAGAGCAGCCAGTACTCTAACGAGCTTTTCTGTCCCTTTCTTCCTTCGTGCGACATGGCTGCCATCCCTATCTCCACCACTGATTCACCCATCATTACCATCAATGCCGCAACCACCATCAATGAGAAACTCACCCCCTCTACCTTTCCTCAGTGGAGGGCTAAATTTGAAGCACTGCTCATTGGTTATGATCTCATTGACTTTGTCACTGGTGACAAACCATGTCCTGCCATTGATGCAACGACATCCGCTGCTTCCAAATCCGAGAACTCCCATTGGGTTCGTCAAGATAAACTCATCCTCCACGCCATTCTTGCCTCCACCTTAACTACTATCACCCCACTCCTTGCTGCCTACAAGACATCCCATGAAGCTTGGATGGCCCTTACCCGTTTATATGCAGGAAAATCACGGACGCGCGCGATGCAACTCAAGGAAGACTTGACCTTGAGCACCCGAGGAAATCGCCCCGTCACTGAGTTTCTTCGCGCAATCAAAGTGATTGCCGACGAACTCGCCATCTTTGATCATCCGATTTCGGATGATGATTTAACCCTCTACATTCTAAATGGATTGGGTCCTGAATTTAGAGAAATTGCGGCACCCATTCGTACTCGTGAGACTTCCCTGAAATTTGAAGAACTCCATGATCTTCTTGTAGGTCATGAGAGTTATCTTCGCCAGCTGGAGAATCAATTAGCAGCACCGTTTGTTCCCACTGCCAATTTCTCTCATCAGCAAGGAGGTGCTCCTGGACAGCACAAACCGAACCCTAAGTATTCCTCCAACAGGCCTCGCAGCAACATAGGTCATCACAAAAATAGGCCTTCATATTCGTGCCAGAGGAAATACAAGCCCAAGTGTCAATGGTGTGATCAAATTGGCCATACGGCCAAAAATTGTCCAAAAAAGTCCTCACCTGACTTCACCGCAAATTGTGCTGCATCCTCTCAAGGAAAAAATCAAAAGTGGCTGGTTGACTCGGCGACATCTCACAACATGACCACTGATATTTCTAATCTAACCATTAATTCTGAATATGATGGTACTGATGAGGTGGTAATTGGTGATGGATCAGGTTTGCCCGTATCTCATATTGGTTCCCTTTCTCTTGCATCCTCTACTCGTGTCTTTCATTTACGTGATACCCTGTGTGTTCCAACCATTAAAAAAAATCTTATTTCTGTTCACAACTTTACCAAGCATAATAATGTTTATCTTGAGTTTCACCCTACCTATTTTTGTGTGAAGGATCGGATCACGGGGGCGACACTACTCAAAGGTGAATGTGAAGATGGAGTGTACCCATTTCCGGAGAATCTACCACCACCCTCCAAACATGTTGTTGCTTATGTTCATGAACGTACTACTCCTGATGGATGGCACAAAAGACTTGGTCATCCATCGTCAAAATTAGTCCATTATCTAATTCATGCTTTTTCTTTACCCACCAATAAGAATGACAATTTATCTCTTTGTACTTCATGTTCTCAAAATAAAGCTCATCGCCAACCATTTAACACTCATGGTCTTACTAGCACCGCTCCCATCGAATTGCTTTACCCGGATGTTTGGGGCCCCTCTCATGAAATTGGCATTGATGGCTCCAAATATTATGTTATTTTTGTTGACCACTTTACCAAATACATTTGGCTCTATCCTATGGCTCATAAATCCAATGTTGCAACAATTTTTCCGCAATTCCGAAATCTTGTGGAAAATAAGTTTAACACAAGAATAAAGAGCATTTATTTCGATAATGGTGGGGAATATATTGCCCTCAAATCTTATTTTTCCGTTCATGGGATTAGTCATTACACCACCGCTCCCAAAACCCCACAACAAAATGGTATGTCTGAACGACGACATCGTCATCTTGTTGAGACTGGTCTCACCTTACTCACAGATGCTCGCATGCCTCTTTCATATTGGCCATATGCATTTCAAACCGCTGCCTATCTCATAAATAGAATGCCCACCTCGACTTTGAACAATCAATCACCATTTAAAAAATTGTTCAAACAAACCCCCAATTATCTTAAGCTCAAACAATTTGGTTGCCTATGTTATCCATTAACTAAGCCCTATAAAAAACACAAACTTGAGCCCAAGGCCCAACCATGTGCCTTTGTGGGTTACTCTCTCTCCCAAAATGCATATCTCTGTCTTGAGCCCAATACCCGAAGGATCTTTCATTCTCGGCATGTCATCTTCCACGAAGGGCATTTTCCTTTTCAAAAATCAAACCCTAACAGCCCCATGCCCATATCAAATTCCCAAGCCGCCCCAGACTCTTCTGTTCCGGTCTCATTGCCGCTTCTGTTCCGGTCTCATTGCCGCAAGTTCTCCTGGCTCCACTAGGAAATTCTGCCTCTCCGGAATTGGGTGCTGCCATCTCACCGTCGTCTGCGAATGGGTCATCTCCTGCACCGACTCCTCTCCAAGTAAGCACTCTCCCTTCTTCTTCCTTGACTTCGAGCCAAATTTTCACATTAGAAAGGCTTGAACCTGCTGTCCCTCAAAATACTGCAGTCCGTCCTCATCGAATGACAACCCGATCCATGAATAATATCTATAAACCCAAGACCTCCTTTGTAGTCACTAAGCACCCTCTTCCACCCTCATTGGAACCCACAACTGTTACTGAAGCACTCACTGATTCTAGATAGCGTGATGCCATGTCCTCAGAATTGACTGCATTAATGCGTCACAATACATGGCAACTAGTACCACCTCTGACTAATTGTAATATTATTGGCTGTAAGTGGGTGTTTCGGATTAAGAGGCATGCTGATGGCTCTATTGATCGATTCAAGGCCAGACTCGTGGCCAAAGGGTTCAATCAGAGACTAGGCCTGGACTATAAAGAGACATTCAGTCCTATTGTAAAACCAGTCACCATTCGCACTGTCTTAACTTTTGCTGTTATGTATGGTTGGTCTCTACGGCAATTAGATGTCAATAATGCCTTCCTTCATGGGCATCTCACTGAAAAGGTGTATATGAACCAACCACCCGGTTTCAGGAGTCTGGAACAACCAGATCACGTTTGCTGTCTTACAAAGTCAATATATGGGCTCAAACAAGCACCTCGTGCCTGGTTTTCTGTTCTCAAACAAGCGCTGTTAGAATTTCGTTTCATCAATACTAAATCTGACTCCTCTTTATTTGTGTTCCATGATGGTTCCATACTTGCCTATTGCTTGATTTATGTTGATGATTTGATTCTAACTGGTAACAATTCAACATTTGTTGCACGCATTATTGATCAACTTGGGCAGAAATTCTCACTAAAAGATTTGGGGCGCTTACATTTCTTCCTCGGAGTTGAGGTAATTCCTACCAAAGAGGGCTTGTTTCTATCTCAGCATAAGTATATTCAAGATATACTAGCAAAACAAGTATGGATGGAGCTAAGGATGTCACCACTCCTCTCTCTACCTCAGTCTCTCTAAAGCTGACAGATGGTTCTTCATCAGTTGACTCCACCGAATATCGGAGAGTGATAGGAGAATTGCAAGTGTGATTTGCAATTAAGGCATCATATTCCTCTTGCATAGTCATATGCCATTCCGGAAGCAATGAAGCTTGCTAGTAAGAATGTGGTTCAAGTGGCATGGTAAGGCTGGTTAGAGCTTTAAGAGGATGTTTAGTGGAATAGAAAGTGTGATACTCTATAAGATCATGAGGTTTGAGTTGTCCTGTTTGGGAATGAGTCGTCATAGGATGAGTTCTAAGAGGATTGGAATGAGGTATTATAGATGAAGAGACATTGGATAAGGGAGGGTCACTAGGCACGATCAAGGGTAGTGATTGTGCTCGAGCAGAAGAGGGTGAGTGTTCAGAAGAAGATAAAATAGGAGAAGTAGAGTTGGATTCGGGAAAATGAGTAGGTGAATGAGATTGACTATGTTGTGACATGGAGGGAGGTTCAAGATAAGATGGACAGGGATTTGAAACAGCAGGATTGCTAAGAGATAAACCAGAATCAAAATTGGAAGGAAAATGGATAGAGGAAGGATTACCATTAGAGGAGGTCACTGTGGAAGGGTGTGAGGACTACAAGCATTCCTTTGCTGGGAAGGTATGCTCATCAAAAACCACATGCCTGGAAATATAAATCTTATGGGAGGTAGGATCTAAACTCCGATAACCACACTGATTTGAACTATAACCAAGGATGATACGTCTCTTTGTACACTACAACAAAAATTATTTTTTACGACGATTTTTCTCGTCGCAAAATTAAAAAAAATTGTCACAAATTATTTATTGCGATATTTTTTTTTCGTCGCGTGTTCGTCTCATAAAGTTTTTTGTGACGCAAATTTATTTTCATCACAAAATAATATTTTTTGTGACAAAAAAAATGTCGTGAAAAGTTAAAAAAAATGTAGTTAAAATATATTCCACCAGCGTAACAAAATAAAAAAAAAATAATTTAATTAATTTTTCGTGACGTAAAAAAATTGTCGCAAATAATTTTTTCATAAATAAAAATGTAAAAAATAATAATTTAATTAATATTTTGCAACGTAAAAAAAAATCGTCATGCATAATTTTTACAAATATAAAAATGTAAAAAATAATCATGTAATTACTTTTTCGCGACGTAAAAAAATTACCGTGAATAATTTTTACAAAAAAATGTAAAAAATAATAATGTAATTAATTTTCGCGGTGTAAAAAAATCGTCGCAAATAAAATTTTACATAAATAAAAATAAAAATAAAAATAATAATTTAATTAATTTTTCTCAACGTAAAAAAAACGTCACAAATAATCTTTACATAAATAAAAAATGTAAAAAATAATTGAATAAATACATTTTGTGACATAGTAAAAATGTTATGGCCGCAATACTAAAACAATTCCTCTGTTGCTATATTTATATGTATCTTGAATTGATAAGATTACATGAGTTTTGAAATACAAAATATACAAGAAGTGCAGAAGGAAGATAAGAAGGAAGAAACACAATAAAGATAATACAATGGATAAGATTAAGTGGCAGCTGAGATGATTGTTATAGAATTTGAATCGGGTGATAAAGAATCTATTTCAGAGATATTTACGGAAGTGGACTTAATCTTCTAGTTAACAAAAGTGTCTTTTGACTAGGCCAGACAATCGTGTTGAGTGGAACGATTTCGTGTTGGGTGGAACGAGTTTGTGACAAAAAACCCCTTCATCCATACCCTATTCGTTTATATAAACGAATCCAACTATCACATCCATACACGAATTATTTATTAGATGAGTTATCCAATACAACTCGTGTGTCACCCGCTAAATAAAAGAATAGGTTAAAGTATTTCAAGTGCACACAAAAAATCATCAACTTGCTACACATTACACATGTTTGATATGTTTACTATAACTGAGCAAAAAAATAAATACAAAAAATAAACATTAAATGACTACTAGATTTGAATGAGTCTAAGAGATGGGAGGTGTGAGATGAGGTAGAGGCTAAGAAATCTAATTTTTTTTTAAAAAAAATAATATACAACTGTTACCGAGTTAAACGGTTTGAAATGAATTTATAGGTTAAACACGAAACCGGTTTATTTATTTCACGAGTCTGCCAATTTAATTCGTTAACCACCCGAACCCGTTAAGATTACATCCAAACCCGTTAAATCTGTGTCGGATTCGTGTCGATTTCACGAGTCGTGTCTAGAATTGTCAGGCCTACTTTTGACGACTCCAAAAGTACTGTAGACTTGATAAAAAAAACTAAGAGGCTAATATTAGGCAACTCTCGAAAATTGTCATAATTTCAACGATATTCCTTGGCGTAGAGGAGTATTTGAGCCCATAACATAACATGGGGACGGGAGTGGGCCTTTGCCAGCCACCCAAAGTCACCCGGGCGAACTCTTCCCTTTCTTTGGGTTGTCTTTCATGGTCTTTTTGTTGTGAATAAATAAGAGAAAAAAAAAAAAGAACAAACCACCAACCAGGGTTTTATGCAGCAAATAGCTTAACAATATGGTGTTGCTTGTGTTTCCCCTGTTACCTTATCGCCTCAGTGTTGTTGGAGTTGTCTCTATCTATGTCCGTTCCAACCACACCCCCATAGTCCCATTTGTTTTCACTGTGCCTCCCCACTAGGCATATATCCACATCATTCCAACCAAGAATAGAACTGTTGAAAGTTGGTCTAACCCTTTCCCAGCATGTTTAATACAAGGCTGAGGCTAACCCACCTGAATTGATTCAACAGGCGAGCAAAGGGCCAATCATAAACTCGTGCATACTGAGTTAAAGTCAGATTCAAGTTCACTGATGAGCGTATGTGTGATTACATGCATCTGAATTTTGTTATGCTACAACTCTAAAGTATGAGTAATGTTACATGGATTTAAAAAATAGACTTGATAATTACAACAATTAATTTTACTGTGGGTCCCAGCATTTATTGAAATCTACTACCTATTTAATGGTTGAGATGATCAAATCTAGTGTTTAAGTCTGTTTTTAAAGTTCATCTAGCATTACTCCTAAAGTATACATGATTTGAATGACCAACATCACCGAAAACCAATAAAATATAAGGTGGGGGTAACCCCGCTTGAGTCGATCCAATGGCTGAATAAAGGGTTGCTCGCAAACTTGCACGAAAAAAAGTTGAAGTCTCACTAACCGCATAAAATCTCTATTTCACTCGTTTACAAGCGATGGCAAGCGTCTAAGCCTTGCGTTGTAGCCATCGGTCCAAAGTCTTCGCCAGCCAAAACATAAAATAGCCTTGGTCTCAACGGACACCACTAAATTTTTGAGGGGTAATGAGGTTTGGTTTCCTGAGTTAAAGGCTGCATTCACTAACTTTCACTGTCGGTGGGTGGTCGGAGTTGCTTGAAACTAATTCCAAAGCCTTCCCCATTCTTCTGAAAAGTCATCTTCTATTGTTATTTTCCTGAATGGACTCCATTGGCCCCATGACCCTACTGTTTTGCTTCTTTTTGGTGATTTGGCTATTCCTCCTTTTCCATCTTGATGGCATTTCTTTATTTATTTTCTTTCTTTTTTTGTATCCATACTTTTTTTCTTATGCTTACTGATCTACTTGATGCATAGGAAATGACTCTGGTACTGAAATTCCTTTTTTTTTTTTTGGTATCGTACTTTAAAATACTTCTGTTAAGAATGAAGTTAGATGATAAATTGAAAAGAACGTGAATTACTTATTCTCTTATTGATTTTTGTGAGTCGACATGAAACATCACCATTTAATTGATGTAATATCTATCTCATGGAAAGGTTAATTCCTTGATTTGAAGTCGGAATGTGTTGGACAAGCACTTGTTATAGCTATATAGATTTGAACTGTTTAGACAGAGACGAGCACTAGTAATAAATAGCAAGCTCTTGGTCACATGGGACATCATGTGATGATACAGAATTTATAGAAAGGAACATTTGATTTCTCATGGTAGGGTAAGGTGGATGATGAGAGAGAAACATGACCCTTGCTTTCATAAATAAACATTGTAACAGGACATGTTCAGCAATAGTAACATGTGATTACATTTGTAAGGGAGGAGCACAAACAAGAGGATAGCAAGCAAATGTCATTGTCTATGCCATTCGCATGCATTCATGGTGCAACTAAGAGAGCTCAAAGATCTCAATTCATTGCTATGACTAGATTTCATGGTTCAAAGAATCAAGAGTGTCCATTCCGCGTTCCATGTACCTTTTCATACCTATTGCCTAATGTCACGCGTTCCAATTATCTATCTTTTCATATCTATTGCCTATTGTCACGCGTTTTGAATTATCTATCTTTTCATATCTATTGCCTAATGTCAATTTACTTCCCTCTCTCTCTCTCTCTCACTCTCTACATCCTAACTTTGAGTACTCCTAGCTGCAAAAACCCAAGTCTAACTGAAACGTGTAATGAGTGAATTGTTGAGGGTATTCAAGATTTGCGTTGCAGTCATAAGTAGAAAAATACTTGTGGCTGATGCAATTTTCCATTACCAAAAGACAAAAAAAAAAATGAAACTATGTGAAAGTAGATAGTGTTTGCTAAAGAGTATAAGCAATTCTTACAACAAAAATACAAGCATATTTGGCTTATGAGGTGTTACATATGTCTAAGTAACAACCTGATTTGGATCTGCCTTGAGTCATAATGTTGTGAGTACTGCCAGTTTTTCAGATTGCCTCCTTGTCCATTTTCTGTCTCCAACAACTTCAGAAAAACAGTGGCCTATTTCCTGTCTTTGTGATTTACCATTATTTACTTCTTGTCTGTTACCTAGCCCTTTTGCTAGAGTAGTGATGATTCCGAAAGCGGATCCAGATCCGCTCTATTGTACCTCTTTTTTTTAAAAAAAAAATCAATAATAGAACATTCACTGTGCATGGATAAGGGATCTATTTATAAATTGTATGTCCAACTTGAATTTATAATGCGTGATCTATCATTAAAAGAAATTGAGCAAAAGTACAATAGAGGGATATCAATTAGACCATTCCTCGATTATTTTGTTTTCCCTCTATAGATGGGACACGAATTCCCCTTAGTACTCTATTTCTCAATTTTCTTCAATGATAAATCAGGAACTGTATAACGACACAAACAATATATTAAAATAACACGGTCTGAATCTATGAAAGACCGCTTACTCTTATCTTCCATGAATCTAAAGTTAGAAAATTTGAGAGAAAAATGTATCGACGAAGATGTAAATATATCTATATTATTATCATGGCCCATATTACTCTTCTACATCAACAATTATAATTAGTTTTATGTTTTGTTTGGTATGATAAAAAATATGAATGGTGAAAAGTTGGAAGAGTAGATAAAACATTATATTTGGTAACAAAAGAAACTAGCTAGGAAGGATGAAAAAGTTTATGAATTAGTTTTCCTCCATCTCTTCAAAATTAAGAGAAAAAGTGGAAGGAAAGTTAATTATGCATGTCGAAATCTATATTATTTTCTTTTATATCATTTAATATATACATATATCCTACTTATCTCTTACGTATTATGTATATATTAATTATATATATAATTATAAGATATGTATCTATATTTTTTTCTAATCTTCCACTTTTGCATTCTACCAAACACAAAAAAAAGAAAAAAAAAATTACTTATCATACCTCTTACCAAACACAAATGAGAGAATAAATGATTTTACTCTTAAATGATAAAAAGTGTACCACTCTCGCCACTTCCATTCTCCAAGTTTTTTATCCAACTTACCAAACATCCGCTAGTGTGAAAACAACTGAGAAATGCTCAATGTATGATCCCTTTGATAGATTTCCAGCTTTACCCCCTTTGAAAATGTCCATATTACGATTATTTGTAGACTTCTCTATCAAATAGTTTCCATTTAAAAAGATTGGTCCTTAAATTTATGGGACTGTCGGGGCAGAATGAACTAGATCTGTCCTCTGTGTTTGTCAGCTCTCACATTTTATTAAAAATTCAAAATTCAAAATCAAGAAATTAATCGAGTTTGACTATAGTATCAGGAAAAAAAATTGATACCATACTACTTACTTACCACTTTTTTGGCTATCTATACCGCATTTTGGGTGAAGTTTATTAACTTTTAAGATACATTCACTCTTTGGGATCACTTAGATTCACTTAAAAAATTTTGGGTAAAATTTATAACTTTTTAGGTCAAACATTTTATTTTTTTGGGGTATTCTTTACTTTTCAGTACACTACCAGCATTTTAGTTTTCGACACCTTAATATTTTCTTAAAGGTCAAAAAATATTAGAAAATGTATGACAAGATAAGTATATGTCTTCTATATAATAAAGTACAATACAATGCAAATATCAAAAGATAAACAAAATAACATTTACTTTTCGCGGTTGAGATCTCTTTCAATTTTACTTTAAAGTTAATCTGACGGTTAATATTAACACTTCAAATTTATTAGGAAAAATAGGCCCTTAAGGGTGTGTGTTTGGGGTGACTTTTTAAAAATATTTTTTATACTTATAATTTTTCATAAATACTTTTAAAAAAAAGTATACATTAACATAGAGCAGCTCATCAAGATCAAGGAGTTACATCAGGAAGGGAGCATGCAGGGTCATCCAAGAGTTTCCTCCTCTCCACCTTGGAGTTTAGGAGCCTTCTCCTCTCCACCTTGGAGTCCAGGAGCCTCCTCATCTCCACCTTGGAGTCCAGGAGCCTCCCCATCTCCACCTTGGAGTCCAAGAGCCTCCTCCTCTCCACCTTAAAGTAAGGGTCATCTAAGAGCCTCACTCTCGCCGCCTGAAGAGAGTCAAATTTTCATCATCTTTTGACCAAGTCCTTTGAAAAATACCAGAACTTCCTTGCCCGTTGAGGAGATGAGAGGAGAGGTCGCCAAGAAGAGGAGAGGTCGTCAAGTTATTTAATACTATTAAGTTGCTTTCAATCCGTTATGACCGTCGGACTGAGTATATAATTACTACGCAGACAACTATAAATTGTAAACTCTCCCAACACTTGAGAGGCATCTCACAAAATCAAGCCCATTCGCTCTCTCTCTTGTAATTCTCTACTCTTTCAACATACCGGAGTTAATAAAATTTTCGGTGAAATTAGCTATTGAAAATGGACGTAGGTGTTGATTGACCGAACTACTATAAACCTTATCTTTCTTCTCTACCTATTTTACTACATTTTATATTATTAACTTGACTGTGATGTGCAAACTAATTTGTACTTAATCAGACTCTACAAGAGAATCCTGGTTTATTTGTGTACATTTGAAGTGTTTTTACTTCAACCAAGAACCCAAAAAATAAACGATTTACCAAAATGCTTATGGTTAGCTCATGATTGGTTAAATAAATGATCAGTGTTGGTCGGAAAAAAAATATAAAATTAATATTTTAACAATGAAATTAAAAGATGTGTGAACAATTATATCTATCTAGTATGAAAAATGGAAAGGGAATGGAATTAGAATCTGTTAGACATGGGCGTTGGGAAAGAGACAGACATTGACAACGATGGTTTTAAAGGGACAAAACATATGGCATGAATTGCAGCATAATTATAATATAGTATTTTGGGGATATTTATGAGAAAATCTTGGGAAGGTCAAAAGTGTAAAATGTTTGTCATGGATGGGAGTGAACTGTAAATTAAAAATAGGGTTTAACCGAAAAAAGTAAAACAAACACCCCTCGATCCAGAGGGTTAAAAAAAAGTGGTACACATGTGATTCTCTCACTGCGAGAAGTTTTTTTTTTTTTTCTTTGTTACACAAAATAGATATTCAGATAGATCACTTCACAAATCTGTCAGGAATCATTGTCCTTCAATATCATATAGTTATCTACAAGAGACCTCACCGCATAGGGGCAGAGTTAGAATCCATTTTCAGTGGGGGCAATCATTAAGTTGAGGGGATCAATTAAAAAACAATCATCAAAATTTATTGTATATTATAAATATGAGTATTGTCATTTACACTATTTATATAGTAATTTTTTGTTTTATTTTTTTGATCAAATCCTAACCACTGAACCTAAGAGGTTCAGGGCCAAGAAAGATATATATTCTAACACACACACTCAAAGTTATCCGATGTGGGATAGCCCAATCTCCCGACACCCCCGTGTGATTACCATTAAAAGTTTTTCATGCATAAGTTATACGTAAAAAAATTAGAACCCAATTAAAAAAAATTATTTGGACTTTATTTTATAGAAAGTACTAGTATTAGAATAATTTTCATATAAAATGTTATTTTGATGAATTATTCTATAAAAAAACTATGAATAGACATGTTAATCATCAAATTTTGAGTGATTCGAATCCAAGTTCGATTTGAAAACTCTATTTTGAATATGATATGATCATCCACTAATTTTGTCTTTACAATTCATATTAATATCCATATCCATTAAATATTAAAAAATTGATCGACAACTAAATCTTATATATACATGCTTGTGCATGTGTTTTTATGAATTGTTTACGATTCACAATTAGATTAAATTTTGGCATATCTAAATCTAAATACTTGAAATATAATAGCATGTTTGAACTTGGATAATCAATTAAACATATCAATTCATATTTAGATAATTAATTTTATAAGAGGATGAGTTTGGTAGTTTAGTGTGCCATTATAAAAAGAGGAGAAATAGTTAGAGAGTAAATAAAGAATTGTGACATTAAATTTCATAAACTTTAAAAAAATTTAGTGGGGACAAATATTGAAAGATTTTATTTTTCTTATAATTTTAAGCTAGTCCCAAAAGTTTTTAAAATCTCAGTAGGGCAATTGCCCCCACCCTCCCTCCGCCTCCACCATCGTACCTCGAGACCAAAACTAAAGTTTCACCGCATTTTTTGGGCATTGAACAATAAGTTTAACCCTCACTGAGCTATTCAAGTTCTTATCCATTAGAGTAACTGCTTGGTGGTAGAAGAAGTTATCTTTGTACTTAGAAATTAACGTGGAGTTATCGGTCATAGTCGTTATATTTTTAGTCCCCAAAGTATGTGTTCAATATTTATTTGATCCTTAATCTTTCAATTATATTTATTTAGTCCCTAAGATTCATAATTTATATCTAAATGGTTCAATCTGAAACGTTCGTCAAAAAATTATTATAGTTCTGGTCACATGTCAATCACATGGTTCCAAATTTTGTGTCATTTGGTCCCTAAAGTTCCTAAATTTATGTCTATTTAGTCCAACGTGATTGACATGTGATCGAAAGCATTTACGATTTTTTAACAGACGTTTTGGATTGGACCACATAAATACAAATTAAGAATTTTAGGAACCAAATGATACAATTAGAAGATTGAGACCAAATAAACACTACACATATTCTTTGAGGACTAAAAATATATTTTACTCAAAAGAAAAAAGGTCTAGCAAGTCAAATGGGAAGAGTTTCGGGATTACTAATTTCAAGTCCTAAGTTTGACTCTTGCTAATTGAACATGCTTTTTATTAGGTGTGGGTTGAGATAAATTTTGTATTATTAGATCAAAGTATATAAAAATTAGATCAATATTAACCGATATTGTTATTTTATAAATTAAAATTTTAACTTCTTAAACTATAATATTAGATAGATTATTCAAAGAGGATCACAATCATAATTATATATGATCATCCCTTTGGAGAATACTGACTACCATAAATGGTTATCGTACTATTCTCGTAACAAACACTCTACCAACACCTACTCCTCTTAGTACAAATATTTTAACTATAACTAAAAATTAGGGTTAATTGTACTTGAAATCCCTAAAGTATGGAATTTGTCTCATTTTGGTCTTTAATATTTCAATTGCATTATTTTTGTCTCTGAAGTATTGAATACGTTTTTATATGATCACTCAGGCAGACAATGTCCAAATTGTTAACAATTTGTTATCATAAAACTGTCACATGATACTTAAATATGGATAAAAAAATAATTTGGATAACTCTATCAAATTTCTACTCAAATTTTAGTTAAATACCTATTTAAATTGCACAATTTTGACCACAAACTATCTAAATTTTGGTAAAAAATTACTCATATTACACTTTTTTTTATTAAGAGCTACTCAAAGTTTGTTTAAGAGTTATTAAAATTATTTTTTATCTATATTTAGCTATTACGTGACAAGTTTATGATAAAAAAATTCATTAGCAATTTAGATGATGTTTGCTTAAAAGACCATATAGAAACATATTCAATATTTCAAGGATCAAAATGTTGCAATTGAAACATTGAGAACCAAAATAAAACAAACCCTATACTTTGAGACATCTATTGTAATTAACCCTAAAACTTATATTATTCCCTTCAATTATGACCTAAACAAACCGATTTTATCATGTTAGGCTAGCTTTCTTTTTATCTCTGAATTTGAATTTATGAAGTATAATGTAATAAATTTTGATTTAATAATTACTCATAACGATCCAAAGTTTCACGAATAACTATAAATCCGAGGAAAAAAAAAAGAACGTTTGGACAAGGAGTATATGGTCATTTGGAGAAAAAACAAAGAATAGGGTAGCTTCGAGTGGATGGATGTAACAAAGGGCAGTGAATGTGGACAAAGGGCCTAAAGAAACGTAAAATGATTGGATGACGCTGATTGAGTGGAAACAAAACTTCCCTGCCAATACCATCATGCTTGCAAAATTAAAAAAGAATTATTATGGTCCTGATAAGGTTTTTATTTTTTATTTTTTAAAAATAAAAAATAAAAATTTAAAATATTTTTTTTTTTTAGTTTTTGAAATTCACCCCTTATTTACAAAACGGTGACAAAAAAAAATTTGGTTATTAAAATAGTTATTTTTTTCTTGTTTATTCTGAAAATCAAAATAAAAATGAAAAATGGAAGCGTTATTAAAGGGGAACTCAAATTTGTATTCCAAATAAATGGGATTATTGAATGAGTGAGTCTCATTAACTTTTTAAAATGGAACTCACTGATCCAATGATCTTCTTCATTTGAATTGTAAATTTTGTTTACAAAGCATTGTTCCAATTAAAATTATAACCAATAAGGTCATGCTATCGAAAAAAAATTAGTATGGTATTAAAATGATTATCGTTAATGATCAAATTATATTTTATAAATGATAAATTATAACTATTGTTGATTGATTATGTGATCAATGATGAATTACCTCAAATAGTCGTAGTTGTTACGTTGTAAAGTATAACTTAACTTTTAAATTTTATATTTTTCATGATCGATCACAATATTTTAAGATCATTTAAAAAATTTTGAATCGTAACTTACACCAAATTTAGTTGTAATTTTGGACACTTTAAATTTGTCGGATTTATCATCACTTTTTAAATTGTGACTCAGACCAGGATAAGTTGTAAATTGGACACTTTTGAGTTATAATTTCACCTATATATATAACTTCACTTATATATGTTTTTTTTGGGGGAGGGGGGGGGTGTATTTCTCAATTTGATTTCCTTGTGATGTGCACACAAATATCATATGAGATTTTGGTTGTAGCAGTGCCCTTTGTTTGTTCAGGGTGATGTAACTACACTCTGAGAGGATCCTACAACCAAATCCCTAAATATTCTAACTGATACACCCTATTTTGTCCTTCAATTTTGAACTTGGATTCTTTTTCATACAATTCTGTTATGATTTAGAGTTTATGCATAATTATTTCGACAAGTATATCTTGATCTTGCACTCGTGAATAACCTAGAAAACCGTGGCATTTTATTTTCGTAGTTATGATTTAATTTGCATATTTAATAATTAATTTAGGGCATTTTGTGAATTGATTTGTCGATTATTAGTGCTTGGAACTGTGGATCCGAAGTGTGATTGTATGGAAGTTATACTTAGAACTATGTGTTCATTCAATTTTAACATGACAAAATAATAAAAAAAAACAACACGAACCTAATACAATATTTGATCGATCTATACAATATAAGCGACAAACATTCAAAAGAGGATTGGTTGATTCAAATCTTAGGGGTGCACAAAATGCATTATATGGGTTTGATCTCTAAATCCTTGTTTGAAGGATGAAATTGGGAGAGTTGAAAGTGGAAACCAATCACAAGAGTAGATACTATGATAATGTGCATGGTAGGGTGGGATTTGCTAGGAAATTAATCATATGTGCATATCCCTTGTTTTGCTCTTGTCTGTAATCACTAAACCTTTTCATTACTTTCTAAAGTCTCTTGATTGATTTTGTAGAGATATCAAGCAATTGTAAATTATTGCTTAGCATATGAGTCAAAGTTTATCATTGTATCTCAGTTGTATGCATCCCAAAGCAGTCGAATAGATCATCTCCGCTTGCTGTTTAAGTTATTTCTTCTCAACTATGTGGATCACCTTAGAATAAGTGTTCAGCAGGCAAAATCAACCTTGAACTCGAGCCCAACTTAGTTATTGAGCTTAAATGCTTGTTTAATCTCGAGTCAACAAAAGTTTTGTGAGCATTCAAGTCGAAATCGAACTCAATTTCTAGTTAAAGCTTCTTAGACCTTACTCCAGAAGTTAATCATCGAAATCGAACTCAATTTCTAGTTAAAGCTTCTTAGACCTTACTCCAGAAGTTAATCAATCTTAAAATAATACATTTTTCAACAATAATCTCTCAAAAAATGTACAATCAATAGCAAAATCTAACCCTAGAAGATTAAATCATGCAAAGGCGAAAGTGAGAAGTGCATATGATTTGAATTTATTTTGGGAGTAAGTATTAGGTTGTTAAATTTTCGAAAATTGAACGAGTGACAATAAAGTTAGAACTATTTAATGATCGAAACACATTTGAACTGAGTCAAGCTTACTTGAGCTACCCTACTCCCAAGCTCATTTAGATAACGAGTCTAGAAATCTGATGAAATTTAGTTCTTTTGCGGTTTTTTAGTCGAAAGGGGAAATGCTAGGATTCGAACCCAATTCAAACTTAACTTGAAAGGTTTTGGATTGTTTAATCATATTACCTTGAGGCACTTACTACATGGAAGTCTAAAGGATGATGCAGTTATTGGATCAAAAATGGTCTTCATCTAATTTTACAATTCACAATTAATTTAATAATTATATTAAATTAGATTAATGATTCGATTTTCAAATTTGATACTCATAACATTACTCAACAATTTTAAATTGTACTTTTGCATATACCAAGATTGTCGTACTTGAAAACAAAAGCTTATCATTATGTAAGCCAAAACTATGACACCAAACAAATTGAAATGAACGAAGTTTTTGTCCAAGTAAAGAAGAACCTAACTAACTCATGTTCGTTCGGTAGCGGATAGCTCTATGATATTTAAGAATGTCAAAATACGACACATTCGTTAACACGATACAAAATTATAGAGTTTTGGTCTTCTTTAAGTCACAGGATAAATAAACGAGTGGACTAGAAACACGACAACATCGGTTTATATACCGATTATACACGATTCAAATATAACACAAACTCAATATAACATGACTCGTTAGAAATAAATTAATAAACGAATCGTGTATAAGTAGAGTATTTTTTTTGTACGAACCCGTTAAAACCCAATATAAACTCACTTCGGACATGTTTGATCCGTGAACAATGAGAGAGAGAATTTTTGAAACCGTACATGGATCATTCAGCGGCCACCCCATATGTAACAATAGGTAAATGTTAAGTTTATCAAAAAATTTTATTAAATTTATATCTTAAATGATGTGATTCAATCTTTGTTATTGAATATTAACAAAACTCACTTATCTCATAATAAAAAATTATATCATATTTTTTGAAATAAAAATTTAATAAACATAACATTAACAAAATGACAAAGTATCTGCCCTTTTCCTCCAAATCTGTACCTGGTTGGCAGAATAAAGGTCGCTCGATCATCAGCAGCCTTTGTTGGTTGGAATTGTTTTGGCCATATTGGAAAACTCCACAGCTTGTTTAAAAGATTGCATATTGTACTTTGTCCCCTTGTCCTTTTGACATAGCAGATAAATTTTTGTGGAGCAAATTTAAAAAATTTTAAATTAATTTGCCAGTTTTTTCAATAGGACAAATTATGTGTGTCAAAAATATGACACGATATAAAATTAGAAGGTTTAAATCCTTTTTAAATCATCTGTTTGATAAACGAATGAATTCAACATAATATGATTAATAAACGAATCGAGTATAAACAAATTCAATCAAAATAAATATAAAATACAACTCGCTTATAAATAAATTCTACACAATTCATACACGACACGAACTTGATATAACATAATTCGTTAGACACGAATTAATAAACGAATCAAGTATAAGGAAAGTATTTTTTTAACACCAACCCACTAAAATTCGACACCATTCACATATGCCTAATAACTGAAGCTGGGCAGTGAACAGGCATTCAAATATCCAATCCACAGCAAACTTCTAGTGTTTTTAGCAATACCACTTACTACCAGGAGAGAGAGAGAGAGAAGCAGTGAATTTAAGGTATCATCATTGATATGTTGATCTAACATCTCTACCATTGATTAAGAACTGCTGAAAATAATGCAATCAATCTGCACCGGTGGGCCAAATGACCGAACTAAAACATAATTGTTGTAAATTTGTACATTCTAAGTTCAAATTCTCTAGTTGCATGAAATGTCATACTGACTGATACACTTATTTTGTGGGTCATTATGTACAATCAAGGTTTGCGTTATTGACATGAATACAATTATTGTACTTGATTGGAACGATCTCCTGTTACAAAAAGAAAGAGAATGACCATACTACAGTCTATATCCCATGAGAATCAATTGTAATCTCTGCAAAGGAGATATGGAAGCAATGAAATTCATTAAAACCCCAATGTTTTAGGCTTTATATCTAACTTTCTAGGCCAAAGATTACAAATGTATGAAAGCATTTAACTTAGTGAGTCGGAGTCTTGGAAATACGTTTTATATCAATAATGCTACACTGATCAAATTTTGGGACCAAATTTAGAGCATACTATTTGAAGTTTTTATTGGGACCCAAATGATATGGTACCAAATAAAAAAGTCCAACTCAGCTGTCATGTCATTTGAGCTCCAAATTTGGTCAGTTTAACATTACTCATTTTATATATACAATGCTAGCTAATTATATTCCACAATTCATGGATTATAAATGCCACACCTAAGAACCTAAGAAAAGTCTACTGCTAATTAATCATTGAGCTAATTGATAATTAATTCATCTCTAATCTTTATGGCCTATTAGTTAGGGCACAAGGCTCCAGCCTTTAGACTATGCTACTAACTATTTAACTTGTAACTACTATATTCTTTTTAATCGGTTTAATCTAGTTGGTCATTCTTAAATTTCTTAAATAGAAGGTAAGGGGATTAAATCCTTACAAAAGATAAGAGCCGATTTTTTTATGTCCCTTTTAGGAAAACCTAAGAAGAGATTTTCCACCATGGTTCCATTTTCCAAGCAAACCATGAGTCTCACGCAACTCGGCTAGATTATACCAGATGTCTCCGAGCAAATTTATCATTTTTTTTTTATCATTTTGCAATCCATGGCTTGAATCTTTTTTGGTAGTTAATTTCTTATTTGATCTAGAATTTCATCTGTATCACTCGATACCAATCCATAACGTCGTGACTGATGCATCTAAATGTCATCCAAGAATTACTTTTCCGCCCCACCTACGCCCCTTAGATCCATCATTTTTTGTTCTACAATCTTGTCGTGGGGTAAAGTTGCCTGGCTATATAAGTAGAGTAGTCACTCTAAATCATAAATTGTAACAGATGGGTTAGTTGTTTAACAAGTAGGACCCAGAAGAGCAGAGGACCCAAACATGTCTTGGGACTATTGGGACAAGATTAGGAGAAGTTGGCTTTGGGTGGGTGTCTCACTGTTGGGTCAACCAAGACATATTTCCCCACCAAAAGCACAGAAATAGACCCTTAAATAGACATCCTTGTTCCCATGTGCATGAGCTTAAGAGCAATGTTCCAAAATAACTACCCCTTTTGTGCCCCCTCTTTTTCTATCCCACCAGACCATCTTTTTGGGAGCATGAAGGAAAATATCAAGCTTCCAAGTCCTTTCTCTTTCCATCTTCTCTACTTGTTACATTTTTCACAAATCCTTAATCTCATTCTTGGCTGATCTATATTGTGTTATGTATCCAAACATTTGTCTGTTTTCGGTCAAAGGTGTCAAGATTAGCTTACGGTCAAAGGTGTCAAGATTAGCTTACGCTTACCTCGATTAATTTATTCTTAATCCGATCAAAGGCAGATCATCCACGCTGGACTAAGATATTCATGAGGAATAAAATTCGTTCATAGCCATGAGCCTGACCCCAAGAAATTACCAAGATTTGAACTCAGAACATTTAAATTTACAACTCGTCTCTGTTACCACTTAAACTAACTCTTAAGTTCTCTTCTAATGAGCTTTAAATGCACTTTACTAAGCAACTACACACAAAGTATATGGTCCCAAGTCCCACTAGACTTGATTTTTGAATTTGGATGACCACAACATTAGCATATAATAATTTTCATTAATTAGTTGACATTTCACTATATTATTTTGGTGAGCATTGCAAATGTCACTGCAAGTTTTCTCCCCCCTGAAGTTCTGCCATTGCAAGCTAGATGAACATATAATAAGTACATGTCCACAAGTTTTCTGTTGCTTATTGTTAATAATTGAATAAAATGGGTTATCTTCTGCCACTTGTGATAAACTTGTTGAGTTGACCTAGCCAATTCTCACATGTTATTGTCTATATATCATGCATCTAATGTGCTTAAGCATGGTTCAATACATCATCTCTCTTTTCTTTTCTATTCTTTATTTTATTTTAATTTTTTTTTAGTGGGGGTTGATGTGATTTGGAATTCCAAGTTTTAAATAGACTAGGGATAAGCACTACAGGATTTTTATTTTTTTTTTCTAGAAACCAACTCAGTGGGTAATGGTTAAAAATACTTGATTTTGTTAAGAATATCTCTCATAAATAGAACAAGTCTCCGCACTGAGATGGGGCTACTTTATATACATCACGTATTTAAATTGCACAAATAGACTCTTTTTATGTAGAAGCAAGAAGTACGTTTAACTTTCTGTAAGTCTCATGTGATCGACGGAAATCTCGTATATTTGACTATCTTTTTTCACAGCTGCCTCATAACTTGTTGTTCGATCCATATCGTACAAATTTCAACATGAAACAAGTCTATCTGCCTGCCAAGTAGGTCAAAACATGGTAACAAGTTAATGAGCATGTAAAGGTGGAAGCTCAAATTTATAACTGATCAATTACTCCTTATTAACATTTGTATAAAACAACCTAGTTATCTTGATGCGACATCATGCCATGTCCGGACATCTTTATCATGAATGACATACCATAGGAATAGTAAGTTGATCATACCCAATAAATTATATGCAAAAAATACACCTCATGCCTGTCTGTTATTCTCCATTCATTCCTCAAATTTGATTTAAATGACGAAAATATCCTTAGACCTTATGTAAAAGATTGTCATGCAAAAGATTAATGTATGAATTGTTAGTCCCACTAGTAAGGGCTCACTTTGGTACTGGTTCTAGCTTCATCTCCCTTTAAAAAAATTAAAAAATTATAGAAGCGAAGAATTTTTAGTCTTTACAGTTTAAGAAATTGCATATTTATACACTAATTAGCATGAATATATCAAGATATATGAATTTACAATCAACCAACAAAACTTAAAATAAAGGAAGCCGCTTGAGCTATTTCGATCGACATTGAAAAAAATATAGTCCAGTGCATAAAATATATGTCATTGTAGAAGTCGAAGAGGACTAGATGTGTACAGCTTTATTTTCCCACGTTGAGAAACGGTCATTAGAAAGGGGAGGACTTTCAATTTCTTCCTTTTTTGTGCTTTAAGGGAAGAACTGCATATTCTTATCAGAGAGACTAAAGACAAAATAGATTCAAGGGACATAAAGATACTACTTAGAAAAGACAAGGGCATCATTGTCTCAGATGATTAAATGACTAAAGAATACCTCATTCGTTGACCCTTATAATTCCCATGGCGGCCCCTACGCCGTTGGCCTTGCCAAATACTCCC
>CM042188.1:32025397-32135024 GCA_023539305.1 Ilex asprella | reverse complement strand
CCCCCCCCCCCAAAAAAAAAAATATATATATATATATATATATATGTATATATCATCAGTTTTATAACTTATGACCCTTTAATTTCATAATCTTTTCTATTAACATTACAATTGTGCTTCATCACAGGTTCAACATTTCTGGTGTGGTTTGGGACGACGGTTCGCCTCACCGTCTCCGATCCAGACCTCATTCGAGAAATCTTCACTTCCAAGTCTGAATTCTATGAGAAGTATGAGGCTCATCCTCTTATCAAACAGCTTGAAGGTGATGGACTGCTTAGCCTCAAAGGAGAAAAATGGGCTCACCATAGGAAAATTATCGCTCCTACTTTCCATGTTGAAAATCTAAAAGTAAGTTTCTATTCACAAATAATAATAATAATAATAATAACAAATTCAATGCCAGTCTTAAGGCCAGCTAATTTAGTACTTTAAACTTATGAGTGATTTAAAGCTATAATTTTTATTGTAATTTGTTTGCAGCTGTTAATTCCGGTGGCTGCGCATAGTGTTATTGAGATGCTGGAAAAAAGGTTTGCCATGTCGAATTCCGGCGAAGTCGAAATCGAAGTCTGTGAATGGTTTCGAATCTTGACGGAACAGATGGTTACCCGAACGACCTTTGGCCGGAGTTATGAAGATGGAAAGTCAATTTTCCAGCTACAAGCTCAACAAACGGTGCTTGCATCGGAGACCTTCCAAAAAGTTTTCATCCCTGGTTATAGGTACTATTTCTTCCAAGAAAATTTATATTTTTACCCCTCTTCAACTATGATTTGAATCTCACTTTGTCTTTTGAATTATTAAATTTCTCGCATTAAAAAATTTAGTTATTTAAATTAGATTTACGTCGAATGCAAATGTCCATTATCTTTTATGCGGAAAATGTCCGCATGCTGTGACAAAGTGAAACAAAATCACATAATTTATCAGGTAAAGTCAAATAAATTTTTGTCATTGTCGTTGGCAAAAATACATAATCATAGTTAAAATTATACATAATAGTACCACTAAACTACCCGTGCCGGATATTATTGTTTTATTCTTAATAATCTAGTATGCAATTTTCTTTTCCCGTAGATTTCTACCCACGAAAAGGAATATGAAATCATGGAAATTGGAGAAGGAAATCAAGAAATCTCTAATGAAAGTGATAGATCAAAGGAGAGACAATTGGGGAAATGAAATCGTGAAAAATGGTCCAAAGGATTTGCTGGGCCTCATGATCCAATCAAGCACGCAGGAAGAATCCTTCAGGAGGACGGAATTCAATTCCGCTACATCCTCCATGATCACAGTCAAAGACATTGCCGAAGAGTGCAAGACCTTCTTCTTCGCCGGCGACCAAACCACGTCGAATTTGCTGACGTGGACCACCGTTTTGCTAGCAATGCACCCAGAGTGGCAGGTTCTGGCACGTGAGGAGGTACTCAGGGTATGTGGGTCACGTGACATACCCACCAAAGATGATATTGTCAAGCTCAAGACGGTAAGCCCCTCATCATTATTTTTAAATTTTAAGATAGATAGCAAAAATCGATTTTACTAAATTCCTAAAATACCCCTGAAAATTCGACGTTATTTTTCGGAAAAACATTGCATTTGCTGGTAGTCCCTTAACTATATGCTAAATCTCTTTAGTTCGGAAAATTTTAAAAATAGGGGTAAATTAGTCACTTGAAAAACTAATTCGTGTACTGTGCGATCTGCTGTGAAGCTGAGCATGATTCTCAATGAGTCCTTGCGACTATATCCACCGACGGTTGCAACGATCAGACGGACGAAAGCTGATGTAGAGCTTGGAGGGTGTAGGATCCCTCGTGGGACCGAACTTTTGATACCAATCTTGGCCGTTCATCATGATCAGGCCATATGGGGGAATGATGTTAATGAGTTCAACCCCGCTCGATTCTCGAAAGGGGTGGCCCGCGCAGCAAAGCATCCAATGGCGTTCATTCCCTTTGGTCTTGGGGTCCGCCAATGCATTGGGCAAAATCTAGCGACACTGCAGGCAAAATTAACCATTGCCATCATACTTCAACGGTTCTCTCTCCGCTTGGCCCCACATTATCAACATGCACCAACGGTCTTGATGCTTCTCTACCCTCAACATGGTGCACCGATCATCTTTCGACGTTTGCATGATCCCCTCGATAGCGAAGATCAACGGCCCTAAATTGCTACCATACATTCATATACCAACCCTTTGTGTGTGAGTGCATGTATATGTTTTAAATGACCAAAGTACCCATTGTTTCAATCATAAATTATATTATAGGAACCAGTACTATTTTTCATCTTGACTGACTCCCTAAGTTGCCATACCTTGTCAGCTTGTTTTTTCCAGGAGTGTCTGGATTTTGGGCATGTGACCTTGTGGAAGTATTGGGATTAAGTTGGTGGCTAATCTATCTTATATTGTATGTATTGTATATGTGCACAATATCTAACAAGGTTTTCAAATATTATACCTTCATCATGGTGCAATGGTGGCTTGTATTATATGGGTGAACCTCCCCCTCTCTCTCTCTCTCTCATTACATAGGTGTATGTGTGTGAGAATGTGCATGTGTATGTTTCTCTGTCTCTGCGCGCACATGTGTGCATGAATTAGAGTTGTCCGACAGTTAATGAAGAGTTTACTAAAATGAGTTACCATTACAATGTTGTTCTCTTTCAAATTTGATAAAATTGGGGCCCTATTTCAAATTACATTAGTGCTACTTGCTGGAAACATACAGGAAAACAAATTGAAAATAGTGGTGATAGGATTCGAACCCTAGTGTCTAACCGGTTATCAAAGTGATAATAGCCGAGGGGCACAAAAAAAAAAAATTTAAAAAGAGAGAAGACAATGTTTACATTAACAAGCATCATGAAAACATTCAAAATGACAATGTTTTTCCCAAATTATTTACTTATGGAACACATTGTATGTGTGTGTGTGTGTGTATATTCTCTTGGAAATGGTTTTCCTAGATTTTGGATTTGGGATGCCCAAGGAAACCTCTAAGAAAGTACCCTCTTGTGACCTTTATTTGAAAAGTACTTTGGGTGGCTTTATCAAGAACAATGTTCATCCAAGATAAGTTTCCATTGTGTTACTACAACATTAAAGCAAGGAACAAATGCGGCGCCCAAGACACATGAATTGTTCTTTTAAAGCAAAGCTAACTGTAACCCAGCATGCAAATCCATTTTTATATTTATTCTTATTTATGGGGTTTAGGGCTTTGAGTTGTAATTTTGTAAGAAGTAAGTGTATATACTTTTATATATATATAGAGAGAGAGAGAGAGGGGCAACCTTCTTTTTGTTTTACTTTTTGGGATCTTCTCATGCTCTTGTGGTTTCATGGTCCCCATGAAGCATTTGGCTTGGAAGGGAGCTCTCTTTTCTCTCTTCTATTTTTGTTTTTTTTTTGGCTTTTGTTTAAGGAATCAAAGCTTGCTTTGAACAATGTGCTCTCATTAGGGGTGTCAAATGTATCAGATTAACCGTGTCGATTCGTGTCGGTTAATCATGTCGTGTCGAATTTTGACAACCCTAGATCCCATCCACAATTACTCCTACAAGCAAATTTTAAATCCCTTAATCGCTTCTCTCGCTACTAACATATCCTTATACGCAAACACACCGTGGCACATTAATGGCGATATTCTTTATTATCATGATCGATAACATTAATCTTCAACTATGTGCTATAAGAATCGTAGTCACCTGCACAGCTGTTTATAATTATATTTGTTATTAAAATAATTATGCAACTGATAAGTAACTAATTTACAAAAAATAAGTAGAATGTCTAAAATACCCACGATCCTCAGAGTATTTTTTTTTCCCAATTATTTAATGGTTAGTATGCTTCTTCGTTAAAAGTAATGAATATCCTAATCTTAGTCTTTTCATATAAATATTAGACTAAGATTGTGCAACTTTGTGCTTTGTCCTCCTCCTAAGCATGCTTTTAGATAACATCTAGGCAATGTCTCCTCACACCTTGCTAGATGACAAACTAAACATTCTAAAGTTCCCGTCTAATGAGGAACATGTACATAGTTTACTGAAATTGTTGGTATGTGTGTTCTATATATAATCCATTAACACTTTGTTATATACACCAACTTATTTTACTTTTTTAGACTTTTTCTTTGGTGATGCTACAACAAATTTTATGCATTCACTCCAAGCACCAATCAATATACATAAAGAAAAATCGTTGCACGAAAATGCCGTCATTACAGAACAATGAGAGAGTCACGTGTGTATGTATAGCCTTATACTTGGATACTATTACTTGGAGAATCAATAGAATTTTTTTGTAAAAAAAAAAACCTCGATTTGCCTTCACTCATTTTCTCATTGTTAGGGTGACTATGATCCAAATAATAAATAAAACCGAAGTTTTGAAAAGTGCAAGCCTATGATCATAACGCATTAGGTCCCGTATTAAATACAAATAACATTATTAGTTTGAAAATTATTAAATTTATGTGACCTCTCTCTCTCAATCCTAGGTTGCATTTTTGCTTTTTACTTGGTTGGTCCCCAGGTACAGGATTCTATACCTTGTCAACTTGGCATGTGACAAAATGTTATGATGACTTTTGGACCATTTGATTAATAAGTAGTCATGAAAGAATCCAAAAGATCAGATGGCCCTAATGCATACAAGACCACTATCTATTCTATGTATATGTATATGTATATATTGTAGAATTTTATTATATACATACAAAGTGGCCAACTCATTGGGCCATCTGAGAACTTTAATTTTGGGTTTTGAAGATCCCTATTAAATGCATGAGATTTATGGTTGGAGACTTGTAGGAAAGTCATCTCTAAGTTATTAAATAATAAAAGAGAAAAGGACCTTAATTTAATATCCCAAATGTCTCCTATTGTTGCATTCATGCCAAAGAAATTGAGCTGGCTCATGTCCTCCCTTGATTAATGCAACTTGTCTGGTTGCCATAAAGCAAGGGGGAAAGGACTATTTTTAAAGGGAAATACTACGAATTTCAAATTTATAATTCAAATTTGTATCCTAAATAAAAGGGGACTGTTAGATGAGTGAGCCCCATTAATTTTTTTAAATGGAATCTACTAATCCAATGGTTCAACTTCATTTGTGATGCAAATTTGGGTTACAAATTTAGGATACATAACATTGCTCATTTTTAAATGGTTCCTCCCTCCCTCCGATTACAAATTAATCGGGAGATCCTCTAATTATTTTTGAACTGTAGATGTTGAAATCAAAATTTTCAGTTTATTTTGAATTTTAAAAATCAATATGCATTTTAAATCAATATACGAGTTAAATAAGATAAGATTTGTGGGCTAATCGTCACCATTCAAAAGTAATAGAGAGTGTCTTCCAATTATTTGGAATTTAAGGGGAGTCAAACCCATTTTTTTTTATGATTGGCAGCATTCCCTATGGCAATCCATATCTCTCTGTTGAATTAGCTGATTTATAGTAATCTCACCTGCCATATCATTGCTTAAGACAGTTGCGAAGCTTAGTTGTCTTGGCTCATTGCCAGATGGAATCAAGCTAGCATGTGTGTGTGCGTGTGTGTGTGTGACAGAGAGAGAGAGAGAGAGGCTGCAACCAACATCATCTCATGACAAAATTGAATATTTTAATGGTTCATGGCAAGTCTTCAAGGGCTTAAGCCATTTTTTTTTTTTGGGTGAGTGTCTTCATATTTCAAGCTTCCGTATCAGCAGAATACCATTTGAATTTAAAGGGTGAATTTAGAAAAATAACTCTAATTACCCTTCTCACAAAAGGTTTCGCAATAAAAAGAGATTTGAATTATGTCTTGTTACTCAAAGAGAAATAATGAGAAATTTTTTCCTGATAAATACTATAATTTCGGTGTGGATGACTTATTTTTAATCAGATAAAAAAAAATTAATCGAGATATACATAAATTAATCTAAATACTTCTTACGGGTACACTAAAAAAAAAAGAAAGAAAGAAACTATAACGGCTACTCCCGCATAACATAGCGGAGAGAGACTTTATTGAAGCTAAGTTGTGAAAGATTGTGGCCTGGTGTTATGAGAGACCGTTAGGCAATGACCAAAACAGGGACTAGCATGACAACACTGCAGGAAAATAAGGCCCCAAAATATGAAAGCAGTAGTACCTAAGCATGTCACATGTTTACATGTGATCTTACGTAGTTTTGGGACCAAAATATTATGAGAACCAATGCAGTACCTAACTAATTATCACCTCAAATCTTTAATACGTGACATTTATTGAAGAAATGAGGGTAGCAATCATGTCAGTTGAGCGAGCAAGTTCCACCCTGATACAATATATATATATATATATATATATATATATATATATATATAAGTAAATAAGTAAACCCGAATGCAACATGCTTGACAAGACACAATCACGTACTCTTATAGTAAACAAGTCGTAATGGTTAGCCATAGTGCACGAATAGATGGGTTACATAGAATATATAGTGTGGAAATATATATAAAAAACAACACATGATAAAAATACATGTTTGGTGAATTTGACAATTATATTTTTGTGATGAGTCATGACAAGCCCGAATTTAACTGAGCCGAGCCCAGTCAAGATAAACCGAGAAAGTCCAATCAACGTCCACCAATTGAAGAAAGTCTAAATCGAGACTGGTTCGACTCATTAAGAGTAAGGCACCAAGCCAGTCCATTAGCCCTTGGGCGCCTCCCAGGACCCCCCTTGGGCGTCGCCTAGGCTGACACCCTTGGGCGTCGCCTGGGTTGGCCCCCTTGGGCGCTGGCTTGGGCTGGCCCCTCCGGGCGTCTCCTTCTCCTTCTTGCTTCGGCCTCTTGACTCTAATATGAGTCCAAGCCCACTCCAATGTAAGTCCGAGCTCAATATGACGATCGAATCTAAGGCCAAACGAGGAGTCCTCCTTCGAAGGAATAGGAGCACGAGGGAGAGAAAGACGGGATACGGAGATCTCCTACCTAAGTCATACTTACCAAAATAGCAGAGTTCCTCTTATTCACGGCACCGCCTTAACCCTAGCCTATATAATGTAAGCCCCTCTCCACACGGAAGAGCAGGATCTTGATCCCTACACACACACCTCTCTCTCTCTCTCTCTCACTCTCCCTCTCTCTAAGCACTGTAAACTCTCTAGAATACCTTGATATATTAATAAAGATCGCCGGCCACCACTGCCATTCGAGAAAGTGGACGTAGGTCACCCGGACCGAACCACTATAAATCCCTGAGTCGTTTATTTATTTTCTGTTCTCTATTAATGGCGTGGTTATTACTCTTTGATTACTACCGTACGAATACTTGACTGTTGATCTCGCACAAGGACGATTTTGTACATATCAAGTCATACTCGTAATTGTAAGTATAAGTTGATTTTGAAAATCCAAACACGATATGTTTTGAAAATAGGTTAGCATTCATGACACAAGCACAAAGAACCTCAATCCAAACCCTTAATCATGGTTTACCTCAAGTACGATTCTTGTTCACCTATGTCAAAAATTATCAACCTTGAAGAAAATTTTCACAGGTCCACTAGTGGGTAAGAAATCAATTGACTAACTTGGCTAGTAGTTGCACTAATGGGTCGTTAGTTTTTCATTACTACCTTCTAAGAGTTTCCAATCCAACGCTAAGGAGACAACTATTGTAAGGCTATTGCTTCTTTAGTCATTTCATGCAGGTCATCACATTTCATCTACAAACGTATAAAAGGAGGTGATAGCTTTGATAAAGAATTCACACATGAACAATAATGACCTATTTTAACAAAAGTGCCTTGCCACCCTGAGCAGGCAATGGGTACCAGTAGTGAAAAGTAATATTCAGAAACACATTTTTTTTTATCGGTAGTGGCAATCGTTCATACACATGTTTTTTAGACTCTTAGTTACACTTCAAATCTTTAATGCATGCGGTTATTTACAAATTGCGTGCATTGTTTAGCTGGGTAAATATGTCTACCAGAACTCGAACTCAGGGCGCATTGCACTTGGTCATTTCTTTGATTACTGAATCAACCTGCACGGACTTATGTTAGAAAGATATAAGTTAACCTACTGTCTACCGAAAAGGTTAAAACAAGGAGATATAGTCCAAGATAATTCAGAATAAGGCAGGATTTGGGTCATCTAGATCTCAAAGCCCAACCCGCACCCATCTCTCTCTCTCTCTCTCTCTCTCTCTCTCTCTCTCTCACACACACACTCACTCACTCACACACCCACACACACAGGAGGCATCATCACATGGGAGAACCAATCATGAAAGGATGCTAATAAGACAATGGCAGAGGATTTGGTGGAACCCTATAAATATACAACTCATTTGCAGTCATTTCCTTGGCTATCTACCAATCCCTTACAAAGTGGTGGAAAACAAAAGGGGACCTCCGTCACCGTCCTTGTAATTAATATAGCAATTAAACACCCTCTTCCATTTCCCTTTATTTTATCATTGTGACTTCTGAGCTAGGAAAGATACATGGAACCTTGTAGAGAATTGAAGAGACAAAAACCACCATGCCCACATTCCTATTGTATTAAAAGGTTTAAATTAGGTGCGAGAGACACCCTAAGTCTTCCATCTCTATCTTTTTTTGAAGTATGTAATTAGCTTTTTACGCAAAAAAAAAAAAATTCTCATGTTTGTAACCATTCATTTGAAATTTTTGATATAGTACCACGATGTGTATCGTAACTGATAAGGACAGAGTTTTGGACATGGGCCGCCCTCAGACGTGAAGCCCTACAAACCCAGGGCACTCAGATCCCCCTACTGGCTCAAGGAAAGTATCCTTGTCCAAACCATGTAACGAGCACAAAGGGGAAAAGCCCAAAAGAACCGACGGCCCAACTCAAGCCAAAAGATAGCCATAGGAGGGAAAACCAAACCCTAACATGTGAACGCACCCCGCCATGCCGCGCGTCCCAAAGGACAAGGGGACCACCTCTGTAATCAAGGACAGACAGACTCGCCTGTTGGGAATGGTGGTGCTGATCGTCCTAGGAACAGTGGCACCAGCTAGCAGAGTTTTCTTGCAGGATGAGGACGAAGGTCCCCACAGAATCAGGAAGCGGTTAGGAGGAGCCGGTGGAAACCCTAGAGCAAGGACCCATATAAATAGAACAGTATTATCTTACCCGAAAAAGAGCTTCGCCTTGCGCGCTACATCCTCATAGCTTGGAGAGGATACGCGTTACCCAGTTCATTGTATAGGCTCGAGGCCGTTCTCCCCCTTTCCCTGTAACCATCGAAAATCAATATACAACTCAAAGGAGTAAGAGACTTCATTATAGTGGATGTAACCTCAGTCCATCGGTTGGGGCGAACCACTTAGCCCCTATGTCTTCTTTTTATTTGATTCAGCTGTTCACTCTCACTACCCAGTCAGACCCATTAATCCCTCCATTAACCACCAGACTTGGGCCGTTACTTCCGAGACATCATCAGTAACTAATTTGCATAACAGACTCAGATCTTTCATAGATCAAATCACTGCACCAAACCGGCCTTTGTTCCAGGAAGAAACTTGGCTCAAAAACTAGTCTACCACATCAAAAGAAAAATAAGCATGGGTGCGCTAATGTTGCTAAAAATTGACATGGCAAAAGCTTTTGACAAAGTGAAGTGGCCTTTCTTGCTCCAGATCCTAACTCTCCTCGGTTTCCCTGCACATTTTACTAAGTTGAAAGACCACTTCTTTTCCCATACTTGTAAACAGGGGACCTTTGGGCAGATTTCAAGCACAAAGATGCTTGAGGCAGGGAGACTCGTTATCCCCTTCATTATTTGACGAGCCCAAATTCGAGTGGGTTAGACCCAATTAGTCAAGTAGGTCCAAATCAGTTAAATGGCAGGTCAAGTCTTGAAAATCAAGGCAACCTTTTATGGCACTTACATTTTTGTTGTGACTCGGAGAATTAGCACATTTGCCTTCATGTCACCGCCTTAACCAAGACTCTGTACTTATAAATTGTAAACTCTCTCTACATGAGAGGGCACTCCTTAATACCTCTTGAGATTCTACATCTCTCTACACACACATAGCTATTGTACCCCTCCCAGAACTAACCAATACTCTCTCTCTCTCTCATTCAACTTATTTTATCAATAAAGGTCCCCCAGTCACCGTTGTCGTTTCTTGGAGTGGAGTAAGTCACCCGGACCGAACCTATATATCTGAGTGTTGACTCGATACTCTATTAATTGTTTATTATTAATTTTATCACACACTCGAATGTTGATCTTGTATAAGTCTATTTTGTGCATCATCATTTTGGTACCGTTTGTGGAAAACTACTAAGTTTTCTACTACCTTGCTACTCCATGACAATCACGATCAGGTCGATGAGTCAACAACCGGGAGACAACAACCTCACCCCTAGGAGGAGGCTCTGCATGCCCCCGCACACTTTGGACCATCCACTGCAACAACTTCCGTGGTCAAGCAAAAGCTTTTACAGATCATGTAACTGTTGGTAAACCAGAACCAACAAATCATTCAGTTGATGCTTGTCTTGGGAGGCGTCGCCCCTTAGCCTATAGGAGGAGCACCACTCCCTCCAACGGAAGAAGCACAGCAACCTCTCCACTTTGGGAGCCAAGTCGCCCCTACCATGGAGGGCCGGTGCCAGAATTCCCCTGGGCAGCACTAGGTTCCCCTCTCCCGGGAGTCCCTCCTCAGCACGCAAAAAGCTCATGTGTTCCCCCTCCTAATGTACCTGAGCAAGAGGATGAGGGAGAAAGTCAGTATATCAATCATGAAAGCAATTACAATGACCCGACGGAGGATATTCCCAACCAATGGGACGAGAAGATCAGGGAGGTGCAAAACCAACTTAGTGATGCCCTCAATGCCATCAAGGCACAAGCACCCGAGACGGTAGATCACTTGGTAAGGCGCACTGATAACATGTTTGTTGTAGATGTTGTCAATTACTCCCTACCCTCGAAGTTCAAGATGCATACCATTGAGATCATCAATGGTACCAAGGACCCTATGGATCAGTTTGACACGTATAAGTCTCTTATGTAACTCCACAAAGCGTTTGATGAGATCATGTATAGAGTCTTTTCCACCACCTTGAAGGGGTCTGCTCGATAATGGTTCCCAAAGATCAAACCCTTTTTTATCCACTCCTTAGCGAACCTGTGTAAATCTTTCGTCTCCTAGTTCATTGGGGGACGCCGACCGCAGAAGCTTGTTATCCACTTGCTCACCATCAAGTAGGACCGGGATGAAAGCCTTAGGAGGTACCTCACTCGTTTCAATAAGATGGCATTTCAGATCGAGGAGCCAAATGATAAGGTAGCCTTGGCCACCTTCGTTGCGGGTCTATGCTCATCTAATTTTATGTTCTCCTTCCTCAAGAGGTCTCTCTCTAGCATGTCTGAGCTGCTGTCAAGGTTACAGAAATACATGAATGCTGAGTATGTCACCAATGGTCGTCAAGGTAAGTCTTCCCGAGGAGGGAAAAAAAGGAAGGACACCCACGAACACAAGCAGGAAGTAGAGAACAAAAGAAATAGGACAGAGAGAATCTTAGTCAAAGACTGTCTCAGTCCCGTACCCCAGAGAGAATGACAGTCCTTCACGCCACTCAACGCCTCGATGGAGCATATTCTGTTCCAAATACAAGATGACCCCACGCTCTGCTGGCCAGGAAAAATTAAGTTCGCCCGAACCGTAGAAATCCAAGCAAAATTGTCATTTCCACCGTGACCATAGCCACAACACCAACGACTGCTTCGAGCTAAAGAGGCAGATTGACGAGCTTATTCCGCGTGGTCAGTTACGGTAGTATATTGCTAGTCGAGGATCGGCCCCACCACTCGGCTAGAATCAGGAGGGTCAAGAATGCTAGAAATCCCTCGGAGAGATTTGGACAATCTCTAGAGGGTTGGGAGGAGGAGGTGACTCTAACTCAGCTAAGAAAGCATACATCTAGAAAGCCAGATAGACAGAGTCACATAACTCTTATCTGACAAAAACAGCTCGGCATGGGGAGGAAGAGGTTATCACCTTCTCGGACAGGGACCTTGAGGGAATCTAAGTCCCTCATGACAATCCCCTAGTCTTAACCTTGATGGTAGCCAACTACCAGGTTAAGAGAATCTTGGTCCACAATGGCAGCTCAGCTGATATTCTGTTTACACTAGCCTTTGATAGCCTCCATTTGTGCAGCAAAAAAGTGCAACACGTCAGGACTCCCTTTGTTGGCTTATCGGGGGAAAGGGTTTATCCCTTAGGTTCCATCACCCTTTCGGTCATAGTAAGAACAGCACCAAGAATTTCCACCGTCATAATAAACTTTTATTGTACTTGATTTTCCCTCTACCTATAATACTATTTTAGGACGCCCTGCCCTCAACACCTTAAGGACAGTACCGTCCACCTACCATCTTCTCCTCCGTTTTTCAACCACCAATGGGATTGGAGAGATCAAAGGAGACCGAGTCTCTGCCCGAGAATTCTATGTGGCCTCTATGAGGGCCAGAAGGACACACGAGACTCTCTAATTCGAAGTACTTGACCTGAGGCATGACAGCACCTTGGAGAGAGGGGAACCAGTAGAAGAACTTTGGCCAGTAGCGGTGGATGAGAGTCTTCCAAAGAAGAGAGTCTATATAGGATCCTCACTTTCCCAGAAGCAAGCATCCGACCTAGTAGATTGCCTCAAGCGGAACACGGATGTCTTCGCTTGGTCCCACGAAGACCTGAAGGGCATCGACCCCAAAGTGGCCTCTCACTGACTCAAAGTCGATTCCAGGTACAAACTCGACCACCAAAAATTGAAGAATGTGAGTACTGAGAGAGGCCAAGTCATGGAAAATGAAGTGAAGAAACTAGTTAAAAAGGGGTTAGTAAGGGAGATAGCCTACCCTGACTGGCTATCCAACATGTTGATGGTTACGAAGGCCAATGAGAAATGGTCCCTCTACGTGGACTTCACAGAGAGCTCAATAAGGCTTGTCCCAAAGACATATATCCTCTCCCACACATCGATATCCTTATTGACTCCACCGCAGGACACAAGCTCCTGAATTTTCTATACGCTTACTCTAGGCATAGCCAGATCAGCATGTTCCCTCCAGACCAGGAAAAAATTGTATTCATCACCCCGAAAGGTGTCTACTGCTACAGGTTGACGCATTTTGGACTTAAGAACGTCGGAGCTACATATCAGCACCTCGAGAACAAGATGTTCGAGACTCAGATCAGGAAGACCATGGAGGTTTACGTAGACGATATGTTGATAAAGAGTATGGTTGCAACAAACCATGTAACGCACCACAAGGAGACCTTTAATATACTGAGAGCCCACAAAATGAAGTTAAATCCTAAAAAGTGCGTCTTTGGCATCAATTCAAGAAAAATCTTAGGCTTCATGTTCAACAAAAGGGGTATTAAAACCAATCTGGACAAGATCAGAGCTATCTTGGAGATGAAGTCCTTAGCGTCAATGAATGAGGTCCAACGCCTTAACAAGAGGATAGAAGCCCTCAACAGGTTTGTCTCAAAGTCAACAAACAAGTGTCTACCTTTCTTCAAAATTCTTCCCATGTCTTTCCAGTGGGGACTAGATGCAGAGGAAGACTTCTAGAAGTTCAAGGCCTACCTCATCACAACAACTTTATTCTCTTATGCGGTATCAGGAGAGACCCTGTATCTCTACCTCTCTTCTTCACCCTCTACCTTAAAGCTTTGTCCATGTTCGGGAAGGATGGAGGCATCCAGAAGCCTGTGTACTATGTAAGCAAATCATACCGAGGGGCAAAGGTAAGGTACTCGGAGCTTGAAAAGTTGGCTCTCGCACTTGTCACCACCACTAGGCGTTTACGCCACTACATTCAAAGTCATACCATCGTGATCATCACAGATCAACCACTCAAGAGAATTCTAGAAAAGTCTGATGTGTACGACCGACTACTCAAGTGGAACGTCGAGTTAAGTTCGATGTGCATTACCAGTCGAGGGCAGCCATCAAAGCGCAAGCACTTGCATTCTTCGTGGTCGAGTCTACACCGCCACAGAAGTCTAAGAGTCTACACCACCACAGCAGACCTGGTAGGAAGTATCATGCACCCCAGTGCTCACGTACTCAGTGCATAATGCCTCTACCCACCATGAGGCAAGCCCATACACTATCCCGAAAGAGCCCGACGTGTCAGAGACAACTCCACAGGCCCTAGGAAACCACACTCTAAGACTAGAAGCACCCGACTCCATTATGCCTACTCCCCCGTAGCCCTCCGAGCCCTGGCTACCATTTACTATACCATGTCAGAGACTGTACATGGATTAGTCCTTCGCCAGCGAGGACGACGGTGCAGGACGGGTGTTGATTAGCCCCCATGGCACTCCACTCAAGTACGTTGTCTCTCTCTACTTTGCAATATCTAACAACCAAACTAAATATGAGGCTCTCATATCAGGCTTGAATCTCGCATTAGAGATGGAGACCCTCTGTTTGACGGCCTACAATGATTTACAACTAATAGTCAAGCAAGTGAGAGGAGAATTTGAAGTTAAAGAGGAAAGAATGCAAGAATACATGTAAGTAGTCCAGGCCTTGTTAAAAAGGTTTACCTACTTCCAAATCTACCATGTGCCCCTAAAGGAGAACTCCATGGCAGATACCCCCACCAAATTCGTGTCAACCAACATCCTCATGGGCCTAGTATTGACAGGCCACCAATTTGAGCCAAGCATTTTCAAGACAGATAAGGACGATGTTACTTGTACATCCTCTAAGACCAACTGAATGACACCCATCTGATCCTACCTAGAGGACGGCGATTTCCCAGATATCCCAGTGGAAGCAAAAAAGTTGAGTATTAGAGTGTCCAGGTATGTCATCTTATGCAACATACTATACAAAAAGAGTTATTCATTGCCACTACTCCACTATCTTATCTTACCCCTAAGAAAGTCGATTATGCCATAAGAAAAATCCACGAGGAGACATGTAAAAATCACTCAGGAGGGCATGCACTGGCCCACAAAGTAGTAAGGCAAGGCTATTATTGGCCTATCCTGATCAGAGATGCCCGAGATTTCGTCAGGAAGTGTGATAAGTATCAACACTTCGCAATTGTACCTAGACAACCACTTGAAGAGCTCACTGTCATTCACAGCCCCTGGCCCTACTCCATATGGGGGATCGACATCCTAGGTCCCCTATCCATAAGTTGGGGTTAGTGAAAATTTGTAGTGATAGTCATTGACTACTTTACTAAGTGGACATAAGTCGAGGCCTTGGTCAAGATAACAGATCTGAAGGTGAAACACTTCATTTGGACGAGCATAGTCTGCCGTTTCGGGATACCCCATGCAACTATAAGCGATAATACCAAACTGTTTAACAACAAACTCTTCAATAGCTTCTGCATTAACCTATAGAGCTAACAACCGCACTCCAGACTAGCCCATCCACAGGCGAACGGACAGGCGTAGGTCCCCGTCAAGACCATCCTCCGCAATTTAAAAACCAGATTGGAGAGTGCAATGGATGGACGAACTCTCGGGAGTGTTGTGGACTTACTGGACAACTCCAAGAAACCCCATGGGCTAGACCCCTTTTTCCCTAGCCTACAGGGCAAAGGCAGTCATACCCTTTGATATTAGGGTACACTCATTTAAGGTCCAGGATCATGACCCTACCAGTAATGAAGAATGTCTCTACATCAACCTCGACTTAGTAGAGGATGGGAGGGAGATAGTCATGCTCAAGAATGCAGAGTACAAGCGTCGAATGACCAAGTACTACAACTCGAGGGTGAAGTCTTGCTCCTTTTTGTCCAGGGACCTAGTCCTTGAAAAGATCGTTTTGTCTACCAAAGACTCTCAGGAAGGGAAACTAGGACCTAAGTGGAAAGGACCTAACATGGTCACAGAAGTTAAAAGACTAGGCACCTACAAAATCCAAAATCCTGATGGAAAAATTATGGTTCATCTATGGAACACAGAGCACCTAAAGAAATATTACCAGTAGTTGGAGGCAAAGTAATGGGTGTATAAGTCAATAGTCACCATTTAGATTATTTATTTATTTTTTGACCAATTTCATTTGATATTTACTTCGAATTATGAAATTAAAGTTCAAAATATTTTTTCAAAAAAAGTTGTATCTTATAGAAGTTCAAAAAGAATTTACAAAAAATAGAACATGGTCTAACAACAAAAACACAAATACAAAGATATCATGTTCCTGACGTCACTCACTACCCCCTGATCCCCTCCCATCATCGTTCGCCTCCTCGTCAGCAGTCCCTAGAGCCTCATAAGGGACGAAACTAGAAAAATCATTAGCGAAAAAAGCTGTTGAGATTTTCCCCTTGAGCTCTTCATAGCCATCAATAAAGGCGCCTAGCATAACTCTCTCAATAGCATCCCTCTTCTTCTTTATCTCCATGGAGTAAGTCTATGCCTTGGTAGCTCTCTCAAGAGTTGCTCGAAAATCAGCCTGTACTAGAACAGCCCTCTCGCCGAACGCTCGCAGCTCTGTCTCTGCTCTCACACAAGCAGCCTCTTTGTCAGCGTCCAGCTAGGCGACCCTCTCGCGGGACGCCTGAAGCTCAGTCTCAAGCCTTAACTACTCCTTGACAGCCTCTCGAGTCCTAGTTTCTCCTCAGTAGCCCACCATGTTTGCCTCTCCGCTACCTGACCACTAAGCACCTATCTAAGCTTCAACGTGCTCAAAAACAAGTAAGCAAAGGCAGCAGCCACCTACAGGTATCCAAAGCTAGAACATGAAAGAAGGAAGCCAGGTATAAGATCAAAGATGAGTAAAGGGCATACCAAAGTGAAGCGCTCAATCACTATGTCGATGACGCTCTCTAAACCTCAAGAACTAACCTCCTAGATCTTCATGACGATCACAAACCCCCATAGTCAATCCTTGGCCAGATTCGTGTCCTGCAGCATGGACACCAAACCACTACTAGAAGCAAGACAGCCAGGCAAAGCCCAGGTCCTCATTGGAGACCGCACTGAAGCCTCAATCCCAACGATAATGATAGAGTAGTATACTAAAATCTTATTTTTGTAGTGAAACTTGTTTTATTAATTAATAAAAAAATTATTTCTATTTTATTGAGAATTTGTATGGGCAAAATATTTGTATTATATTTAATATATGACATGCATGTGTGTCTTATATTTTATATTATAGATAATCTGATGTGTAAAGTTCAGTTTATACACAGAATATCATATTATTAGATCCTCATATAATATGAGTATATGTTCATAATCCTAGATGGAATTGAACACACCATTGGTATGATTGTAGTGTAATATTATAGCTTTATCTGTCTTGACTGCAGGAGACTGTTTGATGTCTTGGATTATTACATTAGTACATTTTGTGTATTGAACAGATCCATGTTGAGATTATTATCTTTTACTGATTCAATAAGATAATAAATACTTCATGATTATTATGATTGCTTATGTTCTTAATCCAAAAATATTTAATTATCACGTGCATATAATGTTTGTCACTTTAACTCATCAAATGGTGAGATTCATATTGAGTCAATAAGTTTAGTGAATTGGGAGATGATGTTATTCGTATGGTGAAAATTAAATATTAAAGGAAATAACGTGCTAGTATTTAAATTTATTAATGATGTCCTCTTGAGGAATCTCATTAGTTTGTCCATATCAAACCCTACAGGTGGATTTAATTTTCTGACATGACAAATAAGTTGAGTGGTATCAGGGAATAAAAGAAGTCAATTAAATATAATTATCAGTAATTTATTTAATTGATGAGCATCTTAATCTTCAACATTGGGAGATTATAAAGCATATTATAATAAGAAGCTCGAATATAATTTTAAAATAAGGTTCAGGAGATCAATAATAAGTCTTTAGTTGACTAATTTATTATTAATGAGTTGTAGAATATTTGTTATGGGTTGAACATAGGATTCCTAAGCCCATTAGAAGCCCGATCCTTATTTCTCCATAGGGTCTCTATCGTAACCTATATATAGACGTCTAGGCTCTCTTTTTCAGTATCTATTATTTACTCATTTTTGTTAGAGAGACTGAAAAAGAGAGAAAGGATTCAGAGGTCTTGGCAGCCCACACTGCATTCAAATCCTGACGTTTGGGGATATACAACAAAAAGCCGCAAGATTCGTTGAGCTGTCCTTCAGTTTCTTGTTGATTCTGTTTTGTATTCGTGCTTAGACGAGATCAATCCTGAGGGATCTCAAAGGTAAACCCTAATTCTACATTGTAGGGTATTAAAAGAAAATTTTTGATATTCGATACATACGCGCTGTCAACGGCTCTTAAGATTTTTGCTCCAACAAATAGTACCACAACAGGGGAAGGAATGGGGGCATCACCAAGTCCCGTCTCTCAGGGACTATCTTAGTCAGCAAACCTCAGCTGAGAAACACCAGGGGCATCAGACCTCGCCTTCATAGAAGAAGAAGAAGAAGGAGAAGACGTCACCCTAGAAGCGTAGACAACCTCCACAATCACCCTATCAATAGAAGTACTAGCAAACTTAGTGTGAGACAAAAAACTTACAATGTCGTAACCATCAAAAGTATATTGGAAAGATCAAGTACCTTTCCTCTTTGGCCTATTAGTAACCTTAGGATGACCTGACGCGGACATAATCTCTGAGAATTCCTTGAAAAGATGGTCACGAACTATCTGGAGCCTATTCTCTTGCTCCGCAGATACTGTGGGTGAAACTACATAGAAGCCAATCATATAGGGAGAACAGATAAGTGACGACTATAAGTAAAAATGAAAGTGGAATCCTTACCTAGCTTAGTCCTCGAGACAGTGTCCCACTTAGAAGGCACTAGGTCACGATCTTCCTCGGTGGCCCACTCGCCTCTAACAAAGAAGAACTTAGACTTCCAACTATAACAATTCGAAGGAAGCCTAATGATGAACTTGCCCGACCTCGAGGCGAAACGACACCACCCTTGATGAGGAAAAGGGTTATCAAGAAGCATATAGTGACCAAAAACTCCTCGAATGGGATAGGGACGTCAGCACTGCAAACCAACCGTCACAATGAGAAGAATGCTAGTATCACCCTCCACCCATTGGGAGCCAACCTCCCTAGAACTAGTGATAAGTGTCCCAGGAGCCAAAATATGGGCCCGGGTATTAGAAACCTCAAACCCGCCTCTAAGGCATCCTCATAAAGAACAATCTCACCTAAGTAGTCTCTACATGCTGGCTTATCCTCTTTCGCCCGATGACACATAACAGCAGGAGGAATATGGTACAAAGATATGATATGAGCGATATCATCATCGCAGTCAATGAAGCTAAATATGGAAGTCACCTTTAAGCCATTATCTCCAGTAGTCTCCTTGCTTCGCTCGATGTCTCAAGTAGCCTCCCCCGTGATGACCTTGTCAGAGTGGGTGCCTGCCAACAAACAGAATCAAGATAGAATCAAGATCAATGTCAAGGGAATACCTGTATTGGTTGAGATATTTGTGGAGTCTAGTTATCTGTTGATCCAGATGATAACCTGACCCGAATTAATATTGCGTGACTTTTAATGGAAAATTTTTTTAGGTTGGAGCCTATTGAAGAACAAGTGTGCCCAAGACTCCACCAACGTCATCCAGCCTATTGACACCTCCACCTGGCTTGTGCCCGCCATCACTATCATCATTGGCCTCACAAAAGGAGGCTCGAATCGCGCCTGGAAGCTGCCACCTGGCGCACCGTTGGCCTTGCTGGCACGTTCCTGGTGTCGCCCAACCCGTGACAGGCATCGCCCTACTCCTTTTCAATGCCTCCTTGTAGCTGAGTTCCCCCTTCAATGCTTGAGGCGTCACCTATACATCCTACAACTAAGGTGTCATCACCCAACTCAACTCCACCAGCGTCATCAAAGCCATTGCCAAAACTATTGTTGTCGGGGGACCCACCTAGCTCAGCCTAGGACCTCGCCAAGGCATCGCCCATGGCTCTGCCTTGTGTAGCTGCCTAGCCTCGGGTCTTGCCTATAGGCTCCCTCCTACCTGGATCACGGTCGATGATCCCACCGGTACTTGCACCCAACTAGCCTACACCGACACCTAGGTCACCCACGCCGAAGGAGGCGTCACCCCTTGCACCTACACCCAACAAAAAAATTGAGTTGTGGAATAGATAGGTGAAGGGTTTCCAAAGCCTTGGTTATAAAATGGAAATTCTAAGAAAAATGGGGCAGACCTCTTAAGTTCTAAAGATTGGTGCCCTAGAGAAAGAGATTCAAGTTCAACAGAGACTCAACATAGGCAAGGATAAGCAGAGCCATGGATGCCTAACCATGGAGTTATCAGAAGCTTCGTGATCAAGCGAAATGAGGAGACTACCGTATAAAAGAAGAAAACTTTTGCCCGTCGAGGAAGATAGCACCGTGAGGAGCAAGAAATCCTTTTTGAATGATGGTGCTCACTCATGCCCTCAACCCCTCTTTGTCACCACTGGGGCTTAGGGCTTGGAGGCAAATGACATGTCTAGATTCGACTGGTTCAGGCCCAATTAGTCAAGTAGGTCCAAGTCAGCTAAAAGGCAGGTCAAGCATAATCCGTAGATTCAACCAAGCCAAAGTTCGATGGAGTCCAAGAATAATTAGAGCAGGTGGGGAGCAATTATTGAGATACTCACTCTCAAATATCAAGGCAACCTTTTATGACACTTACCTTTTTGTAGCGACTCAGAGAATTAGTACATTTTCCCCCACGTCACCACCTTAACCAATGTTTTGTGCCTATAAATTATAAGCGCTCTTTACATGAGAGGGTACTCGTTAATACCTCTTGAGATCTCTCTACATCTCTCTACACACACATAGCTTTTCTCTCTCCTAACTATTGTACCCCTCCCAGAGCTAACCATTGTTCTCTCTCTCTCGTTCCCCTTATTTTATCAATAAAGGTCCCCCGGCTACCGTTGTAATTTTCGAAGTGGAGTAGGTCACCCAGACCAAACCACTATATATCTGTGTGTTGACTCGATATTTACATTATTGTCATTAATTGCTCTATTAATTGTCCATTAATTATATTTTACCACACATTCAACTATTGATTTTGCATAAGTCTATTTTGTGCATCATCACTATTCATTATTTGTACTGAAATTTTATTTAGGTTGTTACACAAGAAAGCCATACAATAGAATCTAAAAGGCATCAAACTATCAAGGAATTGTGAAGCCATTAGTCACTTAATGTTTGCAGATGACATCATAATCTATGGAAGAACCATTAGACAAGAAGTTGTAGCCATCGAAAAATTCTTATCAGCATATAAGGACTGGTCATGACAGAAAGTTAATAAGGAAAATTCAAGATTTACTACAGCTCCAATGCCCAAAGACAAAGGATTACAGAAGTCAAAAACATATTAGGACCAAAGAAAGGAACTAGAGATGGATCATATCTGGCATTGCCACACATGGTCCATGGATCCAAAACAAGATCATTTCAGCCCATTCTTTAGAAACATAAAAAAGAAGCTTCAAGGCTGGAAAACTAAGCTACTCTCTTATGCTGATTGGGCAACACTCATAAAATTCACAGCCCTAGAAATCCCAATTTATGCCATGCAATCTTTTCTTTTCATAAAGCAATTTTGCAGCTAGATGGACAACAAAATCAGGAACTTTTTGTGAGATCACTGAAAGGAACAACATGCCATGTATGTTAACTTCTGGGACTTCATATGTAGACAAAAATTGGTAGAACATCATTCTTCTCTGTGTAGAAACAACCATAAGGCTCCACAATCTTAAAGCAGATTCTAACATGTAGACCAATTATCAAAAAAAGGAGCATGTTATTTAGTGGGAAATAAGCAATTTGTTAACATATAGACTGAACCGTGGGTGCCCGACCTACCTAATTTCATAGTGAAAATGGAACATGACACGGATCATATACCAGTGCCACTTGCAGAACTTATTGATCAGGGAAACAACTCATAGAAAGAAGACCTACTTCACTCAATGTTCAACAATCAAATAGTTCAAGCTATTCTAGAAAACAAGATTCCAGTTTTCCAAACTGCTGACCAGATGACTTGGATCCCAAGCAACAATGGAACTAAGTCAACCTTTCAGGTTCATAGAAGTAAGTAATAAAATTGTTGAAAATGTATACCTGGAAAAGCCTGATTGGTGAAAACTATGGCATACAATTTCCATGAAAGGCAGAAAATGATTCTTTGGAGGATGGAAACTAATAGTCTTCACACCAAGAACCTCCGAGCAAGCAGATTCTCAATCACGTATGTTTTTTGCCCTGGTGTCAACAACGAAATGAATTAGAAACCCATCTATTCTTCATGTGCCCTCTACCTCAAACTATTTGGTTTACCAAATGGGGATTTAGAATTGGAATTTTTGCTCATCTCACCATTCAAGAATGGTTGCACAATATCTTGAATCCCACTTTACTCTTTGGCCCGCAATCCCCAGTTTCTTCCCACCTAATTTTGTTCACTTCATCAATTTGGAGGTGGAGGAATAAGGCACACTTTGAAAATGTAAACCTTGATCTACAAAGAGTCTTAAAGGAAGTCCTAGGTAATTTTGATGAATATCTTACTGTCAAGGTACACCATTCAAAAATAGTACCCCTGACCAAGAGCATAATGATTGCTAGAAATTGTCATTGGCTACGACCAAAAGAAGTAAAAATCAAAATCAATTTTAATGCAACTATGACACCATTAGGAGCTAGTATTGCAGTCATAGCTAGGATTAAGAATGTCATGGTATTGGAAGCAATGGTATCACAAGTAACTGATATAAATCCTTAGGTGGCAGAACCACAAGCAACAAGAGAGGCTACTATTTGGGCACATTCAAAGGACTAGAACTAAGTGGTCTTGGAGGGGGATTCACCATCGGTGGTTCATGCAGCCATGCTAAACCACATCAAGTCACACAAGTCAATCTACACTATAATTCAAGACATCAAGCACCTTCTTAATATACACATGGATTGGACAACTTTGTGACACAAATGAGCACTTTCAGGAAGCAATCTCCTAGGCTCAGTTAGGAAGTGAGTTCTAGTTGAGAAAAAATTCTCTGCCTCTGGTCCTTAGAATAGTTAATGCTTTTATAGCTTTCTCATTGTACCTTGTTTTTCAACAGCAAAAAAAAAAAAGAATGCTTTGTGTGGTTCTCATCTAAGTTCTTTGATTTTGAAATACCTTGGCAACCAAACAGCCAAACTAGCCTTGTTGACAATATACTTTAGAACATTTCTATAGACATTATGAGGAAAACTCAGCAATCCCTAATCCAATAATTAAAACACAAAAAGGTCATAACCCGAGGAAATATCTAATTTGGGAGAAAATTGAATGTAACGGTGAAATCATATCAATATTGTCACGTGATATCACAAACCAATAATAAACCACATTTAAATAAGTGGATCCTATTTAATTTTGTAACTACCATGAACAAGCAAGAAAATAATCACCATGTATAAAAAAGTAGGGTTCATTTTGTCCACTAGTAGGTTTATTATTAGATGGTTACACCACCTGACAATGGTAACGTCGTGTCACTGTTACGTCTAATATCTATCTAAGAATACAATTAGGAAGTTCAATTCTCAACTTATAAAAACATAACAACGATCAAGATTGATCCGATTTTCATCTATTTTGATCCAATAGTCTAAAATTCATCCCAAAAAATTTTTCTCTCTCAGAAACATTATATTCTCTACACGGTCCTCAATACCAGATAACTCAATCAATATACTCCTCAATGCAAAACAACCCTACTAATTCACTCCTACTTTTCTCTTATTTTCTCTCTGTTTACTTTAATTTTAAATTACATAATTAAAACAAAGAAAGATAAAAAGAATTACTATTTAAAAACCATAATTAAAAAAAAAAAAAGATAAAAATAAATTTAATATTGATTATCTCAAAATTTGTATTTTTAATCGTTATATTTAGTTGATATAAAATTATATCAATTTTGTTGAGCTATCCTACATTTTGGGCTAATTTGATATTTATTGGTACATGTTTGAAGTGCACTTTGTGTATATTATGTGAAATGTGATTATGGCCCTACGAGATGCAATTGTGGCCTTTGGGGTGTGATTAATCAGTTTGGGTTTGAATTTAGTACAAGTATTACTTGTTATGTTAGCAAGATGAACCGAGTATGATACTATGTATGTTCAATAGATGAATCATGTGAAATGTCGTATTTGATTCAAGATTCCGCAATTTTCTATCAATTGAGTTAGTTATTATTCTATCATACATAATTTGTCATTAAGTATATTATTTATCATCGTATTGTATATTTTCTCACATAATTAATTTCTCAAGCTGATCTGGAAGGAAAGAACCAGGATTGAGATGTCAATAATTGAAGATTTGTATCTATTCTTTTAAATATTGTAATACATAGTTTGGACATATTCATTTGTATATTTTGGAGACTCTATTTATGAGGTAGCGCATACAAGAAACTAAGGCGCTACAAAGAAAATGAAATTGAAGGACATGAGGGTTGTTTGATTTTAGGATTAGTTTTGTTTGGTAAAAGAATAAGAGTGTTTGTGTACAAGCCCTATATATTGTTGAAGGATAAAAGTGTCATTTATGAAAGAATATTGATTGACATCATTATTTTTGGGATGTATCAATAACATCTCAGATAGTAAGTGAAATGGACATATATAATACAAGAGGTGATAGTGATATTTCAAAAATTATTGGGGAGTTCCTCTAATTACATCATTTTTCAGGGAGTGTAATAATTAAAGGGTCTTAATTATGAAACAAAAGGTCTTAATGAAACAAATTCAAATAAAATGCATGTTGTCTACTTCCTCCTTATGAAAGATCAACACAACCAAATTAAGTTTCATCAAAACCAACAATCGGGTCGGGTGAAAATCATTAAACAAGAAAGGTTTATCTTAAGTTGAGTATGAATTCAGATCATCTTCAATATATTTTCTCTAATTTTTCTCAAAATACTTGATATATTTGTGAGTAAAAATGGATACAAAGTAAGTGTAGGGCCCTCTCGTATATATAATCAAACAATAAAGGTACAATAAGGATAAAAAAGTAAAAAGAAGGCAAAAAATGGCAAAACTCTATTAAACTAGGCTATAACTCCAGCACTCCCCTTCAAGCTAGGCACAAAAATATCAACTAAGTCAAGCTTGACAATCGAGTCCTAAAAAATGGGTAGAGTGACAGGTTTAGCGAAAACATCTGCAACCTGATCACTGGTCCTCATAAATAATAGAGTGACAATACCACAGCTAACCTTCTTCCTAAGAAAGTGAACATCGATCTCTTTATGCTTCGTCCCCTCGTGTCGTACAGAGTCAGAAACGAGCTGAATAGCAAATCCTAACTCGCCAAGAATCGATCATAGCCAAATAATCTCACACATGTCAAGTGTTAGTGTCTGATACTCTATCTCTTCTGACAAGCGAGAGACAACTGTCTACTTCTTGCTCTTCCAAGAGATAAGATTAGTCCCTCAAAAAGCACAAAAGCCCGTAGTAGATCGACTGTCACACGCTCCCCCATAATCTGAATTTGAATAACAAGGTAGAGAACCAATCTTAGATCTTGATGCATAGAAAAACCCAAGTCTAGGACAAGACTTGAAGTACCGAAGAATATGATATATTGTATCAAGACGAGGCTGACATGATCTGTGCATGAACTAACTAATTCGGCTGACAGCGAATGAAATGTCTGGCCTAGTATTGGCTAGGTAGATAATTCTACCTATCAACTTCTGATAGATAGTCGGATCTCTCAACTTCTCACCTTCAGCAGTAAACTTCAGGTTTGGAATTATGGGTGATGATGTCGGTTTTCACCCCAGTATCCCAGTGTCTGAGAGAAGATCCATAATATATTTTATCTAAGAAAGAACAATATCCCTACTGCTACAGACAACTTCAATCCCAAGAAAGTATCACAGAAATCTCAGGTCCTTCACATCAAAGGTCTTCCCAAAGTCTACCTTGACTTGCACAGCCCCAAAAAATATCATTCCAGTAATAAAAATATCATCAACATATACCAAAAGGATGACACACTGTCCAGAAGTATTCTGTCGAATAAAGCAAGTATGATCAGAATGACATTTGGTGAACCGTAAGCGTACAACTACACCACTAAAGCGAAAGAATCAGGCTCGTGGTGACTATTTCAGTCCATAAAGAGACTCATGTAGTCGACATACCTTTCCAACATACTCTCCCTTACCACGAAAGCCCGATGGTGCAGCCATATAAATAATCTCGTCTAGATTACCATGAAGAAACGCATTCTTTACATTTAACTGATGAAGAGGTGAAGAGTACTCCGCAGCCAAAGAAATAATCAACCGAATAGTAGTCAATTTTTCCACAAGGACAAAGGTAGCACCAAAATCACGACCTGATACCTGAGTAAAGTCCTTCGCCACAAGCCTAGCCTTGTGACAATCAATAGTATCATCTGCAAAAAACTTCAGGGTGTAAATAATTCGACAGCTAACAGGTTTCACCCCTTAATGTAAAGAGACAAGGTCTCACATATGATTATGCTAAAGAACATCCATCTCCGTTTGCATGACAAGAACCCACTGTGGCTCTCGTATAATCTCTGAAATAGAGCGAGGAACCGGTATAACTGATAAGTTCATACTATAAGCTCAAAATATAAGAGACAAATCACCATAAGAAACATAAGCAGAGATCGGATACAAAGTCCTAAGGGTCCAACCATAACAAAGAATTAGACGAATATCACGTTGCGGATAACGACGTCCTAAATCATCTTCTTCCACTGACAATGTCTCATCAGGTAAAGTAAATAGTTCAGTACCTGCAATCGCATTAGTACTAACAACAGGTGCATCAATGTGTTCAATGAACTGAGAAATATTCTCTGCATTGCCTGAGGTAAAAGGGACATCCATAGAGGGATGAAAGCGAGGGCGACAAACATAAACCTGCAAAGGAAGAGCGACTTTGTACTAATAAGGATAAATAACTCTGAAGGAGGATAGATTGATGACTCTATAGTGATAGTGACCAATGACTCTGGCTCATGTGGTAACGGAAGGGGTAGACACAATACTAGAAGAAAAATAAGGAATATGCTCAACAAAGGTAACATCTAGAATGTGATACATACGGCGTCTAACAGGATCATAACACCGATACCCCTTAGACTGATAACAACAACCCACAAAGACACAACAAATCGCTTTATCATCGAGCTTATGAGGAGTAGGAGACTGATTCTGAACAAAACATGTACAGCCAAAAATACAAAGAGGACCGAAAAAAAGTGTCCGCTCGAGAAATAAGACCTATAAGGGAGCCCTATGCTGAAGAACACGACTTAGTGTACGATTGCACATAAAGGTATAAGTCAAAACAGCAAAAAACCAATAAAATTTTGGTACCCCATACCTCTAAGCATACAACTTACCATCCCTATCAGACTTCTATTTTTTATTTCAGCAACTCTATTTTATTCAGGACTACATGGACAAGTGAGTTGTTGAAGGCTACCTTAAGAAAAAAGGTGAAACACTAAGACATTAGACACATATTCTTTGGTATTATACGAATGAAGAGCACAAATAATGACATCAAATTGTGTTTTAAGCATTTAGAGAAACTGAGTGACGAAAAGGAGTACATCAGACTTCCTATGCAGCAGGTAGACCCAAGTACAACGAGTATGATCATCTATAAATGTCACATAGTATCGAACACCTGACAGAGCAATAACAGGAGATGATCCCCAAATATCAGCGTGTATTAGATCAAATGACTTGGGTGATTGGTGCATACAAGGAATATAACTAGTCTGAACATGTTTCGATAGGGAACATATAATACAGTCAAGTTTACCACCAACACAAACATTGCTCAAAGTAAGAAATAACATATATAAATATTTAAAAATTTGTATGCCCAAAATGGTCATGTCACAACTGAATAGTTTGTGATGAAAAATCATAACGACAAGTACTAGGTAAAATACTAGTATGCAAGCTAGGAACGAATAAAAACAAAGCAGGTGGAGGTGGAGGAACTGGTGAAACTAGAGGTGAATCGCCTAGATAATAAAGTTCATCTCTCTCATGTCCCCTGATAATAATCCTTTTGGTACTCAGGTCTTGTAAATAACACAAATCAGATAAGAACATAATCGCACAATGAAAATCTCTGGCTAACTGATGTACAAATAATAGATTCATGACCAACTTTGGCGCATAAAAAATTGAACATTATGTAAAGTCATCTGGGAGATGGATTGTACCCTACTAACAATAGGGGCATGTGTCCCGTCTGCTAATTGAACTTATGTATATAATTGCTCGTCAAAAGTGGTAAAATGATGGGTCTCACCTGTCATACAACCATTCACACTCGAGTCCAACATCCAAATGAGAGATTAACTGGCGCAAGCATCAAAGGCACGAGGTATACTTGTAGTAGTCACAACAACAGTAGTCGAATCTTGAGAAGTTAGGGCTGACATAAGTATATCTATGCGAAAAGTGATAGCATTTATATCATTCTACCAAGGAGGAGCAGAAACAGTAGTAACAACAGTAGTAGGAGCAACAGCTGTAGGTGGTGGTGCCTCAGCAATGGCAACAATATGGCTACGAGGAGGCCGCTTAAGCTGCGCATGGAGCTTCGAGCAAGCAGCCCTGAGATGTCCTAGTCAACCACAATAATTGCACTAAGAAGAATCCCTCAGTCTATGCTGATTTGGGACACCCTAACAACGCTGGTCCGAGTGTTATCCACCCCTAGCTAAGGGTCCTGAACGAGACCCTGCGACAGCTGCAAGGGCTAAATAGTTTGCCCGAGGAGTCAAGGTCACAATTAGAAGTGATGCAATACGAACACAACGCTCATGCTTCTCAATTATCGCATACACCTCATAAATTGACGGAAGTCTCAGTATCGACAAGATCCAAAAATGAGGTCCCTCAAATTTATCACGAAGCCCCTTAAGGAACTTGTGAATCCTATTCTCTTGCTCTCTAGTATATAGGAATGTTGCTCCCTCGGGCTATATCCTCAGAATAACAGTAAGAAGACGTAGAATCTCATACTCAAGCTAGCACTAGATCAAATAGTCAAAATAATTCTAAACCATCATATTTCTCTACCGAGCATATAAGAACTCCTGAGAGAGCTCAAAAACCCAAACTACTCATCTTGACTAGGAATACATCTCTGATAATGCGCTCCATAGTTTTGAAACAAAACTATGAAACTGGTGGATCCTACAATCAGAGGGCTCCATCGAGCCAAATTACCATCTAAGAATAGGGCAGTTTTTGGAGAACCACGTAGAATATTTAGGGTTGTCATCAGCCGTATTTGGGTGAGATCCCGTCATCCAACCAAGCTTCCCTACACGGCTTGAGAAAAGCTGAAATGAGCGTGACCACTCAGCAAAGTTATGGTCATTCAACAGTTGTGTTATAACCTTCTGAGAGATCATACCCGGCATTGCTGGTAATGCAACTGTGTTGGTATATACAGTATACTGGTTAAACACAAAAGTTAGAGAATCATGCGGTACATTTTAGGTGGAAGTACTAACAACAAAGGTCTTAACAGTATAGGTCTCAACGATAAAAGTCTCAAGTCCCTCAGTAGTAGTCATAGCAATAACAATACGTGGGCACTTATGACAGAAAAACTCTAAAATAAAGGGGCAAAATAAGGGAGAATAATATACCTCCAGTTGAGCAGTTGCAATAGATAAAGAAAGCCAGAAAGCTCTCAAATAATCAGGTCACAGTGCCCAGAAATCCGATAAATATAAATAAATGATATACTGCATCAAAAGCAGATCAACGGTGAAGAGGATTCAACCCCTCTTAAAAGGTCCTAGATACTACAACCCTAGAAAAAAGAAGGTAGTGGCACGAAGAGATGGCAGCACTACAACAAAAAGCGTGAGGTACGATGGCATACGAAGGAGCTGTGACGAAGAGCGTGACCCGACAATGAGCTGGTGAGCTGGAGTAGGTATTGTGTTGGGTTCAGGGCTGGTCTGGGTTCGTCGCTAGGTTGGGCAGTGGGTCGCTAGGTGGGTTACTGTAAACCCCCACATGTTTATAGTAATATCATGTTAAAGGTGTATAGTAATTAATATATGTAATGGCGTAGGAAATACTAATATTGTAAATAATAATTAAAGTTGGTTTAGCTCAGGAATATACGACATAATTTGTAAAAGAACTTCTATCAACTAGGTTTGGGGTGCAAATGTATGTTGTGTAAGTTTGGGTTGACTTTGGAAGGGTTTAGGATGAATTGGAAATGAAAAACAGAGGAAATAGGCAAAACTGGGTAAAATCGTACCGGTACTGTATTCCAGAGCAAATTGGTCCAGAGAGTTAGATGTATCAGTACAGCCGAAAGGGGTTTAACAGTTTAATGTCACAATTTGGGGCCCGATTTCCACCCTATAAATACATTAGGACGCCTCCTTAGCCTTTATTTCGGCCCTTCTAACCCTAGAAATACTTAGAGAGGAAGAGAGAAGGAAAAAGCATAAGATCAAAAGGGCAAAAGAAGAGATTTAAGAGTGATTCAAGAATTAAAACTTAGCTTTTCAAGAACACAAGGCAGGGGTTTTTCTTCCATTCTTGTTCATTGATATTAAGGATAATAAATATGTATGTTTGGACTCTTAATGATATGTATGTGCTATGGGTTCCTTGTTTCTTAATATTCTTGCAAGTTTTGTCTTGTTTGGAGCAAAATTATGGTGGGGGAACCATAAAAACCCTAGTTTTTTTTAGGAATGTGGATTTCTCTCTCAATATTCACTAAATCTTGGTGTTAAAAACTCTAGAGTTTTGTGTTGAGTAATGAAATGATATTATTGTTGATCTCTTTCAATTTTCTTAATTGGTTATTGAAAGTGTCACATGCCAAATTTGGGGATTTTTTAGATATGCTTATAAATTGTGTAAATTGGTATGGTGTTGAGTGTTGAAATGAAATTGTGGATGATATCTTCTACCTTTTCCTAAATTTGGTCCCTTGAAAATATCACTTATGAGAATTGGGAATTTTTCTTGGAATTTTCTTATAAATTAGGGGTTTGTGGAATTGTTAGGTATTTTAGAAAATAGTGGGTAATGTATTGCTTGTATGGTTGTTTGGACGAACATGAGTTAGAGGTTCCTTGTAAGGATGCTCATTCCTTCTCAAGAGGTTCCTTATAAGGATACTTGAAAGACTTAACCTTGAGGGTGAGAGGTTCCTTATAAGGATGCGCATTCCTTCTCAAGAGGTTCCTTGTAAAAATGCTTGAGAAACGTAATCTTGAGGGTAAGAGGTTCCTTGTAAGGATGTTCATTCCTTCTCAAGAGATTCCTTGTAAGGATGCTTGAGAAACTTAACCTTGAGGGTGAGAGGTTCCTTGTAAGGATGTTCATTCCTTCTCAAGAGATTCCTTATAAGGATGCTTGAGAAACTTAACCTTGAGGGTGAGAGGTTCCTTGCAAGAATGCGCATTCCTTCTCAAGAGGTTCCTTGTAAGGATGCTTGAGAAACTTAACCTTGAGGGTGAGAGGTTCCTTGTAAGGATGTTCATGCCAAAAGAGGACAGTATGTGATTATCTCAAGAGGTTCCTTATAAGGACGCTTGAGAAACCAAACCTTGAAGGTGAGATGTTACTTGTAAGGATGCTCTTGTCTTGAAGAACAATATTATATCATGTGTGGGAAATGGTTTATATTGTGAAAATGGATGTTTATTGAAACTTGGTTGTTATTGTTCATTTCTATTACTATTGCCACTTAAACTTGAGATCCGTTGTAAAATATCTCTGTTTTACTTCAAATATTATATATGCTAGTTGCGAATTGAGATCGGCCATTTTATATGCTTTCATAAACCTTGTTCGAGTTTGGAATGAATGTTGCTACAGAACTTCGTGCTCATCCCCTACAAACAACATATTTCAAGTTTGTGTCTAGAGGAGGAGTTTGGAACTGACGAGCCGAGACAGTAGGAAGCCTTGATAGCGGGAGACACGAATCCAGAGGTGGATGCTTAGGATATACACTTCCTTTTGTTCTAGGCTAGAACATTCTTCTAAAAAATTATAAAGTCTAGATGTCTTTTGTAATTCTGCTATAAGTTCATAATTAATTCTTTTGGAATGTAAATGTCATGGTTTGGGATACTCTTGTGGGATAATGATATATATTTTATGAATGACTTATGAAGTTTTATTTATTGATGGATTATTGTTAGTGCTCTCATGATGTAGATGATTTTAGAATGTAAAGTTGTCCAGGGTGGTATTTGGGACGTTAAAGTTACTGGATGGCTAGGATGGGCAGTGGGTCGCTGCTAGTTGGGTCGTTGGGTTATTGGGTGTATGTTTGTCGGTGGGTGTGGCCGGGGTTATAGGGCAACGGCTGTCGTTGGTTGCTGGTGGTGATTCTGGCGTTGGGGTTGCTTTCAGTGTGTAGGCTGTGGTTGGGTGCTTTCTGGTCTTTTGGAGTTTGGTGTTGATTTATGTTGGGTGTCGATGGGTTTTGCTGCTAGACTGATTTTGCTGCTGGGGTGTCGGCGGGATTATATTTTGGGTTTTGGGATGATGTTTGTCGGTGGGGTGGTGGCTAGACTGGCTGGTTGTTGTCGGTGCTTGTTGGAGTAGTGTGGTTTCGTTGGAGCAATGTGGTTGTCACTGATCTGGACCGGGGCAGTCTCGATGTGGTGGCAATCTAGTGGCTGGTAGCTAGTAGTTGGAGACAATTGCAACGTGGAGGAAAGGCTAGGGTTAGGGTTGGCGGTTAAGAATGGGAGAGAGGCTAGGTTGGTTTTGATACCAACTTGATATATGTGTGAGTAAAAGGGGATATAAACTAAGTGTAGAACCCCCGTACATATAATCAAACAATAAATGTATAATAAGAATAAAAAAGGCAAAAAATAGTTAAACCCTAATAAACTAGGCTATAACTCTAACAAAAATGATAGACTACCCATTGTGTATTTATCACAATCTACTAATAGATAGTGAATCTCACGTAAATTCATGACAAGTAATTTACCATTGAATATCATAGAGGATCCAAACCAAAACGACTACATCCCCAAATGTTCTATTCAATTCGAGTAGAGCATAAGCAGCCCAAGTACAAAAGAGTACAATATGTAAATTGCCCAAGCCCAAGTTCAAAAGAGTACAATATGTAAATTGCCCGAGCAAAAAAAAAGAGCATGGATTACTATAAAATGAAGTTTAATTAACCAAAAAGGTTATTCGAGTTTCTCACATTGTAGCCGGATTAGAGGAGAGCCAAAGAATTAGAGCACAAAGAACCAAAACAAGTGGTATAAGGTGAATAACATTCTGTCCTGATGACTTATGCTTGGGAGAGATTTCCTTCTTGGTGGCATCAGAAATGGGATCATATGTGGGCAAGTCATCGGAAACCGGAGGTTTCGGTGATGGAGAACCGTTTGTAGCCGGCAACAAGTTGACCAGGAACTCGTCAGAAAATCGGGCTGTGGTGCTCGATGATCTATACATCTCTTCTCATTGAGAAACAGCAAAAGAAAGAGGGTGAATTGTCAAGACTGTAGATGGCAATGGGTGTAGAGCAGTGTCACATGGTTTTATAGAGTAGCAAATGGGCTGAAAATCTGAACCAAAGAGAAGCAAACCCTTTTGGGTTCATTATTCAGAGAGAGAGAGAGAGGTGCATCTGGATTTGGATTCGTGAAGGTGTCTGACTTAGAAGCAGCTTCGAACGTAATTGAAGGCATGCATGTGATGGATGCGTTCACTATAAGGCTTGCATACATTATTCTAAGCACAGAAGCAACCCCGAACACCCTAGAATCATAGAGATAACAACATACTACGTTATTGTTAACACGGAGGCACAAACCTACTTAAGGACTAGAGCTGTCCATGGTCTGGGGCAGCCAATGTTGCACGCAACCTGGCCTAAAATTGGCACTTGGACTAGCCCGTCCCGGACTATGGCCGAGCCATGTCATTGTTAGTTGCGCAACCCGGATATCCGGACCATCAATCCGGCCCAAATGTGTTGCTGAAGTGTTTTTATGTAGACCTCTCAACAGATTGAGTATGACCCGAATTGTTCTATATCCGATTAAATTTTTACTAATTCAATATGATCTAATTATCCAACGGATTTAAAAAATTCAATTCACATTCGAATCCATTAATTTTCAAATACCGAATTTGATCAGATTATAACAAAAGGCACATGTCCATAAAAATTTAACAATAAAAATTTGGATAATGAACTAAAAAAAGGAGGGAAAATAAAAAAATGAAGTGAAATTAAGATGAAAAACTAGACAAGAGAAGGAAATAAAATGAAAATGAAAATGAAAAAAGTGGGTCATACATTATGATATTCACTCCATTTTTACTTGTTTTTCAGTATAAGTATAATATATGTGTGATATTTATTTACATAATATATTTTTTTTATTCGGGTCGAATTATTATAAATTTATATCCGAATTCATTTAAACAACTCTAATTAAATTCGGGTCGAACCAAATTAATAGATTGAAAATCTGATCCATGTCCATTTAAATGAATTCAAATTCATATTTGGATTAAAATCTTATCCATTGACCTGCCTACTGCAGAGAACATGAGGAAATAACATGACATAATGAGAATTTCGAAGATCATGTTGTAAAGAGGGTACTTCCCAGCAAAATGCGTTCCTTAGAAATCCATGGTTCCAGTCTGAACCAGGTTGCAGGTTCAAGTATCACAGAATTGAAAACAAGGTGTTAAACCTATTTATTTATATAGATATAAATTGTAGAAAAATAAAGACCAGTAGCATTCTAATTGCTTGACATTCAAGGGTTAAACCAAAATACGAAACCAAAGAAAAAAACAATCAAAATATAAATCAATGTCCACCAAAAAAATTTAACACAATGAAAAGTAGTAAGCATGCAATTTGAGACCAATCATAAGGTATATCGCCAAAAAAATATATTATTGGAATTAAAAAAAAAAAGAAAAAAAAACCATAAAATACAAGGGCTAAGAGTTATAAAAAAATTATGGATAAAATTATCGCCAAATTCATCTAATTTCATATAAAGGTGAGATACAGCTCGTCGAAGGGTCACACAATGCTAATTGTTACTTCTTCTCTCCCATTTTTTCTCTATCTCTATTAATCACTCTCTCAACTTCATCTAGCGTAATAATCTCATTTTGATAAGCTTGTCGAAGGGTCACACAATGCTAATTGTATTTAAACTTTTTTCAACTCAATAATTTTTTTCATTTTGTTTTATGACCTTTTACTGTTGAACAGATCACTATTATTAGAAAGAAGTTTCAGGAACATTAGGGATGCAAACAATGGCGGGGGGACATTGGGGTCAGGGTGGTCACAGGCCCACCTTCAACGTTTTGTACAAAGTGATATATATGCTAAATATTGCTCAAATGAGTGTTTCATTGTCCATTATTGTGTAGACTTGTATCTTAAATGATCATAAACACGCTATTGACATGCGATGATGTCTCGGATTTGACGGCCCAAGCCCGGCGATCGGCGATGGGTTTAACAGGTTAGTTAGATACTTGAAGTGAGCGATCAAGCCAAAGTTTAGAGAAGACACAAGAGATAAGTGGTTCGCCCCAATCGATGGACTGTGGTTACATCCACTATAACGAAGCCTCTTGCTCCTTGAAGGTGTATATTAAATTCTGAGAGTTATTGGGAAAATGGGGGAGAGGTCTGGTAAACAATTACGTCAGCTGGACAATAGGATTATCCTTCCATCTACCGCCGAAGTTCCTTGTCAAGAGTCCCCCCCCCCCTTTTGTGGAGTGATACTGTTCTCTTTATACTAGTCCCTGCCCTAGGGTTTTCCAGCGACTCCTCCTCTTACTTCTTCGACTTGGTGTGTACCTTTCGTCCTCTCTCTGCCATAGGATCCTGCAAGCCGGCACCACTGTGGTTACTGTTCCTACGACGATTCGCACCACCACTCCCAGCAGGCGGGTTTGTCTGTCCTTGATTACAGAGGTGGTCCTCCTCTTTATACTAGTCCCTAGACGCGTGGCCTAGTGGGGTGCATTTCAGTGTTAGGGTTCGGCTTGGGTTGGACCACTAAGCTCGCCTGGGCTTCCCTTATACGTTAGATGGGGTTGTTCCTGTTGATCTGGATATTAAGAAAATAGGACGTTCCAGGCCCGCAGGGCTTCTATTTTGAGGGCGGCCCATAATCGAGAATCTTATCCCGATCAGTTGCCCCCCAGCCCCTAGTCAGGATGATGACGCTATCTCTGGCCTGGAGTTATGAAGTGTCTTTTCCAAATCGATTCTGGGCCCGGTCTGGGCTGGGCCGAAGTTAGCCGGCTGCGAATTGTACTTGTGTTGCCAGCGGTTGAACCTCAGTGATCTGTCTTGTCATGGACTCAGACGTTGTGTATAAGAGGATGAACCTCTTTGCCTATCTGGATTTCGTGTTTCCCAAGAGTTTCTTCATGTCTCCTTCCCTTCGATTGTCGTGGCGCCTTGTTCTAGGTTTCTTGGCGACGTAGAGCATTTCCGACTTTGGTATTCTTCTATCTATAGCCCTTCACTAGGTACGTCTTCTCTTCCTTTCCTTGGTTGACTCGACCTGGATCCCTTCGATCCTCCTTGGTGGGGTTTCGGGCTCCGTTTCCTGATCTGGAGGTTTAGTTTCTTTAAGAATCGTCCCGGTGCCCTTTCCTCCCTTTTCCGTTTTATAGATCGTTTCTCCGTGCAGCGGATTGGTTCCTTTAACTCCTAGGGTCAGGACCCTCTGTTTGTACCAGATTGTATATCACACTTGCCTTCGCTCCCTTTTAACCTGCAGTCTAAGCTCTCAATGGGAAAGTTTGTAGTTTCCTCTGAATTCGAATCTATCGACGAGCGGGCGAAAGAGGCCTTGGCGGCTTCTAGTAGTGGTCGTTCTTCCTCTTTAGGGGACGAGGCTTCTGGGTCCATCCCCGGGACTTCGTCCTCGATACCCCCTTTAGATGCTAATCCTCTTTTCGCCTTGCCCCCCAGTTTGTGCGTCCAGTCGAGAAAAAGGGGGTCCATGCCGGTTCCACCTACTGTCCCTAGAAAGAGAATCCGACGCGACCATTCCAACCTGTTCTGCTGCTCCGAGGATACTCCTAGCTGCCTCAACGAGGAGGACTTGGAGGATTTGAGGAGGGAGTACCAATTTCCTGAGTCTATATCTTTACATTCTCCCGAGGGGCACGAGAGGTGTAACTCCTCCATCCCTGGTTTGACATGTTTCTTCGAGTCCGCGTTTCAGGCCAGTCTCCGTTTTCTTGTTCACCCTTTTATCCGAGACGTGCTTGCCTTCTATAACATCTACCCAACCAGGCTTTCTCCTAACTGCTGGGGTCTCCTGGTCGGTTTTTTCATCCACTGGTTTGAGAGTGGCCGTCTATACCTGAATTCGCCTCCTTGTTCCAACTTAAGTTTTCTCCATCCTTGGATTTCTGTTATTTCGCCCAGAGGGTGAAGGCGAAGACATTAATCTCTAGGCTTCCTTCTTCCAATAAGGGGTGGAAACCCAAATTCTTCTTCATAAGGGGGGATTCTTGGGAGTTATCCGGGGATCGTGGTGACGTCCCCCGAGTTCCCAGATCTTGGAGGGTTTTGAGAAATATCAATAAGACCAATTTAGCAAGCAGTTTTTGTTATGCCTTTGATCTTCGAGCCCTTACTAATTTTTGACTGGCCTCGCAGATTTTTGCCCTGTCCTGAATGCTGAGGAGGTTGCACGAGTAGCCAAAGCCAAGGCCTTAGGGGATCAATCTTTCGCCGATCTAGTGACTGAAGAGAATCTTGCTAGGCACGGGTTAGGCCTGCCCATCGCTCTTTCCGACGAGGAAGTATCTCTGCCTGTTTCTAGGCCAGAATCTATGGACCCCGGCCTGATAATGTCGATTTTCTCGGACTCAGAGGGATCGAGGAAGAAGAGGAAACTGGTGAAGGGGGTGCAACCTCCTCCGAATGCGTCATCTCCACCTGGTCCGAAGGCTGCCACTTTGGGAGGGAGTCGAGAGGATCCTTCAACTATTCGGCTCGCTCCCTCCTCTCCTTTGCCCGTTGATCCTACTGAGAGCGAGGTTTCTCCCGGGGCGTCCTCAACAGAGTTGTCTGGGGCTGTACTGATTTTGGATGTTCCTCCCCGACCTGTCTCTTCATGGGGCGTCAGGGAGGAAAGCGCCCCTCCTCACTCAAATCGCGTTGCGGTGGCTGCTACCACCATGTCTGACCTGATTCCCATATCGAATTCCCGGGAAGCCATGCGTGTGCCATTCCAAAGGAAGATCGAGCACACTTTTCAGACCATGGCGGAGGTATCTTGAGATTTTGCTGATCCCTTCGCCTCCTCGTGCGATTTCTGTTATTTCCTGTACTAGCTGGGTCTTTTTATTTTTCAGTCCCTCACCTGCGTGAAGATAATGGGTCTCCATTATGAGCAAGAGCTTGCAAAGGTCAGAGAGCCTCTAGACGCAGTGATTGTAGCTAAAGAGGCGGCCGAGGATAAAGTGAAGCTATTGTTGTCCGAGGCGGCCGAGATGAAGAGGCTTTTTGAAGAGCTGGACGCCCATTTCTAAGATCTCTTAAATCTGAAGAAGACCGAGCTGGCTGCGAAGGAAGATGAGCAGAGGAAGAAGGATGCCTATCTGGCGACTAGAGATGCTGAGTTGAAGGCAAAGGGGGCCGACCTAGATGCCAAGGACATCGAGCTATCTTCTCTGAAGACAAGGGTTTCAGACCTCCTGAGGGAGGGTGCTGTGGCTTTCATTAATGGGTTTGTGAACTTCAGGGATCAGGCCGAGGAGGCTTACCCGGATGTCAATTTTTACTGCTTTGCCCCTCGCCTTGAAGGTTTGAAATCTGTTGAGGCAGCCAGTTCCGAGAAGGGGGCTACTGTGCCCGAGGAAAAGCCAAGTGCTGATAAGACCATGGGGTAGGCCGCCGATGTAGGTCCCACTATTTGAAATGGCTCTGTTGTATTTTGTTGTTGATGTCTCTTTCTAGACAATGTATTCGTATTCCCGGATCTGTTATGGTTGTTGTTTTTCTCTCTTTATTGAATGAATGAACTTCTTCTATGATGGGATGGTTGTTGTTTTGAACCTAGTTGCGGTATCCAGCCAAACCACCTAACCATCCCCCCTCTCTTTTTTTGGTAGGATCGGTTTTTGGTAATCATGCCATCCGGCTGAGCCTTCTAGTCACTATGTAACTGTACTGGTATCTTCCGGGGCTATCTTGATTTTTTCTTGCTTCTTTTCGTGTAATACAGGTATGATGAATGTACCTTCTTGAGATCGTGCGCTGTAGGCGGAATCAGTGGCTCCTTGACCGTGGTGTCTGCAATTCTCCCATGCTGCCACGTGTCCTTCCTCTTAATGCGAAGGACGTGTACTTAATGCGCCTGCCACAAATGTGGGGGGCGTTCCCGACAGGCCTATACGTTGGCCCCACCTCTTGTTGACGACTGACTTTCCCTGGGAGTCAAAGTTTCCCGCTTTTTCCTGCAATTGTAATTCTCTCCTATTTCGTTGCCTTAGGGAAAAATGCTTCTTTCTTCTTTCTCATACTTTTTGCTGCTGTCATGGCTGCAAATCCTTCCTCTCCGTGCAGGATCATGGCGAGGCTTTTTCCCGAAGGGGAGGTTAGTGTTATTGGGGAAGAAGAAGTCCATGCTATCGCGGTGCGCTTCGACTTTCCCCCTGGGGTGGTCGTTCGCCATGCCAGCTTGCGTCCGTTCCACTGTTCGGTTGGAGATGGAATTTGCCTTTTCGAGGTCCCTTTCCTACTAGGGCTTCGGCTTCCCCTTCCCCCGTTCATTGGCGAAGTGCTGCACTTCTTCGGCTTTTGCCCAGCCATGCTCTTACTGTCGGCCTGAGCGGTCCTTCTGACTTTCATGGCGGTGTAGGGGAGACTGTTCCCTCAATCCAGGGCTACCATGCTAGAATTTCTCCAGTTTTTTCACCCCGAGGAGGTGTCTGAGTTCTACCAATTCGTCCCACAAAGAGACGGGAAAATTCCTATTCGAGACCTTCCGCTGGATCCTGAGGGGTGGAGGAGGAGGTACTTCTTTGTTTCTGGAGTCAGTTGGGAATTCGGGGCTCAATTTCTAGTCTCTGCGAGGGTTCCCATGGAGTGGGGGCAACGTAGGAACATAGGTGAGTTTGCGCAGATAATGGTTGGTTAGACTTCCCATTTGGCACTTGTCATTCACCATGTTTGTTTGTGCCATTGCAGGTGAGCTCCTGCCTTTGACCGCTGGGGAGCTGGTTCACGTAAACCAGGCCCGAGCCCTTCTCCCTTTTTCTTTCCGTGATTCAGTTCACCCCGGGCTGTCTCCGGCTTCAAGTGGCCGTAAGTTTTCGGCGCCTTGCTCTCACTTTTCTATTCTTAGCTCGTTCATTGACCCATTTTATTTTTGACTTCTCTCTACAGTTCCTTCCTACTTGGTCACTCAGCGGGACATGATCATAGAGTGCATAGTCGAGAGGAGGCGGGCCAGGAGCTCGAAACCCCTGGCAAAGAGGGCCAGGTCAGGGGGAGTTCCAGTCATGCCTCTGGTACAAACCCTGCTGAAGCTCCCGTTCCTCCGCCTATTCCCGGAGCTGGGGTAATTCCTCCTCCGCCTTCATCAGGAGTCGAGATATCCACTCTCCCGCGTGCGCCTGAGGTGGGGGCATCTACTTTCCGGCCTACGCCTGGTGTTGGAGCTGCCACGGCAGGCATCGTTGTGGCTGACCCCCCGGGGGGACGTTCGCCGTGGCTCTTTGCTCGCTGGTGCGGTCGATTCCAGCTTGGTTCGAGCTTCCCTTGCTCCCGTTCATGACTCAAAGGGCAGCCTGCTTAGGGACGTGGGCCTGAGTAGCCGTGCTTTGATGGGGTTGATTCCTCGTGCTGACCTGCGAAGTTCTGTCGAGCTTCCTTTCCAAGTCCGGACTTGCAATGCGCTTCATGCGCTCCTTGAGGTATATCTGAGTTACCATTATTATTTGGCCTCGCTTCTCCTGCACGGCTGATCTTTTCTATTTACAGTCCGCCACGCACGTCTGCGCTCTTGGGAGAGGGATCCACATCTTGAGAGAGAATGCCTAGAGGAGGTCACCCGAACTTCTTGAGGCTAGCCAATGTAATTCCGAGCTCTTGAGTTGGGGCTTGGAGACCGAGAGGGAATTGGAGCAAGTTCTCGAGCAGCGGGCTCAGATCTTCAAACAATTAGTTGCCAGTACTTCTGCCGAGGTGTCTTTGAGGGGGGAGTTAGCTCGCGCGAAGGAAGACAATTTTGCCCAGTCCGAGGAGCTGTTGAGCTTCTCTCTTGGGCAGTCTTTGCTGACGGACCAGTTAAAAGAATCACAAGCTGTCATTGCTGACCTGACAAACTCATTAGCTGCTGAGCGCCAATTAGTCGAGGACCTCCAAAAATCGATCGAGAAGGCCGGGTTGGAGGCTGCTCGGGCCTTTATAGATGGGTTCTTTAACTTTGCCGATCAGGCGATTGAAACCTTCCCCAACCTGGATTTTAAGCATTTTCGGCCGAGGTTCGACATTCCTCCAAGTGGTGGTGGTGCTCCAAGTGGGGCATCTCCAAGCGATGCTTCTCCAAGTGGCGGTGCTCCTTCTGACCAGGCCTAAAGTTTGGCCTCCTTGGCCTTTTGTTCTGCTGTTACTTGTAAACATTGTAACTACTTCTTTTGATAATGAATATTCTCCTTCTTGTGAGCCTTTATTCGTCCTTCTTCTTGCAATGAAGTTTCTCTTTCCCGGTGTGATAACGCGCCTTAGATGGTCTTGTATTCCTTTACCCCCTTTATTCTGAAGGGGGCCTTGGCCTGTTTTGAGAGGAGGTGTCCTTTGGGCTTCCGCTAATGTTACGTGGGTGCGGCTATTGACGGTTTCTCACCATTTTTTTTTAAAGGCTGGTTGTATTAAATGAGGCCTAGGGTGGTTTAGCCACCATCCCGAATCCTGCGCCTGCATTTAATGCAGCCCCTCACCTGCAGTATTCCAGCAGCCGCCAGATTGCGCTATTTATTTGCATACGCCTTGGGTCTTAGCACCCTTATCACTTCTCCTTCGTTCGAAGTTTACCTATGCCTCCCAGTTCTTTGGCGATGGACTCCTCTCCTCTCTTTAAGCATCACGCCCGCCAATCCCTGAGTGGCGACTGGCGCTCTATACTCCTCCTTCCTTCTTCGCTTACCCCCACATACGTCGAAGGTTTGAAGGCCCGATAAGATTTCCTTAAGGGTCTGGGTGTTAGGGCTCCCACCCCCGATGAACCTTGTAGTATGTTAACCCCCGGTGAGGTCGCCTTTTTTTAGGGTGCCTTTGAGTGTGGTCTTCGACTCCCCCTTCACCGAGACATCATTCGCCTGCTTTCCCACCATGGCATGTGTCCTTCTCACCTTTCCCCTTCGAGGTGGGCTGCTTTGATTGGTTTCTTCATCTTCTGGTGGATGCAAGGCTTTGAGGCCTTTCCTACGGTTTTCGAGTTCTTCTATTTTATGGATCTTTCTTTCGACTGGCCTCCCTTCTTCAGTTCTTTGAGCTTCAAGTGGTATTTTTACCCAACTTTGGTTGCCGACATCCCTGACTCTCCTGAGGGGTGGACCCAACATTTCTTCGTCGTTTCTGAGGACTCATAGGTACCCTCAGCTGGTGAAGGCGAGCGCCTTCGGGTCCCTCAGTCTTGAACAAGCTTTCGTGAAAGAGGTGAATAGCCCTATCTTCTTCTCTTCATCTTGTTATAAGTTCTGTTTTTGGCCTTACCTTGAGTTGATTTTCCCTATGTAGGTATACCTGCACTCATTTCGTTAGAGGCGTTCCACGTCAGTGTGGTTGAAAAGGCTTCTCCTGTTTCTTACCCTACTCTCGTCACCCTTCAGAACCTTATCCGCTATGGTTTGGGCAGTGGATCTTCTCGAGCACAAGTGGTGGCTTCCCTTTCTCCTGATCAGAGTGTTGAGGTTGAATCTCTGGAGAAGAGATTGTCGGAGGTGGAGAGGAGAATGGACGTTCTGATTGAGGAGAACGCCCGACTGAAGGACGCGGTTGCCAAGTTTGAGGAAGGTCATAAGCAGAAGGATGTTGCTTTGCGAGGGTGGAGGGTTTTTCTGCAACTTCTATGTCCCGGTTATGATGGTTGTAGCTTTTACGTCCATGTCGGACGTTTTTATGCTTTTGTGACTCTTAAAGTCATTGGAAGGTTTCTCTTTCTTTTCTCCCTTTTTTTTTTGTAACCGCTTGGGAGTGGGATGTAATTTTGTCTTTTCTTGAATGGAAAATACTTTTGTTTTTCTGTGGATCTTGCTATTCTTCCTTCTTTTTAAAGATCCTAGTTATTTCCCCCCCCCAAGCCCCAAGCGAGGGCTTGTCTATGCTGACAGTTGGTTGCAACTGATCCTGGTTGTTCTTTTAGGCGGGTCGGAGAGTCGGGCCATTCTCGGGCTTATGAATATTTAAGCTAGAAAAAAATTTTAACGACCCCGAACGTTTAGGCCGGAGTGCCTTGTCGAACCTCGGCTTGCGAGCTCTTTTTGCTCTTAGGCGGTGGAGTCTTGCTGAAGCCGAGCCTGCGGGCCCTCATAGGCTGAAAAGCCTGGATTACGAGCCTACGAGCTCTCTTAGGCTGAAAAGCCTGGATTCCGAGCCTACGGGCTCTCTTAGGCTGAAAAGCTTAGATTCCAAGCCTACGGGCTCTCTTAGGCTGAAAAGCCTAGGTTCCGAGCCTATGGGCTCTCTTAGGCTGAAAAGCCTGAATTCCGACGGCTATTCTCTTCGTAAGGACTCCAAAAGTTTTCATTGATTTCTCATAGCAAATTTTTTACAATTGCATTGTTTGTGATTACAAAAGCTTCGTAGGGTGTTACTGATAGTAACGCTTCAGGTTATCCACGTTCCACGAGTGTGACAGATTTTTCCCCTCCTCAGTCTGCAGCTCGTAGTTTCTCGGTCAAACTACCCTTTTTATGACGTAAGGCCCTTCCCAGTTAGGCCCGAGCTTACCATGGGTCGGGTCTTTTCTTGCTAGGAGTAGATTTTTCAATACCAAGTCGCCTTGTTGGAAACTTCTCCTCCGAACCCGCCTGTTATAAAATCTGGTTGTGCTCCTTTGGTAGGAGAAAATTCGCTGCAGCGCTTCATCTCTTTTCTCATCGAGGAGGTCGAGGTTGATCAGCAGGGATCTTTCATTTTGCTCGGGATTGAAAAGGTCGGCCCTGATTGAGGGCATGCCTTCTTCGACCGGGGCCACCGCCTCAGTCCCGTATGCTAGGCTGAAAGGGATCTCGCCGGTGGCGGTGCGCACTGTCGTCTGGTATGCTCATAGCACTACCGGTAGTTGCTCCACCCATTGGATTTTGGATGCCTCCAACCTGGTCTTGAGAGCTAGTTTGATCGTTCGTATTGTCACTTCGGCCTGCCCGTTGGCTTGGGGGTGAGCTGGAGCCGAGAAGTAGTTCTTAATCCCTAGTTTGGCGCAGAAGCCAGTGAAAGTCGGGTTATCGAACTGATTCCCATTATCTGAGACTAGCGCCCTAGAGATACCAAATCGGCAAATAATGGATTTCCAGATGAAGTTCTTTATCTTATGCGTTGTGATCCTAGCCAGGGGTTCAGCTTCGGCCCACTTTGTGAAATAGTCAATCGTGACTACAACGAATTTGCATTGTCCTACCCCTACGGGGAAGGGTCCCAGGATGTCCAAACCCCATTGATGGAAAGGCCAGGGGCTGACCACTGGAGTTAGGAACTCTGGCGGGCAGTGCGGCAGGTTACCATGCATTTGGCACGCTTGGCACTTCTTCACCATTTATTTGACATTTTTGGACATGGTTGGCCAAATATAGCCTTGTCATAACGCCTTGCTTGCTAGGGTTTTTGCACCAATGTGGTTTTCGCACATGCCTTCATGGATCTCTCTCAGGATGTAATCCGCCTCTTTTCCTGTCACACATTTCAGTAAAGGAAAAGAAAAATCTCTCTTATACAGGTTACCTTGGGCTATCGTGAATCTGGCCGCTCTGACTTTTAGTTTCGACGCTTCTTTTGGGTCGCCTAGCAACACTCCATCTTGCAGGTAGGATATGATTGGGTCCATTCAGGAGGTATTCTCCTCGATGGCCATGGCTTGTTCTTCGTCTCCCCATTCCTCTTCGAGCCGTACGCTGGGTTCAGCAAGGACCTCGATGGGTACGCGCCCTAGTGACTCAAGTCTAGCGGTGGTAGCCAGTTTGGCCAGAGCGTCGGCCCTGGCATTAGCGTCCCGGGGTATCTGAACCAGCTCGGCAGATATGAATCTCCTCAGTAGGCCCCGCACTTTCATCATGTATAGGGTCATCTTCTCATCTTTGACGGCGTATTCGTCCTCGACTTGCCTGACTATTAGCTGCGAGTCGCTGTGGATCACTATTTATTGTGCCTCCATCGATAGGGTCAGGTTTAGTCCTGCTATGAGTGCTTCGTATTCTGCCTCATTGTTAGATGCTTGAAAATCGAATCTTAAGGCATACTCTAGGTCATACCCTTCTGGCGAAGTAAGGATGAGGTCGGCCCCACTTCCCTACGCGTTTGACGCTCGGTCTACATACAACCTCCAGGTCGGAACATCGGGGATGTGGTTCTGGTCTTCTCTACTTTCTTCCGGTTGCGAGGTGAACTCTGCGAGAAAATTTGCTAGGACCTGCCCCTTTATAGCAGCTCTGGGTTTAAACTTGATATCGAACTCACTGAGTTCCATTGCCCACTTCACCAGCCTTCCATAGGCTTCGGACTTATGCAAGACTTGCCTCATTGGCTGATCCGTTGGAACTTCGATTGTGTAGGCATGGAAGTATGGTCTCAGCCTTCGAGTCGCCACCAGGTGGGCCAAGACGAGCTTCTCCATTTTGGGATATCTCTCCTCAGCTCTGCGGAGGGCCTTGCTGCAGAAGTAAACCGGCTGCTGTGCCCGATCTTGTTCTCTTACTAGTGCCACGCTGACTGCGAAATCGGACACGGCCAAGTAGAGGGAGACAACTTCTCCATCCCGGGGCCTTACCAACACCGGCGTTGAGGCCAAATAGTCCTTAAGGGCTTGGAAAGCTTCTTCGCATCTCTCATCCCATTGAAATGCTGACTTTAGGGACCTAAAAAAGGGTCGGCACTTGTCATTGGAACGTGATACGAACCTGTTGAGGGCCGTTATTCTCCCGGTCAATCGTTGTATTTCACGTGTGTTGGTGGGGGCTTTCATCTCGAGGATGGCCGTTACTTTTTCTGGATTTGCCTCAATGCCTCAGCTATTGACTATGAAACCCAAGAACTTCCCCGCGGATACCCCGAAGGCACATTTTGCGGGGTTCAGCTTCATCTGGTACTAACGCATGATTTCGAACGCCTCCGCGAGATGTTGGATATGCGCTTCTGCTTTGAGCGATTTCACGAGCATATCGTCGATGTAAACTTCCATAGTAGAGCCCAATTTTTTTCGAAACATTCGGTTGACCAGCCTCTGGTAAGTAGCTCCGACATTTTTCAGCCCGAACGGCATTATTTGGTAGCAGAAGGTGCCCTGTTCTGTGACGAATGAAGTTTTCTCCTGATCGGTTGGAACCATTTTAATCTGGTTGTATCCTGAGAAAACGTCCATAAAGCTGAGCAGCTCGTGCCCGGCCGTGGCGTCGACGATTAAGTCGATCCGGGGTAGCGAAAAGCTATCCTTAGCGCACGCCCTATTCAGGTTGGTAAAATCGATGCAGAGTCGCCATTTTCCATTTACTTTTTTTACGAGCACGACATTGGCCAGCCATGTCGGGTATTCAACTTCTCTAATGGCTTTCGCTCGCAGTAGCTTTGCTACTTCTTCATTGATCGCCTTCTATCGGTCTGGGGCGAAGCTTCTCCTCTTCTGCCTTACAGGCTTACACTTCGGATCGACACTGAGGCGATGCATGATTACTGCAGGGTCTATCCCTTCCATATCCTACTGTCTCCACGCGAACGCGCCCACCTTATCTTTTAGGAACCTGACGAGTCTTTCCTTGTTCGGTGGGGGGAGCATAGAGCCCACGAAGATGATGTGATCCGGGTTCTCGTCTAGCCTCACGGGTTCCAACTGCTCTGTCGGAGTGGGCCTTATTTCCAACTCATCTCTCATATCCAGGTCTTCTAGCTGGACTAACTCGACCTCCCTTTGTCTCATCAAGGCCATATAACACTCCCTCGCTAGGCGCTGATCTCCCTGGACCGATCCTACTCCATTTTCGGTGGAAAACTTCACCACCAGATGATATGCAGAAGGTACCGCCTTGATTGAGTTGAGGGACGGCCTTTCCAGTAGGACATTATAGGCCGAGGGGGCGTCCACAACCAAGAAACGGGCGGTGGTTGTGGCCTGTCGAGGTTGATCTCCCACTGTCAGGAAGAGTGGGACAGACCCGACTGGTAGGACTTTCTTACCCGAAAAGCCTATGAGGTGGGACCTCACGGGTTCGAGTGTGGACTTATCTATTCCGAGCTTCTCGAATGCCGATAGGAATATTATGTCTGTCGAGCTCCCGTTATCAACAAGTACCCAATGTATGATTTTGTTTGCAACAATCGCCTTTATGACCAAGGGGTCGTCGTGTGGGTCGTGGCACCCTTCGAGATCTGCGTCAAAAAAGGTGATTTCGTCTTCCCAGCGTGGGACCTTTGCTACGACCTGGACGTCGGGAATGTCGCCAGATCGTGCCCTCCTAGCGTGCGCCTTCCGTGCCGAGCTGGTTTCTCCACCCCCGGCGAAGCCTCCGGAGATTACCCGGATTTCGCCGATGGCTTGTTGGTGCTATTGAGGCGCCGCTGCGGCAGCTCGGGCTTCTCGTCCTTGGTTATCTTGGGACTTTCCATCTCTCGCCACGTATTGCCGCAGGTGGCCCCTCTAGATCAGATATTCTATTTCTTTTTTGAGTTGGATGCAATCGTTAGTTTCATGACCTGTAGCTTTGTGGAATTCGCAGTATTTCGCGGGGTCCCGTCTGCTAGGGTCGAACTTCATCCGAGGCAGCCACCTAACGAATCTCTCGGTCTGGACTTCGTGGAGTACTTGAGCAATAGAGGTAACGAGGGGGGGAAGCCGTGCTGGTGTGAACCTCGGTTGTAAGTCCTGTAGGGGTGGCCCTAGGCGGTCCCGAACGTTGCCTCTTTTCTTCGGGGAGGGCTCTCTCTTCCTTCTAGGCGAACGATCCCATTTTGGTGATCGATCGAGCCTCCCTTCTTTCCTGGGACTTCGGTCCCTTCTTTTCCTGTCTCCTTCGACCGACGCCAAACTCTCCTTCAAGCGGAGGGCCTCCTCTCTATTGATATATTTCTTGGCTTTAGCCAAGACCTCTGCCATGGTGGCTTGAGGGTTCTTAGCTATCGAAAATAGGAGATCCTTAGATTGCAAACTGAGCCCCGACATGAAAGTGGTCAGTGCAAACTTGTCGTCCACGCTTTCTACTTTTAGGCATTCTTGGTTGAAGCGCTGCATGTAACCCCGAAGGGATTCGTTAGTCCCTTGCTTGACGCTCAGCAGGTGATAGGACGGCTTCCGGTACGTCCTAGCTCCAATGAAATGTGATACGAACTGGATGGACAGCTCCCTGAAGGACGAGATCGATGCGGGTTGAAATCAGTTGAACCAACTATCGCCAACCCTTTAAGGGTGATGGCGAAAGCCAGGCAGCGTAATGGATCAGGATAGCCTTGAAGCTCCATTTGGTTCTTGTAGGAGTTCAGGTGGTCGACCGGGTCTTTAGTTCCGTCGAACGCCTCTACTGACGGTGCCCGAAACTTCTGGGGGAGAGGGAAACGGAGGACCTCAAGGGTGAATGGTGACTCGGTTTGTTGGACCAAGGCGTCCATAACGTCAGGGCCCTGTCCTTTGACTGCTTCTTTCATGTTTCCCAGCTCCCGCTGGAGCTCGTGCAATTTCTGCTCCAGAAGGTTATCCATGGCGTCCAGCAGGTGGCAAGGTATGTTTTCTTGGTTGGTGGGCCTGGCCCTGCTATAGGCCTCATCTTCGTCGCGCTCTTCGGGGCGTCTCCTCCTGTGGTTTTCTCCTGAATGGCTATTCTCATGGAGTTCAGTGACCCCGTTAGCTGGAGCTTAGCGCTCCTGAGAAAGGCGTCACGCTCGGCCTGGGGAAGGGGCTCTTGGCGTGCTGGCAGGGGTTGATGGAGTTGGTGTGCTTGTATCCATTCCATCAGCTCCTGATTCTGTTTCATTAGCTGAACCGTGCTTCGACAATAAGCTTCTAGCTTGTCAGAAAGGGGAAGGTTCGCTGGCAGGGGGCGATCCTCGACGTCTCCTTCCGTGACCGGGGGTTTTTCGGCAAATTCTGATGGGTTTGGGGATTGGCGGGAGCTTTACTCATATTCTGAGTTGAAACCATCAAACAAATAAAGATTCGAAACAATGTAAAACGTTCCCACAAATGGCACCAGCTGATGATGTCTCAGATTTGACGGCCCAAGCTCAGCGATCGGCGATGGGTTTAACAGGTTAGTTAGATACTTGAAGTGAGCGATCAAGCCAAAGTTTAGAGAAGACACAAGAGATAAGTGGCTCGCCCCAATCGATGGACTGTGGTTACATCCACTATAACGAAGCCTCTTGCTCCTTGAAGGTGTATATTAAATTCTGAGAGTTATTGGGAAAATGGGGGAGAGGGTCTGGTAAACAATTACAGTCAGCTGGACAATAGGATTATCCTTCCATCTACCGCCGAAGTTCCTTGTCAAGAGTCCCCCCTTTGTGGAGTGATATTGTTCTCTTTATACTAGTCCCTGCCCTAGGGTTTTCCAGCGACTCCTCCTCTTGCTTCTTCGACTTGGTGCGGACCTTTCGTCCTCTCTCTGCCATAGGATCCTGCTAGTCGGCGCCACTGTGGTTACTGTTCCTACGACGATTCGTACCACCACTCCCAGCAGGCGGGTTTGTCTGTCCTTGATTACAGAGGTGGTCCCCCTTTCCTTTTGGACACGTGGCCTGGTGGAGTGCATTTCACTGTTAGGGTTCAGCTTGGGTTGGACCACTAAGCTCACCTGGACTTCCCTTATACGTTGGATGGGGTTGTTCTTATTGGGCCGGATATTAAGAAAATAGGAGGTTCCAGGCCCGCAGGGCTTCTATTCTGAGGACGGCCCATAATCGAGAATCCTATCCCGATCAACATGTTTTGAACACATTTTGATATGATTTGAATACATTGAGAGTCATTTTACGAGTTTTCTTGTAAAAATTATGAGATGCTCTTGTTATTACACGAAAATTATAATGGGAGGGTGAGCACAATCAATTTTAGCCAATGAAACACTCAACTGAGCACTATTTTGCATATATATCACTTTACAAAAGAATAATGTTATTTAACCCAAATCCCAATGTCCGTCCCCCGTTGTTCGTTTGTTACTCCTACTTCTTCCTAATATCACGGTGATCTATTCAACAATGAAGTCTACCTAGGGCCGGGCCTAGGTAAAGGCCCCAAAAAATTTAGCTATTAAGTATATTAGGGCCATTTTTTTTTTCTTGAAAAATTGTGAAGAGAAACACCAAATTAGATTTATTGGCATTTAAGTATACTAGTAGTGTACACATGCGATGCATGTGAAAAATTTTGATTATAGAATTTTGATTATATTTTTTAGAAATACGAAGTTATGAAGTTGACGAAGTAAAAGACTGCTAATATATGCTTCGATGGTTTCTTGAATTTAATAAGAATTTCTGGCATTACAACATAAGACCAAGAAAACTCGTAAATACAATTTACTAATCTAAACTTATTCCACCACCACATGAATTCAAGAAGTCTAGTAACAAAATTAATTCTACTCATAATATAATAACTTCTAAAACACTACAAACTAACTAATAATAAACAATTAGATATTAGGAGATTAGTTTAACAGATTAAGTTCTTCATTCCATGGAAAGTACTTTTTTTTTTGCGTTCATTATCACTTTGATGGGAATACCAATTCAATTGAACACAAATTAATTTTAGTTCCAGTTACAAAAACTATTAGAAGGTAAATAGAGCATTTATGCAATAACTATACCCAAATAGATGAAAAACAAAGTAAAAAAAATACCATAACAACAATAGGCATGTCCTGACAGAGAAAAAAAAACTCACAAGATGACAACACCAACGTCAAGGGATGGAGATGCAAGGCCACTAAGTTTAAAAGATTTTGAAGAAAAAATTTATTACAGAGATATAAGACCAAATATGTTAATGGAGTTACTTGAGAGATATAGGTCTATCTTCTTATATCTACCTATATATATTTCTAATAAAGTTGTTCAAAATATTTTGAAAGTCTAATAAATATGAAAGAAAGAAAAATATATGGATTTAGCTCTTTACTCTTCTAATCTTTTATTATATATAACAATGAATAATGGATTTTCGATGGTTGTGTTTATCACCTAAAAAATAGCAATTTTTTCACATCATATTAGAATTCTAGTTGAATTTGTCGAATTGAATGGAAAAGAGGAATGTACTGGCAAGTCATAGTGATAAAATTTATCTAGTAAAAATTTTGGAAGTCATAGAGATAAATTTTATCTAGCTAATATATAGTGATAAAATTTATCTAGCAAAAATTTTGGAATATTAGTGATAAAGTTTATCCAGCAAAAAAATTGAAAGTCACAGAGATAAAGTTTATCTAACTAATATTTTATGGACATAATTGTCTTTAGTGTAACAATTAGGAGTGAAATAAGAAATCAAAAGTTTATCCATAAAAAAATTTTAGAATATTAGCGATAAAGTTTATCCAGCAAAAAATTTAGAAGTCATAGAATAAAGTTTATCTAGCTAATATTTTGTGGTCATAATTGTATTTAGTGTAATAATTAGGAGTGAAATAGGAAATCAAAAAATTTTCACAGATGCTAACATTTATAAGTAATATAGATAATTCTTAATATTAAGTGGTTAAGTCCTTATCTTCATAACTTTATTGTATCTTGATACACATTTTGACTTTTTCAAAATTTTCTTTGACGTATTTGTCCTCCCTTAAATTATGCATATTAGATTTGGCATGTATTTTATTTTTTAAATTAGTTTTATTATATTAAATAAGTCATAATTTAATGGATGCATTATATTCTCATAAGATTTGTCATCTAACGTTTTTTTTCAGTAGGTAGATTTGTCATCTAACGTTTATTTCTTCTATCATCATCTATTTTGAATTTTGAATTATATCAAAGATATCTTCTTTCTTCTTCTCCAACATCGTTCTTCGTATTATCCAACTGGTTTTTTTCTTTTTCCGCCAATCAATTAACATTAAAAGGGTTGTCCTTCTTCTCTAACGTTCAGTCATTATCAGGTTTTTCATTTGTTTTGTTTTTTTGTTTCAACTAATTGTTTGATTGGTTACGTTCTTTGTTTACTTTTTTCATTGAAATGATTGTTTGTTAATTTTAATATTTTTGAGTTTATGTATTATTTTCTTCACAGTTTCGTATTTGAACAATAAACACCTCAATAATGTTTGTTGTTTGAAAGAAAAAATTATGCTTTCTTCTTCTTCTACATGTTGTTTTCATGTTGGTTTCATAGAATGATGCCCACCCACACACAAGAAAAAAATGTTTAATGTCTACATATATACTTGTACATGCTTGTTCACATATACACACAAGCTTCTTCGGAGAATACCAAAATAAGTTAAAACTATGATAGTAAAGGGTTACTCAAGCAACACAACACTCTATGAAAACAAAATAGAATGATATTGACTCAATATATAAGATGTGTAACTCCAAAGCATTCTTATCACACTATAAATTCATATGTCAAAGGGTTATTCAAGCGAAACAAGGTTCAATGAAAACAAATTGTGTCAACAAAGTGTTCGTTCAAAGTGTGACTATAAAAGTGACTTCATATATAGTGGATAGATAGTGTGACTCCAAAGTGTATTGGAGTTATAACCTAGTTATTAGGATGTTTTTAGCTTTTTACCTATTTTTCCCTTACTAAGGTTTTTATGTATTACTCATACTAAAAGGGTGTTCTAGTCAATTGCACTCTTATTTGACTATATATACAGGACTTTGCACTCAATTTGTGAATCATTTTTACTTCCAATAATTCTAGTTGGTATTAGAGTCAGCCAAACTCTTGCCTTCCCTATCTCTAACCCTAACCCTAACCCTAACCTTAACCGCCAACCCCTAGCCTTCCCGCCACTGCCCGCCACCTCGCACACCTCTTCCCACCACCGCAAAAGCCTCCTCACCCCTTCCAGCGTCGCCAATTTGTGATCTTCTCCGACAGCCGACAACTGTTGGTTTCTCTTTTTCCTAGGGTCGGAGCACCCTGGGGAAGTTTAGAGGGGTCATATCCCCTTCATTGATCTACTTTTCATGCAATAATTCACCTATATATTTTTTGGATTTCTTGGAGTCGTGACCTATTATTTGGGAGCTTTCTAGACCTCTTAATTATCACTATTGTTCGACTCGAGGTATATTGTTCTCCCTTGTTTTACTTTATTTATTTTAGAGTAATTTCTGTCACGGTTGCCGCATTATTATTGTTGTTATGACCACTGGTGAGGGACTTGAGAACTCTATTATTGGTACTTCCACTCGGAGGGTACTGGCCATTTCTGGAAGAATTACCCCTTCCACTTTCATGTTTGACTAGTATACAATAGCAACTGGCACAATTGCATTACTAGCGATGTCGGGTATGATCTCCCAGAAGGTTACCCCATAGTTATTGGATGGTCGTAACTTTTCTGAGTAGTCATGCTAGTTTCAGCTCTTTTAGGGGCGTGTTGGAAAACTTGGTTGGCTGACCGGATCGCACTCGAAGTCAGCTAATGACAAACTTAGATATTCTGCATGGTTTTCTAAGAACTGCACTATTCTTTGGATGGTTATTTTGATCTATGAAGTCATTTGTTTGCATGACTCATCAGTTTCATAACTCTGTTCTAAAACTATGGAACGCATTATCAAAAATGTTTTCACACTCAGTCGTGAAGTTCGTGTTTATGAGCTTTCTCAAGTTCTCTCATATGCTCGAGAGAAAGATATGACAGTTCAGGACTACTACATCTATTTGACTCAGCACTGGTTTGAGTATGAGAATCTACGTCCTTTTGTTGTTATTCCAACGATAGAGCCCGAAGGAGCAGCATTTCTGCATACTCGAGAGCAATAAGATATAATTCACAAGTTCCTTATAAGGCTTCATGATTTTTTTTAGGGACCTCGTTCCCAGATATTGTTGAATTTGAAGCTTTCTTCTCTTTATAAGGTTTATTCTATGATTGAGTAGCATGAGCGCCACATCCGTATTGCATCACTTCCAGTTACGACTTTGACTCCTTAGGCCGACCAGATGGCCCTCACAGTTGTTGTAGGATCTCGTTTAGGACCCCCAGCTAGGGGTGGACAGCATCTAGACTAATGCCGACGGGGCACTCCAGGCCAAAGTAGACAGGGCGATTCTCGTAGGTGTAATTGTTGTGACCGACCAAGGAAACTCAAGGCTACTTACTGGAAGCTCCATCATAAGCTTAAGTCGCCTCATCTTGCTCCTCGAGGTCGTACTGTTGCTACTGTTGAGGGATCACCACCTACTGCTACTGTCCTTGCTGCTCCTCCTTGGCAGAACGATATGAATGATATCACTTCTAAATTAGATATGCTTATGTTTACTATGACTTCTCAGGGTCCTACTATTGTTGTTGCGACTACTATAGGTGTACCTTGTATCTTCCATCCTCGCACTAGTCCTTCTCCTCTTTAGATGCTAGACTCGGAGTGAATGGTCACATGATAAGTGAAGTTCATCACTTCACTGTTTTCGATAAGTAGTTACACACACAAGTTCAGTTAGCAAATGGGGCATATACCCCTATTATTAGTAGGGGTATAGTTCGTCTTCCAAATGGTCTTACATTACATTCTATTTTTCATTCGCCAAAGATGGGCATGAATCTATTATCTATATGTCAATTACCCAAAGATTTTCGTTGTGTAGTAGCCTAACTATTAGGATGTTTTTAACTATTTACCTATTTTGCCCTTACTACGGTTTTTATGTCTTATCTAGACCAGAGGGGTGTTCTGATCTGTTGCAATCTCATGTTTTTATGTCTTACTCAATTTGTTCATCCTTTTTTCTCCCAATGAAAAAAAAAGCACATCTCAAACACTATGGTTGTCATTTTCATATGGAAAGTGTGACACCGTAGTATGCCTTCGATTTGACTAATGTCAAATTGTTAAAAAAAAATTGATTTGATAGAGTGACTTAATAAAACCAACACATCAATATCCATGTCTTAAGGAAGCAACGCATACCCACAAACATGCCATTTGAAAGAGTTATTTCAAAAAAAAAAAAAACACATCTCAAACATTATGATTGTTTCCTTCATATAGAGTGGATAAATAGTGTGATACTTCAATTCATAGACAGTGTGGCCTCATAGTGTGTGTGTGTGTGTGTGTGTATATATATATAAGTGACCAAATTAAATCAATATAAAATCAAAATTCTTTAATTTTAGTACTTTCACAGATAAGAAAACTAAAACTCCTTAATTTTAGTTGTGAAATTTCAAAAAAAAAATCAAAAACTTTGAAACATATCCCTAAAAAAATAAGGGGATGGGAAAAAAGGAGAGAGAGAGAGAGACCAGCAGTTATGGAGATGATTTATTATGGGTTTTAATTTTTCAAAATCATCTTAGGCAACTGTTATATATTAAAAGGGTATTCAAGTATTTCTAAATCACTAGAGGATTTTTTTACAAAACATTTTCCACTATTAACTTATCTACTAATAAGTTTAATTTGGTGTACCAACTTACTAATGACCTCTCTTTTTTTTTTTTTTTTTTTTTTTGAGTTTTAAATAGGATCCAAATCAATATCTAGCCTTGTTAAGCTCAAAAATACTCTCCATATAGTTAAGCCCAGTAAAAGCCTTAAAAAAGGAACCCTAGTATAAATATGTAAAAATTGAGGTTGAGTCCTCCTTAAGAGATTTGTAATGAGTTTAGTCCACCAAGGAAATTTATTTGGGGGTAAATCCGTTTTTAATCATACTAATAAATAGTTAAGTCCATTATTTTTTTTAAACTCCAAAATACTCATCTAATGACTTAAAAATAGTCTTCAACATTAAATCAGTTTCCTAAACAGTTATCACTTGATTCACACTTAATGGAAGATTTTTTTCAAAAATTTTGAAATTTAAATATAAATTTGACATCATTACCATTTCTCTCTCTCTAACAAACATAAAGATAGGTCTTCTTCAGGGTTCCAAATCTTCATGCGTTTGGCTCTTTTCACCACTTCATGCATAGCACAAGCTCCAAGAGCAACACCAAAAATCTCATCCACTGCCACACACACACCGTCCCCAATGGTGGCACTACCAACTCCGACATCATCTCCAACCCCAGTCCCTGCACCAGTTTCGTCACCCAAATCACCATCTCCATCTCCGATCCCTACACACACTCCATCAACATCTCCTTGTCAAAGAGATTGTCTAACTATGGCTCTATAGTTGTTCTGTGGTGGTTTGTACTGAGAAAAGAGAGAGAAAATGCTTTTAAAGGTTTTAAAGGTTGAGAAGGGCCTCAGGGATCGAGTTGGTGTGCATATTACTATTTTTTTTTCATGTTACTATTTTTTGTTGAGCATGTTACTATTTTTTTTTATAAACATGTTACTGTTAATGCTGAATGTCACTATTTTTTTCAAATATCAATTTTCAATGTTACTTTTTTTGTTGACCATGTTATTACTATTATTTTTAAAAATATTAATATTCAATATTACTATGTTTTATTTTTGAATGTTACTATTTTTTATGTTTAAATGTTACTCTCTCTCCTTCCCTCCCTATCTCTCTATTACTTTATATATGTTATAGGTCAAACTCTTTATTCAATTAAAAAAAGATTTGAACAATTTAAAATATATGGAAAAAAATTTGAGCTTTTATTTAGTTTTGAAAAATTAAAATCTTTAGATGAAGATAATTTGTAAAAACATTGCCTAAACCTCGAAAATTTTCTAAAACATGATATATCTATTGATGTTGATGGCTTAGATTTATTTTCAGAATTAAAAATTTTAAAACAAGTTAAAAAAATTGAAACCAATGCTCCAATTGAAATACTAAACTACATAAAAAGACTGGACTCTTTTCCGAATTCATGCATTACTTATAGAATTTTGTTAACAATACCAATAACAGTCACTTCAGCATAAATGAGCTTTTCAAAACTTAAATTGATAAAATCTTATTTACGATCAACTATATTCCAAGAAAGATTGAATGGATTATATATGTTATCTATTAAGAAAGATTTATTGACAAAACTCGAATATAATAACTTGATCAATATTTTTGCTTTTTAAAAAGTAAGAAAAATAATTTTTAAATAAATAAATTTTAAATTAGGATAATTAAAAATAATATATATTAATACACAAAATATTAGCAAGACCCTATTTACTTTGGATCGTCCCTGAGTCTACCTTCTTTGGAAGTGACTGAATAGAAGTCGACATCTCACGAATATGACCTGAAGATTTTTTAGACAAATTGCCCAAATTTGTTATTCATCACCTCCCCTGATTGTACTCCTTGTTCCATCTACTGAAATATGGGAGCACTAACTCAATTAGTCCAACGATATCACTAGGTGACCTCAAAAACCTAGTAAATTATTTGTGCATCCAGTTTATGCGTGAAGCGGGAGCCCCCACTTGATCATGTAGATGCCCCATAAACACTTCGGGTATTGATTTCATTCGAAAGTGCTGAAATTTCGGATGGAATTGCCCTTCAAATTCTGCAGCAAATTAAATTAACTGAGTTAACACCAAAAAAACACAATTCAAACTACTCTTTTGAACCTGGGAAACTTGAATTAACTGAGTTAAGACCCAAAAAAACACAATACAAACTACTCTTTTGAACTTGGGCAACTTGAACTCGTAGAATCCATAAGCCTTCAGAGAGAGCACAAGTTGAACCCTCAAATTCATAAGCCTAGTGACTTGCCTGTTCCCAGAAATGCTAAAATTTCTATTACCCTTCAGCTACTGCACCAGTGACACAGTCCACCATCATAACAAAACTTGAATGCAGCATGTCAACATATCTAACAACCCTGTCTCTAAAATATTATCTCTTTTGGGACACAAAGTGGGAGGGAGAGAAAAAATGAAAATGACTTGAGAGAGAAAGGATATTACTAGACAAAAGTTGGTACCTTCCAAAGGTTTCTAGGAGGACATACCACTTTTTAGGTCTTTCTAGAAAACATTACTATTTTTTAGGTCCTTTTAGAAAATTTTACATAGAACGTTGGTAAAATTCATTGGGCCACTAAACTTGATCTAGGAACTCTACTTGGAGTTGAAAATTTAATTGGGGCCCTGGACAGCCATTTTGATAATCTGGACTTTGTGTCAACCCTGCACATGACCAATCAAAGTTAATTTAATTTAGTAAAAAAAGTTGATTTATCTAAATATTTTAATACATTTTTAATTCTATTTCAATTTTTAATTCTGGTTGCTGTCAAACATTAAAATGATAGTGTATATTTTATTTTATTCCTAAGTTTATTTTATTCTCACATTCATTTATTCTCACAAATGCAACGATAGTAAACATTATAGCCTTATAACTCACAGCCTGTCAGCCACCACTGCCAACCAGCCCCTTATCTTATACAAGCTTGGTGACTCCCTAACTTTGTTTTTAACTTTAGAAAGTTAATGTTTGCATTATATTGATACCTTACAAATGTTTATCGACTCTGAATCTGGTTTTTTTACACCTTAAAAAATCGTACTGTTTGGATAGTGTGGGTTAATCATTGTATTCCCTTAATGTTCAAGTATCATTTGCTACAAGCAAACTCAACTAAAGAATTCTATTTGTTCTTCCTTTTGGTTAGGCTGAAATATTTTATCAGAAATGAGATCATTAGTGGACAAGTCATCGGAAACTGGAGATTTCGGTGATTGAGAAACAAGTTCCCCAGGAACTCATCGGAAACTCAGGCTGTGATGCTCTATGATCTATAACTCAGAGATAAACAACAGAAGAAAGAGAGAGAATAGTTGAGAAACAGTAGATGGCAATGGATAGAGCTGTGTAACATGGTTTTATAGAGTAGAAAATGGGCTGAAAATCTGAACCAAAGAGAAGCAAACCCTTTTGGGGTCATTATTCAGAGAGAGAGAGAGAGAGGTGTATCTTGATTTGGATTCGTGAAGGTGTTTGACTTAGAAGCAGCTTCGAACGTAATTAAAGGCATGCATGTGATGGATGCCTTTACTATAAGACTTGTATACATTATCCTAGGCATAGAAGCAAACCTGAACGCCATAGAATCATGCAGATAACCACATACGCATGCTGTTATAGAATCCACTAGTGGTGCAACCCGGGTATCCAGCCCATTAAACCGCCCAAAATTCAAGTTTTTAAATTCCAATTCATCAGTGATACATTATAATTCTCTAGTTACATAAATTATGAATTAAACTTCTCCAGGTGTTATTTGATTATGTTAAAAAGCTATGAGGCTATCAGTCTAAAGCAGAGACCTAATCCGACTCGCACCATCACCCACATCGAAGCCAGGGGTCTGCTGACCTTGCAGCCCCGGCTCAATCATTTCACATGACAGGATGCGGCTCGTGATCGGTTTGGCCCATGTACAACCATATTCGGAGCAAAAGGAAAACAAACACGGTACAATATTATCTTTAAAGAGATCACGAAAACAAACCCCAATAATGAACAGGAACAAAATTTGGGAAACATAACGTGGGTGTCATTAGTGGATGAAGTTTGACCCGACATAGACACACAATTGACTCATTCGAACAGGATTCACTCATCACCAGTAAGACTCCAAGGCGATATTTCATGTATGAGCACTGCAACATGATAGGATCGAATCGCAACTTCCCAATTCTCAAATGCGTAACTATGACCTAGAATACTAATAACACGATTCTTATCATGCAATTATATGGAATCAAACTTTACCCTCGAACATTCAGTCCAACTTAAAAGGACCTGAATCCTGAAAAAATTGAGACTTCTCTCGTGTTACTTCCATTTGCTATTACACTCATTACTAATAGAGAAATTATATATGAAATGTTGAGTTCAAATGCAGTACTACTACGCCAAATTAAGTTTTAGTACAAGAATTGCCAAAAAAAAAACAATTGCATAAGGCATGTCTAGTCCAACAGGGTGGGTATATTATTGTACCTTCGACTAGGTCTTACCTCAAAAAGAAATGAGATAGGAGTACCTCTACATGAGGAGCTGGATTTGAGAATAAATAACGAAACGTCGCCACATCAAGGACCATAGAGATCTACACAAATGACTACCACTAGACACCCGCATTGGGATTCTCTCATGAATGTGTGAACATGATCCTCCAAGGTATAAGTCAAAACCTACAAAAAACAGCATATCACAGAAACAACAGATCCTACAGTACATAGGTTGTGTGACTTATGTAGGATAGGCTTACCCGTGACACACACGCGCATACTTCTCGTACCCCCCACAAAAAAAAAGGGACTACCACAAATAAGATGATAACATAATCAAAATGCTCAATTAGCTAACAAGATACTTTCATGTTTTAAACACCACAATACAACACAACAGCATAATTTACTGGAAGAAGTAGCTCAAAAATCTTCGACATACAAATGATTTTCTGAGGATGCCGATAGTACTGAAACTTATGTGTCCTTTTCGCTTCCAGCCACTGAAAAACAGCAAAGATTTAATTAGAGAGATGCACTCATCAATCAAATTAGACAAATATATACCCCCAAAATCATTTGCGGAAAATAAAAGGAGGCATATAAGGATGTAGCAGACTACAAATCCACATCGTTTGGGGCATCAAGAAACTAGACAATACTTCTCATCTAGACAACAGTGTACGGTCATTTCACAAACAAAAGCTATGAGAACAGTGGCAGATGCATCCTGGGAAATCATTAAAGAATAAAAAAGGTAAATCATACATCTACTGAAATAAGATTTAACTAAGTCAAACGTAAGAAATGGCCACCAAGAGAATTAAGAATAATAGAACTAAGGAAATGGCTGGTGATGTCAACATGATCAAATGATTTTTGGAGCGTCGGTGTAATACTGACTCCAGTTGATGAGAGTCATTTAATGTAGTCATAAATCAGGGGGTCTAATCAATTGATCATCATTAGTTGATTCAAAAAAATTACTCTGGATCCTTTTGTTTAATGGATCATTGAGCACCACAAGAGCATGATAAACTACAGTGCCCAAGAATCATGATGCAGCAGGCTCAAGTTTCCACAGCAAGAGTCATGTTGAAGAAAATGCAATTTTACAAGCAAGGCCAAAACAATGCCTCACTTAACTCGTGACAGTGTTTGTATAAACCCACTAGGTAACGAGATCAAACCTAAAAATACCCTAATCAAGCTACTTAAGCCTACACTGTGCTAGGGTTGAAGTCTCCCAAGAATAACCCAAAAAAAAAAAAAAGTCTCCCAAGAACAATAGATGAGTTAGACTTAAGTTTGGGCAGTTCTGGATCATACTCTATAAATTGCGAGCTATACTGAGATGTTACATGCAAGTGCACATTCTTTCAGGAATAAGAGACAATTCGTTAGAGGACTACCAAAACTATACTACTAATAAAAGTACACTAACCCAAAAAACTTTTGTTTTCCTTATTTACCCCGAACTATTCTATAAATTCTATTTTGTTATTCTTTAATTATAATCTAGTGTCACAGATTTGCAGCATTAAAAGTGCTTGTGTTACCCTGATTAATATTATTTTAAGTCAATTTCCCCTTTCAACAGGAGTTGTAACTCATGTTAAAACTTACAGATTCCGATACTAAATATTTTAATCACGTATAGATACATCGGTTGCTTTCACTTCCGCTTGACTATTCATTGTCTGTCCGAAATCCCAATAGATCACAACTTGTGGCGTCTCACTTTCTGGTATACTTTTTAATTGTTTAGAATGTTATCTTTCGTTCTTAGTTAGTCAATATGGTTCTGGCATACAATTTTGTCTTGGTCTTTGTCTTTGCCTTTGCAGTCTGTCGTTCTTAACTGTTCTTGTTCTTATTTGTCATTTATTTCCAATGGTTAGGCTTGAAATTTATGTTTCCATTGAGAACATGGAAGATTATGGCGTGCATAACTCAGTAATCTCAGCATGTTATCTGTTCTTATCTTGTGCAAATTCATTTCTAGAGGATGAGACTTCTCTTTATTTTGTTTGCAATTTTGTGTGCTTCACGCATCTGTGTCATGTTCATCGTCCCTTGACCTTGGTTATCAATTTTTTTCTAATGCTTCTTTTTATAGTGCATGGACTCCCTTAATTTGAATACACTCCTCATTTATTTACAAATGATGCAATGTTGTGCGCCTAAAAATTAGTGGCCTTCAACTTTTCTTACCTCCGCATGTATATGTGAAAAATATAACTTCAACTTCAACACCTCCCCCCCCCCAAAAAAAAAAAACCTTCCTTTTTTCTTTTGCTTGTTTGGTTGTAACAAAATAGCCAAGATTTAAATTTAATAATAGGGCATTTATATGTTTTCTTATTAGTCTCATTGTGTTAATTTTTTCTCTCTAGATTAGTTTACTAATCTTAATTGACTTTTTTAGTGATAAAGGTAATTAATTCTGTTAAGTTTAAAAAATTGTGTTTACCATATTTGGTATCATCTCAAAATATATTATTCTAGAAGATTTTGTTTGCAATCTGTAATTGTGGTTTTGTTGACAGCAATCATCGAATTTTTTGTGGAGAATTTTACAAATTTTTAAGTTTTCCTGTGTTTGCCACTTCATATTTATAAACTATACATTTTTCTCCATATCTCATATCGTTACTGGATTTTCAGTTTTCTTCCCCCATAGTTATTTGTATGATCAAGAATCCAAGATACCTTAGGTGCCACTATCGATTGTTGCATGTTGAGATGAATAATCCAATTTTAATTTAACTTTGGTGAACATGTGTGTAGCTAACATTGTGCATCATTTATATGACATTTATATATTGTTGTTTTGAAAATGTTAGGAGTTGCATTTCTGTAGTGTTTCAACATCATAAAATAAAATAAATCTCACTTTTATTTGTTGATAATAAGTTCTTTAGTTAATAATCAGTTGCATTCTGAACTCCTGAATTTTGGTACTACTGCCACAAACATTATTATTGTTTATCTACTTTTGTTGTGAACCATCCTTCTTGTGTTATTATTCACGGTGTAAATAGACTATGAGAATTCCAACAATTAATGGTGTGAATTTAGAACTTTTCCTACCATAGTTTGTCATCTAGAAGTTCACGGAATATGAATTCAGAATTAGTCCTTAATTTTGCGCCTTTTTGTGTCTTGGTCAATTGACATCATTCGACAATATTGACTTGGTGGTGTATTTAGATAGTGGTGTGGATTTATGTCGAGTCGTGTCTTTTTTGACCGTGTCGTGTTCGTATCAATAAAAAATTATTTAATTCTAAAACAATTCATATGATGTGTAAAAAATTCAAAAAATTATTAAAAACTTATTTTCTGCCTACAGTACCAGTTAATCATTTAATTTATATCTAACTTTAATTTGACCCATTTATCATTCGTGTTAATTGGCCGTATCATTTTCGAATTTCGTTTCATATCAAGATCATATTGTGTTCGTGTCAATGAATAAAATTGACACCCCTATGTTGTATAGCACCATAATTTCTTAGTTTCCCTTAAAACTTGATCTTTTTCCCATTGTGGTTTTCTCAACATCTCTTATTACGGAGACCGACTCTGGGAAAACAGCTATGCCCAAAACTGTCAAGAGTTTCGACTTTTCAAGCTCCCACCAAGTCTAAAAGAATAGACACACTGACAATTACATTATTTGTATGATCTACACTATAAGGTGAAAATTAATAATGTTTAGGACTTATCAATTTTGCAATACTCTTTTTAATTCTTTTAATCCTATTTTCTGTCATAGGATAAAATATTACATGTTTACTTGTTGGCATGCTAAATATTTCACCAACAACTATCATGTTCCCTTTGTATGAAACTCAGCCCCCTCAATTTTTTGTTAGATTTGGATAGTAATATTTTTCAAGAGAGGCAGAGAGAATCAAGTTCAATGTTTTGAAAAGTTGTTCATTCATCACCCTTTTGGATCGTGAGGAGTATTGTTCACATTTATTTTCTAAATCATGAAATATAGGACAAAATGGTTCTTACTCATAATACTTGTAGAAGTGCAACCTTTTTCTTCTTTTGTTTGTTTTATGAGAACAAGTGCATATTCATATAAAATAGCTTGTTAACTAAAATTCCCGTTCTATAGTTTCTTCACAAATTTTACCTATCCAATTTCACAACAGGTAAAAACTTCTTTTTATATTTTGTTTATAATTAAGGAATTTCATTATTAGTTAAATGGGATGATTGTTTGAGCCATGATCAGTTTGGTTTCAGTTAACTTTGGTTGTTGGGTGCATATATATAGAAATAAATAAATGTGTAGGCGGCTTGGGATCTACAAAATTGATTTAATTGCGTGTGTGGAAGAAAAAATGCAATACCAAGTGTATTGTGTGATGCACTCGACAACTGAGCTAGAGGAATGAAAAGACTGAAGTCATTGAAGCATTTCATCACAATAAAGATTGGTTGCAGGTTTGCATGGTTTTCAAAAATTAACATGATTCTATTTACAATGTTTTATATGTATATACATATAAAGCATGGATACGGATATGACAATACGACAAAATCTTAAAAATAGAATTTGAGTACAGCTAAGATACGTCTATAGTAAAATATATTCATACTTTTATTATTATCTTCCGACTTAATAATTATATATTTTGATACTTCTTTAACACAATAAGCAAAATTGACAATTTTTTTTTAGTTTCAAAAAAGTATATATTTTATCATTATGGTATATTCACAAATTGAAGTGACTAATTAAAATAATCAAAACTAATTTTACTTAGGTGCTTTTGGTAACGCTTTTATTTTTATGTTTTAAAAAAAAAACTAGTTTTTATTTTTTTTTGTAATACAAATTAAAAATATAAAACATGTTTCGTAGTCATTTATATTTAAAAATTATAAAAACAAAAATAAAAAACATGTTTGGTATTATATATTTTAGTTAATATTTTATTGTTGTTATTTTGGTTAATATTTTAATCCCAAATGCCTCAATTGGAGATGTTCTTTTTGACACATACACTCACACAGACAAGATGCTCTTGTTGGGGCACACACACACGCGCGCGGACGAAACACATACACACACAAATCCAGCACACAAACACAAATAAACACACACACACACACACACACACATGTTGATCTATGAATATATAACAACATATATGTTGATCTATGTCTATATATGTATACTAGTCATACACCGTACCTGAAAACACAATGAAACATAAGATTCAAGCGTTAAAAAAATTGATTCTATTATACCACATAACAAATTTTTATTTCTTCATTTATTTGATTACATTATTTAAAATTAATTTCTACCTATTATTTTCTTAAAAATAGCATCAATTTTCTCAAAATTTATAACCCGACAAAATTTTTCAACATGTGTACACTATCGTGTATAGATAAAGAATAAAATAAAATTTGTGTTAAACTACAAATTAATCAAATATTAAATAATTAAACATATGATAAAAGTAAGTAATGTGATATTTTGGGGGGAGAAAAAATGTAGGAAATAAGATACAATTTCGTATGTGTTTTATTATATAGCTATGTACATAGATCTATGTATATATATGTATCTATATATATAAAGCAGGGTTCTAAAGGTTCTTACGTAACAGTAACGGTGTGCTCTGATCTCGTTACAGTCTGATAACAGATATAATAAATTTCACTGCCATTACGAATGTAACGGACAATACTAGTAAACTTCACCGCTTTGATCCGTTACAACCCAAAATTTAATTCGAGTATAAAACCCAAATTTCAACCCCAAAAATCGATTCATCGGAAACCCAATTTAGTCAAGTTCTCTCATCTTCTTTCACCCATATAAAAGATTCAGATTTAGAAAATCTTTCAAATAAAAGACTAAAAAACGCATCTGCACATCCAAATTTGGCTTCTTGAGGTGATTTTCAAAACTTTGATCAAGTTCAAGTGTTCAACTGTTGAAAGACTCGAAACTCGAACTGTGACTACCTGATCAGTGCTCGAATCTTCTCTCCTCTGCTCGGCATGCTCGCTACTTGCTTCGAACAATCTAAGACAAGTCGATCTCTTTCTCCAAGACGAGTTCCAGACTTTTTCTCCTCTGCATTGCTCCTTTTGGGTATACTCTAGTCCATTCCCACCACTTTTTTTTTTTGGATGTGGTGCTGTATCTTTGAGATATGGTTGCCGTGTGTTTGAGATATGTTTTTAGTCAAATAAAGCATGTGTCAAATTAAGTAATTTTAATAGAGTTTACTAATTATTTTAATGAAGGTTGCATGGATATCACAATGAACTAATTTTAGTGCAAGCCCTAATCATTTTAATAAATGTTTTGTGGGTCCATAATTCATTAATTATTTTAAATGAAGATTGTGTGGGTCTTACCATTCACTAATGTTATTTGGAGTAGATCTAGAACAGGGTGGTAGAATAAATAATTATAAATTAATCTATTAACCCATTTAATATATTGACTTATTATGTATACATGACATAGATTTTTTATTTTTTTTTTGTGATAGAATTGAAAATGCTTCGACATAGCCCAAATGAATATTCACAAACCAATTCCAGTGACGATATTGATTGGAACTTTGCGACAATGGCTACTAATAGACATAATGTAGTGCATATATTTTGTAAAAAAAAATCATTAAATGTGGTATTATACGAGTGAAAGAACATTTATCAGAAAAAAGATACAATGTAATACCGTGCCAAGAAGTGCCCGGAGAAGTCAAGGAACATATGATGAAATATCTTCAAGAAAGTAAGGATAAGAGAGAAGATAAACAAAAGAAGAGGAAAAATTGGATATTAATTTGAAGGAGACCATGGTTGGGGATCCTAGGTATGTGAGTTTGGTAATGATTCAGATTCTGATCCTGAGATGGCGTTCAAGAGAAGAAAAAGTGTGGCACAATATCAATTTGAAGAAAGTCACAGACGTAGAATTGTACATGTGTCACAGTATAACATGGTAGGTAGTTCCAAAGGTGGGGGTAATTTTAGAGGTAGAGATGGAGGTAGGTTAAAACGATCTCACTAAAGTCGTGAGCAGGATGTTGGATTAATTATGATAGTCCTGAAGCTAGATTAAGGGAAATGGATCCTAATCTTCTAATAAATAAAAGTTCTATGCAGCCAAAGATAAATTCAAATCGCCAAAGATTAGAAGGAAAAGATTGAAAAATCTGCTTTCCAAATTCATGTTATATAACCATTTGTCGTTTCATATAGCAGACTCTCCCTGGACTCAACTAATACTTGACATTGTTGCTGAAGTAGGAAAGAGAGTTAAAAGTCTTTAATTCTTATGAGGTGTCTGAGATATATTTGAATAAAGAAGTCAATGCAATAAAGGAATGAATCAAGTCTTTCCGACCTACTAGAAAAGAAAGGCGAGTTACTATCATGTGCGATTAATGAACTATAACATGAATTTAAAAATTAGGCATATTGTGTGAAAGAACCAACAAGAGATTGAGAATTGCTTTAATCCTATCAATTTGGATTACATATTTCATGAAGATAATCCTCTGAATCCATGGTTAGAAAAAATGGAAGAACCATTGAAGACCTTAGATAAGGAAATCCACTCTGGGATTAATTCTTTTTGGTGAAGATGATGATAATGAATACATACGTCTTTTTGAGTCACATGATAAACAAGACTCTAATTCTAGTCTTGCTCCGATTAAAAGCGATAATGGTGATGGTAGTAACAATGGTGGTGGTGGGGGTCATCGAGTTGCTAGTCTAAGTAGATTTTATGGTGATAATCGTGAGAGTAGCCTTCCAGCTCAGGGTGATACTAGTAATCATGGTCATGATTCACCGTTTCGCAGGAATAATGAACTTAGTGCGGTTAGAGTTGATCTAAAAGCTTATGGCCAACACTCACAACGTGAAATAAGAGAAATTAATATGAATATGAAAATTCCTCATCTAGTGTTATGTAGAGTTTGAGGGATTTCACCCTTAGTGATTCATTATATGGTAGTGCTAATGAAAACTACCACTCATCAAGCTATCTAACTGGAAATTATAGACCCTACCCTTATGATTACATTTTCTCAACACTACCCTCCACCTTTGCCTCCCCAAGATGATTCTTTAGGGCCTTTCAACCCTAACAATTATTTGACATTGCATACATATGAAGAGCAGCCATGGCAAGATGAAGTTGAATTTGGAACATATAAGTATGTGTTGCCCACTGAATGGAAAAATGACAGTGGAAGTAAGCAAGATCAACTCAATGTTTGGATCCTCCACATCGTTCTTTTTGTGGGGAGATTGTTGAAAGGTAATGTTATTGCTTTCTCTTTTTTATTGTATTATACAATTCTTAAAATCATTTTGATTCTATCAATATGTTTCATGTAATAAATTGGTACATTTGCAATTGTGCATTTCATTTGTTCAATTTTTGCTAATAGAAAGGCCACTTATATCACTGCATCGTGACTTAAGAAATATTATTAATACTTATAATCAGAGTTATTAGTATTGTACGATACGCGATACATATTACGATACGTCACGATACACCTTAAAAACAATATATATCGTTTTTTCACCGTATCGTACGATACACAATACGATATATACGATACATGACAATTCTGTTTTTTTTTTATTTTAGTTTTTTGGAACTGAAATTACATTATTTTACCTTAAAACTTATTTTTAAATTACTTGTCAATGAAATAACGTCGTTTCAGTAGTTATGGTTTAAAAAAAATAAACTAAAATATGCTGTTAATATTGTTCAATTGAATTCAAAATTCCTAATTAATATTAAGGTTGTTCAAGTAGTTGATATTACAAGTTTGAATTAGAAATCTTTACATTTTAATATTACTGAACTATGTTGGGAACTTGAATAGTTAGTGGAATATTTAATGAAATGTTATGTTATTATGAGTTTATGACATTTTTACAAAGGTATATATATTATTAATAATTATTTAAAAATTATAATTGCATGTAACTTACAATACACAATACGATACGAAAAATTATTTTTAAAAAAGATACGTCTTCAAATACACGATTTGACAACTACCTTATAATATTTTATTATTATGCTTATGATATAATAAAATGCACTAAATCACTAAATACCCATATTTACATGATTTTAAATTGAAACATGTAAATATTCATGTTCTATGGGAGATTGTGAGTTGAAAAGAAAAAAAAAATCACGCATCTAGTTTTTGTTATCGTAACATAACGCCTGTTTCACCTCGCGCCCGTTACACTGTTATCATTATTGTTACCATTACGGTGGTCGTTACCATTATACATAATCATGGTATAAATAAAGGAAAAATGAAAAAACGAGCAAGAAAGACGTTGTAGGTTTCATCTTCTTGTTCAATTTTGTCTTCGGCTTCGTTTTTTTCGTCTTCGTCACAGTGGGCTTCAAAAGAGAAATAAGCAAGAAAAAGAGATAGAAAAGGGAAAGAGAAGGAGGGAAAAAAGGAAAAAAGTTTCTATAGTTGGCACAAAAAAACTCATTTTGTTGCTAATGCGATTCAAAAGCTAGACCTCATTAATTGCTAATGAGATGCATGCATAATTTTAGTTTTGGATGTTTTCAAAAACATTATTTTTGGTGTTTACAGTTTTGGATCTTGTTTTCAAAACAATGTAGCTTAGAAAAAACCGAAACACATCCCAAATGCATTTTTTTTTTGGCAAAAAATGAAAAAATAAATAAAAAAACACAAACAGATGATTACCAAACTCAACCTTACTTGGTTTGCTTAGAAGTATTTATTGCTAAAAGTATAAACAGATTTATTTTATGTTTTTTTAACATGTAATAGTAGATAAAATGTAAAAAAACTCATGTCTTCAAAATCGCATGGATTTTTGTTGATGTTTTGTATGGTATGTGAATTCGAAATGATATATTTAAAGATTAGATTCAAAAATTATACATATTACTCCCTTACAAAAGTATCCACAAAGTATTCAAATATTTTATTATTATTCGATACGTAGGTAGAAGGTGTATCCGGCAATTATCGTATCCGATACAGGTACATTGACCTCAACGAAATTACATTATTATGTTAGGCAGATCTTAATATGTTTTATAATCTTTACAACAATAACTACACTATTAGATACTAAAAATTATTCATGTGCAAAACACGTGTGCATCAACTAGTATCATCAAGTGGTGGCAAAAAGATGTGCATTCAATTTAAAAAAGTGAACCACAATGGCACTCCACAATTGGGCATTGTACACACCACAAAAAGTACATTCAAAGGTGCAGAAGTTTTACCTGTGCACTTGTTAGAGGCCCCAAAAATCGATCATTGTTCCTCATTCTATGTAGAACTTATTTTTGAATGGGGGAAAATTCTTCCCGGAAGACTGTTTTATCTCACAGCTGAGATCAACTTCCATCAATCGATGGTTCTCTTCAGAGCGGTTCATTGAGAAATTAAAGATCAAACCATCCCCTTCTCTGACACGGAGAGGCGGATGCAAGAGGAACACCTGTAAGCAATGCAAGAATAAGATATTGAAAGTCAAGCAATGCAACAGTATGAAAGTGAAAACCAACAAGGTTAATGTCCGAAAGAATGCAAGTATCAACTCTCTAAGATGAACCCACACAGCAACAGCATTACAGTAGCATAAAGGTCATGCGCAAAGGGTAAAGGTCCCGAGGACAACTTACGAAAAACCCCACATAGATCATTCACTGACCGTATGTCATAGCAACCACTACTGCAAGAGGGTGCACTATTTACCGATTGCATGTTTAAGTTTAACAAGAACTTCAACTCAATTCAACTGAACAAAGCCTTTTCCCAACATTTTTGGGGTAGGCTACATGAATCATATTTTGCCATTGTACTACCATAAGGGCAGGAGAACAAGAACTGTGTTGCAATAAAACTTTATAATGTGCATTTATTCCATTTTATTTTTCACTTTTTCCATTTTTGGAGACTTCTTCTGCTTCAGATTCATCCCACTAAATCATAGCAATTGCAAGGAAGAAAATCAGCATGATCATTGTTGCTAACCTGCTGGCCCCAGTGTGTACTGTTATCTTCGCTAGGAGCAGTTGTCAACTCAATCTCCTGTTGAGCAGGATTCTCCTTGCACCCCTAGGTACCAAAAAAAGTTTGTAAGTAATTTAGTATATAGATTCCTGAGAAACATTGCATCCTGTAAAGAATACTGAAGGTCAACTCACTCGAAAATGCACATCAAACCATCCACCGAATCCACAGAACCTTGTGTTCTCTGCAGTGATTGATGATGATATACTTGCTTGAACATTAAGGATGTCGTTCACGGTTGCTGTTAAACAATCCATCTCCTTTATAATGGCAGCTGTTCCAATGACTTGATTGGGATGGAGGTTGTTCCACAGTGACGTCTACAGAATTCAATAGCATGATCTTTAGGATGTACAGGGAGACAGTAAAGGAGCACTCATCAATGCCATAAATAAATTTTTACAGAAACCAAAAAAAATTAAAAATATAGAATCAGCAATTTTATTAGCATAGAAGATGTAGAGGCACCATGGGTGTAACACCCTGAATTTTGGCCACATAAGAAGCACAGGCACGGACAGGGCATACGGACCCGCTATTTTTTAACAAACAGGACACAAACATGTTAGGGGACATGCTAAATTTTATTTATTTATATACATATGATCATATGATAAACTAAATATATTTCAATAATAATCATTCAATTCATCTTTTCTTAATTCTAACAATTCACATCACAATCATTGGATAAAAAAATCTAATATACCGATACAAATTCATCATAAACATTCATGATTCAACAATCAACGACTACTAAAAATTTTATTTTCAAAAATATTTCACTTCGTAACCCATATTTTTATTCAATTTCAAGTAGCCCTAATTTCATAACTCTATTTTTCATCAAATTATATTCATATAAAAAGTTTATTTCATTTGCAGATAATTTCATAGTCATATCCAAAATTATAATTATATCGGTGTCCTATGTGCGTGTAGTGATTGTAACATTTATACTAAAACGTTGACTCTTATCTCTTTAAAATTACTAACAAATTCTAAAATAATTGAAAAAAGCCCAAAACGGGTCATTTGATGTGTCAGTCAGATGTTCCGAACGTGTACGGAAAAAAATATAATAATAATAAAAAATCAGACACTCATTTAAGCATGTCCATATCCCAAATTTTACAAATAGGGTGTATGACAAATGGAATGTACAAACATTATGACAAAACAAGAATCCAAATACCCAGATTTTATGACTTAGCATCTGCAAACATATCATAATTCACAAAGCCATTTGACCATTAATCCTTCAATAACCCAGTCCACTTAAAATATAAGGGTTTTGATTTTAAGGTATTCCTAGAATACTAGTCAGGTTTGTTGTAAAGAGTTGGGAAAAACAAAATGAGAAACTTGAAAGGGAACCATACAATGAAGGGAGTGGTTAAACAAGCACCCAATTGGTATAGGATGAAGAGGTAATAACTTTAGGGTTCAAAAGGTTAAGAGTTCACCTATCTTCAGAGTTCAGACACTTAAAAAATCTGGAGTCCAGACACCAGAATATTAGTTTCTTTCAAAAAAAAACACCAACCTGTAAATAGTATTTTTTCTGTTCTTCAGAGAAAGGCTTCGCTAGAACACTCATATCAACGCCATAATAAGTTTGAGTCTCATTAGCAAAACAAAACCAGTCGTCCATAGCTCCTTCATAATCGTTCATCTTTTGATCTCCTAATCCAGACCTGATGGGTGCCAGCCACATGCGAGCATGGCTTGGATACCTGCAAAACCAAAGCTTATTATTGGACTAAATAATTCGGATTAACAACGCAAAACACATTCAACTCAATGAGAAGCCATCTCCACAGTTAGTAAAAATATGAAGTTGAATCAATCTAGACAGCCGCATGACTGGCTCGTTTACAATATGGAATGGGACACATTGTAGGAAGGTTTATATAAGTCATTAGGTTTTCCAAAAATCAATAAAAACACTTGGTGGTAAAACGAGATTAAAAATCAGATGAATGGAATAAGCTATAAAGCACGGAAATGGACAAGGTATACAGATGCGACAGATTATAGGCATTTAGATGCACTAAATTCTAAAAAAGGGACAAGATACGGCTAAGATATGCTACAAATATGTGGATTGTATATACCAATTTGATATATAGATTTAATTCCACCAATCAACCTCTCTAAAATGGAGGTGAGACTATCTACCACTTATCTCTCTCGGACTCCGCTATAAGCAAGACTGCAAAAGTCTTGTGCACTAAATGTGATTTTCTTAACATAATAGATTAAATTAAAGTAGCATACAACGTAAAAAATAAGTACTTCATAATAAGTAGATCTAATATCTAGTGCGTTGTTGTGAATTTTTAGACTAGTGGATCATAATAGTCAAAAATGATTGGTTTCCAACAGACAAAGCATAGCAAGCATACATAATACTAATTGATCGCTTTTATCTTCCAAATTACTCTTCTTTAGTGAAACTTTTATGCATTACTTTGCCATAATTAGCGTTAACAAGTTCGTATATTCACATAAAAACAAGCAAGCGTATGTCAAATTTTCAAACTTTGTAGATAACATGTTGACATAGGTTTATTTTTAAGTCATAAACACTAAAGAAGAGTTGCACACATCAAAGAAGTGTCGAAGTATGATGGCTTTGCCACTCTTGAAGCATATGCACATTGCACAAAGAATGTTTGACAATAACTTGGCCAATACATATAATCAGACATTCCCTAGTCCTTGTGCCTTCAACTCAAACCAAATCATTTATTCTTGAGAGTATAGTTATTTCAATTCAATACAATGATTACCATCTCCATCAACTTTTTCCAATCCAGTCAACATTTTGGTACTAAGTGCTAACTCCTGGGGTTTCACATGCAAGTTCATATATCTCCATCCTTCCACTTCTTTCTATTCCATCTTAGCATCATATTTTGAGTCTTCACTCTTCTCTATTAATCTTCTCAAAATAAGTCACTTACACAACTCTGCAATAGCACACATTTAGTCACTTCAACCCTCCTTACAAATTCTTAAACAGAAGAATTCGTATATGGGAAAACATATCTCCAAAGGCTTTGTTGTCCTCCAATTTTGATATTCCCTTGCTTGTACTATTCCCATTTGAAGTTGGATTCATTCTACTAATTTTTCATTATCTAGACGACAATGCACCAATTTACAGGTGAAAACTTAGTGCTCTCCTGTTCAAGTTCGTCAATAAATTAATATTCAAATAGCATAGCCCATGGGACCTACTCACACATGTGCACTTAGATGTGTGTGTCAAAAAAAGCCTCGAAAATCCATGCACACCCCAGTAGGAGAGTGATGCAGTCAGCCAGTCACCTTTAGGTGATGCTTTGACTTTCCTAAACAACTTGAAAGAGCCCAATTGAACCCTGCCAACTGGAGAGGCTAAAGGTTTTATTGCCCAAAATATAGCCAGAAAATGCATATATACGTATCATGCACTGAAACTTTTTGTTGGTGAAGTAACCATGATTCGGTTCCAGCATCAACACAGATGTCTATCTTTAATGTTATAAACAAAGTATTGAATGTTTTAAGACAAGTCATAAACTATAAAATTTAATACAAAACACAAATAAAAAGTCAACGAAGCATAAATTAGAAGGGAAAAGCACTATTCCAAATCAAATTCATGAATCTCATACCAAACAGTATAAACAAGTAAAGAAATCAGTGTAAAATGTACTTACATAACTCCATTTGGCTTAAGCCAGCGATCACGTGCACAAATCACAGAATCAAACATAGATTCTCGTAGAAGAAAATATCCCATCCACTCCGAGATAATTACATCAACTGCCCATCAAGCAATTTCCAAGGTTAGATTCAAAGACAAGAAGCAACACCAAACCCAGGTATGAATTATATAAGAAGAGAAAAGAATGTGACGCTGGAGTCAACTCTGAACTCTATTGGCAAATTCACAGGTTAATAACAGATACCTTTCTCTGGTAGGGTAACATCCTCCATTGATCCCTCAATCACTTCAACCACACCCTCAAGCTTATTTGCTTTCACAAGCTCGCGGGCATGCTCCGCCATCTTAGTAGCTTCCACTGCATAGACCTTCCTCGCACCTGCTTGCGCCGACCAGATTGCTAGAATGCCACTCCCCGTTCCTACATCCAAAACAGTCTTCTCCATGGATTCACCAATTTAGTGTGAGTGTTAAAAACAACTTCCATGCAGAGAGCAATGCCATACTCTTTTGAGCCCTGGGAAACTTTGTGAATTCACACCAGTTTTTTGTGTGTTTGCATTGCATATCAAATTTAGCTTGGTCCTACTCAACACATTAAAATCTAAATTACTAAGCCCATATCAATAGTTCACACACACACACACAGTACTGTTCTTTGCTTGGAGAGATATAGGAATTAATCAAATTTAATGGAGCCCAATTGAACTACTTAAACGGAGTTCGACAAATTGATGTGAACCAACAATGGAAATAACATAAGATTCAAAATTCCCATTCTCGATTTTCTTATCAACAATCAGAGAATAAAATCAATATTTTGTGTCTGTAATGAATGGCTAGTTTCTACTACTCTCCTGAGATTTTAAGAATCCAAATTTTGAAGTCCAATTCAATACTACTAATCACTTCACCAATGAATAAAGCTTTTTACTTATGGTCGATGATAATGTGTTTGCAAAGGAAAGACTGGAATTTTCATAACTTGGAAACAAAAACTGAGACTATTGTAACTATTTCAGCTAACAGATAACAAACCAATACAAATAAGACACTATCCAAAATTTCAGTTGTCTTTCTCTTCAGTTTGCTCAGCAACCAAAAGGGAAAATCATGTACATATACAGACACATATATATGAAGAGAGAGAGAGAGAGAGAGTTTACACCTTGTCGAGGAAGTGATGTTTGTTCTGGAAAATGGCGTTGAAATAAGCATCCATGCGAACGCGGTCAGAGAGCATCTCCTTCTGGTGAAAGAGAAAGGCGTAGGTGCAGAAATAGTTGGCGAAATCCACGCCTTTGTCCACGGTGGCCCCGCCTCCATTGCTGGCGCCTGTACGGTCGCCCGCGACGCCGTTTGCTCTGCTGCCCATCTCACCGCGTTACGGAGCAGCCGAGCGAGTGAGGGAGGGAGGGAGGGAGGGCGCACGGAGAGGAAGAGGGGCTTTAAGTGATGCTTTAGGGCAGCGCCTCTTGCAATACAAATATACGTACATTTAGGGCCCATTGGAGGGAAATATAAAAACCAGGTGCTATATTGTGGTGGGGTCCCCTCATGCGCTCGATGGTTCATCTGGTCCGTCAATCTTCCTGGTCGGGACTGTTAAACTCCATCTAAAAGCAAATTGGATGAGATACTAATAATGAGAATTGGATTAAATAATCAATGGGCACTCCTTATCTTATTTATTTTTAACTTTTGATACATAATTTAAATCCGGCCCACATGAACGGTGTTAATATTCCCCTATACACTTTCTAAATTTTTTTTTTTATCAAAAATGGAAATATCATATAATATTATATAGGAAAATTTAGATTATAATCTAACAAAATAGAAGTCTTAAGCTCGGGAAGGGGGAAGTCTAACTAGTCCAAAGGGAGAGAACTGGTTAACTTAGCAACTGCCACTCAATGAGCAGTTCTATTACAGGCTCTAATCTTGTGTAAAAAACGCAGGTCATATACCATTGCTAGAAACCTAATATCATCCAAAATTACATGAAAATCCAAAGGTGGAACATCCTCAGTAGAACTTAACTTTATAATGCTAAGACAGTCATTCATGATAGTTATATTAGATAGCAAGAGAGCTTCAACCAATAGACAAGCTTGGCGCACTGCCTCGGCTTCCACAGACAAAGGGGATGTTACAGGGAAAGATCTTGTTGGCCTAGCCAATAGAGAGTCATCCTTTTTATATACAACCACACCACACGCTGCCCTTGTAGACTTAGAGTCATAAGAAGCATCACAGGAAAATAAAACATCAAAAGATGGAGAAGAAGGTTGTACCTCAGGAGCTACAAAAACACCTGAACTGGAAGGAGAAACTGATGACAATTTGCATTGGTCAGTCCACATGTTCTGAGCTCGAAGAGCCGAAGCGAAGGCATTAACATCTTCATCATAAAAAACCTTTTGATTCCTAGCCTTTCAAATGACCCAGCCCACAGTAGCAACTTTCCCCATGACCTCTGATCGCTCCTATGCGTCACCAACATGCTCCAAGATCCGGCGGAACGTTGGACTACAGAAAGCAACGAGTGCCACCCAAAAGACAAGTTCATCCCAAACCACACTCTCTGTGTCCATTCGCATTTGAATAACAGATGTTCAATTGATTCTAAATGTGATAGACAGGTGGGGAAGCCAGCTGAGGGGGCACACTTCCTTTTAAACAGGTTCTCCTGTGACGCTAAGATATTATGACAAGTTTTCCACCAAAAATGTTTGATCTTTGGGAGAGTCTCATGTTTCAAATACTCTTCTAAAGTTTGGGATGAAGGGAAGCATATGAGCCACATTCTAATTGGTCCCCCGAACACAAAAAAACCCAACCTATAGCCAAATTTAACTGAATATACCCCCTTACCATCAGGCCACCAAATTCTTCTATCCAAAGCACCACATTTCAATAATGAAATTACATTGATAGCCTTAAAATCATCCCTAGAAAACAGCAGAGGACAAAGAGGGAATATCCCATCCCGTGGGATTCAGTGCCACTTTGACAAACTGAGAGTTTGAGGGTGAAGGAGATTGAACCATCCGAGAAGGGGAAAGGGGAACCCATTTATCTGTCCAAAAGTTAATCTCACGACCATCACCAAGTTGCCACATTAAACCCTATTCAAGAAAAGACCTACCATGAAGGAGGCTGTTCCAGCCCCAAGAAGGTTTGTGCGCACATCTAGCGTGCATAAAGTCTTCGTTAGGGAAGTAGATTGCTTTGGTGAATTTCGCCCAAAAGGACTCAAGCTGATAAATCAGTCTCCAACATTGTTTGGCCAATAGGGCTTGGTTCATTAATTTGAAATCCTTGAAGCCCATGTCACCCCCAGCCTTGGACTCAATCATCCGCTCCCATTTTTTTCAGCATATACCATTACTCATTTCATTACTTTTCCACCAAAACTGTCTTACATATCTATTCAGTTTCTCACAGAAATTGTTGGGGAAAGCCACCACAAACATGGCGTTATTTGGTATAGCTTGAATTACAAACTTAATCAAAACTTCCTTACCAGCCTGTGACAGGCAAGAACTCTTTCATCCTTGAAGCTTCTTAATCACCCTCTCCAAAATATATCCAAAGGCCTCAGCCCTAGAGCGGCCCCACAGCGAAGGGATTCCCAAATAACGAGCTTGATAAGGAAATGGATGCAATCTAAGAAGTTGATAGTAGAAAATTTTCTGATCCTCTGAAGAATTTTTAGAAAAGATAATACCAGATTTAGCAAGATTGGCACACTGACCCGAAGCCACATAGTAAAGTTGAAGGAGTCTAATAAATTCATTAATACAACTTTCCTTTGCCTTTAAGAAGAAGAGGGAATCATCAGCAAAAAATAGATAGGAAATAGCAGAGCTTCGCCTACGAACTTTTAAACCCATAATACGTTTATCCTCCACTCCTTTACATATCATGGTTGAGAGAACATCAACAGCAAAAAGGAACAAATAGGGAGAGAAAGGATCCCCTTGGCAAATTCCCCTTTGAGGCTTAACCGCACACATCCGAACACCATTCAAAACCAATTGGTAAGATACAAACAAGACACATTTCATCACAAGGTCCACCCATCGTCGATCAAATTCCAAAGAAAGCATCATGGCCTCCAAAAAATCTCATTCAATGCGATTATAGGCTTTGTTGATATCCAGCTTAATGGCCAGCTTTGGAATCGTGCCTCTCCTCTTGCCCTTGAGATGATGAAAAATCTCATTAGCAATGAAAATGCAATCTTGAATTTGACGATTAGGAACAAAAGCAAACTGATTTGGAGAAATAATAGAGCCCAAGAAGGTTTTCATTCTATTAGCCATTACTTTAGAAAGCACTTTGTACACAAAATTACATAAGGCAATAGATCTGAATTGTGAGATAACTTCAGGAGCTTCCTCTTTCGGGATCAAAACGATATTAGTATGATTCCACCCCGCTGGCATCTGGCTACCTTCAAAAAAATCACATACCATAAGGAACACATCCTGCCCAACGATATGCCAAAACTGGTGAAAGAAGATTTCAGGAAAACCATCAGGGCCAAGGGCTTTGAGGGCACCCAATTCAAATACAGCACCCCAAACCTCAAACATCGGAGGCTAGCAGGGAAGGTTGTGATTCGTAGCACCAGTAACTTTTGACCTAACAGAGCTTAAAGCTTCATCACAATCCCTCTCCCTTATAGTCGTGAATAAATCTTGAAAGTAGGATTTGATATAAGAAGAGATTTCCTCCTCCTCAATCCATTCCTCCTCATTCTTTTTGAGTTTAGCAATGTGGTTGTGATGACGTCTCTGGATGGTAGAAAGATGAAAAAATCTTGTATTCTGATCACCCCCTTAAGCCAATTAATCCTTGAACGCTGCATCCAAAAATGTTCTTTCCTACAACGAACCACATCAATTTGAGAACAAAGATTGGCTTCCCTCAACAAATTCTCCTTGGATGCGTCCAATGATTGGACAATAGCCAACTCCTATTCCAGATCCTGAATGAGTTTTCTATTTTTTCCAAACTTACTTCTGCTCCAGGTCAGCAAGCTAGATTTGCACATCTCTAGGTTAGTCGTAACATTAAGAAAACGAGATCTAAACAAATCAGACTTCCAATAAGACTTAATCACACCTTCACAATCGGGGTCATCTAACCACATGCATTCAAATTTGAAATAAGAAGATCTTTTCTTACTGGGCACCCCAAACTCCACCACAAGAGGGCTATGATAAGATCCCATCCTGGCTTCATGAGTCACCATCGTAAAGGGGAAGGATTCACACCATTCAGAGTTTACAACGGCTTTATTAATTCTCTCTTGTACATTAGCAACACCTGGTCTATTATTGGACCAAATGAAATGGGGACCGTTAAAACCCAACTCCAACAAACAACAATCCGACAAAAGATTATTCAATTCCTCAATCCTTGTAAGACATGTTGGAGAGCCCCCTTGTTTGTCATTTGAAGAACTTATCACATTAAAATCACCAACAACCATCCAAGGGCAGTCGATCAACCTTGCCATAGCCCTAAGATTCGCCCAAGTTCTTTGACGTCTCTCCACTTTAGAATCCCCGTAGACAAAAGAGCATTTCCACTGCATAGGCTGCTGTTGAAAACTACAAATCACATTGATGAGATTTGAACACTGTTCAAAAACCTAGATGGTAATACTTAAAGGTGTCAATCGTGCCAAGCTAAACGGTTATGTGTCGGGTTAAACGAGTCACGGGTTAAAAATATATAAACCCATACACAATACGTTTAATAAATGGGTAAAAAATTTTAACACAAACATGAACCGTTTAATAAACGGGTAACACGACACAATTTGTTTAACCCATTTTAAAAAAATATTATTTTAGTACTCCATTTCTTTGCTTTCAACTATAATTTCCTCAATTAAAGAATTTTTAGCCAACAGTTGAAATAAAAATCACACCACAAAAATTAGTTAAAATGAGGAGCCCACTACCTTTTTTATAGGCTACTAAAGTCCCTCCTCTCCATTGCTTGGCGATGTGGGATTCAAAGAAAAGGGCCAACCTGATGGCCAACTAAAGTCTACCATCTTCACATAAAAAACATACTGATGGCCTTACTCTCTTTTTTTTTTTGGAATGTTTTCTTTACTTTTTTTTACTCATTCATTATTTTATTTAATATATAATTTATTATTATATTAAATTTATTTAAACGGATAAATGAGTGATAAACGGGTTGACATGTCTCACCCGAACACAACCCATTTATTAAACGTGTTTGGTCGATCAACCCGTTTATCACTCAAACCCGTTAAGGTCTCACCCAAATCCGTTTAATTCGTGTCGATTCGTGTCAGTTAATCGTATCGTGTCGAATTTTTACAGGCCTAGTAATATTGTCCCTCCACCATAAAGCCAAACCACATGAAAGACCCACAAGATCAACATAATCAGCAAAGTGAAACTGTAAAAATCTTCTCAAACGTTTCAACCTATGGACTTTATTTTTAGTCTCCATAAGAAAGACAACTGAGGGGCGATGGGTGTCAACTAACCCTCGTAGATTACGAACTGTCTGGGGTCGCCCAACTCCCTGACATTTCCAAGAGAGGACTAACATGGATCTTGTGGTTGTTGCAGGTCAGCCACCACCACCTTTTCCAGTTGACAAATAGAGTTTTCCGCCTCTGACATAGTATAGGAAGGTTGTGAGAACCAATGAGACAATCTCCGATCCATATTGTTTTCCCCTGCCCTCGTTGCCACCCTCATTCGAATCTACATTTAGTTACTGCATAGGAGGCTCCATTCTCCTCCATGTGTGCAAAGTAAAGCTTAAAATTGGTTTTGGCCTGTAATTTCCTTTTATTCTTGCGTTTGTACCTCTTGCGTTGGATGTTAGGAGAACTTTTGTCACCATCATCATGACATGAGAATCAGGATAGAGGGGGTGGCCTATCTGGGGAATGGTCTGGAGGGGAATTTGTGAAGAATGAATTGGAAAGTTGTTGTGTCTTTTACGTCCCACTAGGTGATCAGCAGCCACCCTATTCTTAGACTGGGCTGTTTTTTTCAACGTCATACTTTGGAAATGGACATCCATATGGTCTCCAACTTCCTCTGTCTCACTATCAATAATAATATGAACCGTCTGTCCACCAGTATTCTTAGCTTCCATACTATCTGTTGGCTCAATGACGTAATAAGACCCCCTTTTCACTGCCACCATCATTCCTGAATCCTCTTTGGAGATTGAATGAACAGAATTCTGAGGCCAATCTTGCTCCCAACCTAAAAAAGGAACCAACGCCAGAGGAGTTGTGTTGTAGAAAGAGCCACTTGCTTGAGGTTGCACATTACACGTTGGTTTATCTCTACAACGACTTAGGGGCTCCCCAAGAGGAACAAGTGGGTCTTCAAGAGGCCTATTGTGTGGTACCCTACTTGGCTCTGAACATGTATGAACGAAAGAGGCGACTTCTCTTCTAACATCATATAATTTTCCTTTGAATTTCTCTTTTTTTCTCCAAACTCTCATAAGCCTTTAGAGACCAAGTCTCTCCGAAAAAACCCAAAGAAGAGCTACTCTTGGCTCGCAACTCCGGACCAAACTGGCTTTTTGTACCTAAATTGCTTCTGTCCTTACACTGACTTTGCGCATGACCAATACTACCACACAAATAACAAAAGTCCGATAATCTCTCATATTTTAGAGTTATCCAAATATCATCTTGATTATCTCTAGCCAAAAAGAAACCGTTCTTCAACGGTTCCTTCAGATTTATTCGACATTTTACCCTTAAAAAATTGCATTGGAACTGAACTTCGCCATCCACTTCCTCCAGCAGGGTAAGATCCCCAATCATTCTCCCAATCCTCCATGAGTTGTTTTTAGTCATCATATCAAGGGACAACCCCCTAATTTGTACCCAAAATTCCGAGTAGTGGAACTCAAAGTCACTAATGATACTCTGAGGTTGATAAGGTTTCAGAACTGTAATGTTCCCATAACAGACCAAGGCCTTTCCTCCAAAATTTTCACTTTATCACTCTCCTCTTTAAACATAAACATGTAAGTATTTCTTTCCTAGTATGTGATGGAGAATCCCTTTGAAAATTTCCAAGAACTTGATAGAACATTACTCACCCCTTGTTTATTGAGGTTTGTATCTGTGTAGAAGCGACTCACAAGACAATGTGTCTCAACATTTTTGGAGGTGGAAGGGTTTGAAAAAAGCAAAATGTGTGGGGGAGGGGTGGACAACGAATTTGCTTCATTATCACGCTCCATAAGGGAAGACTATTGGGGTGTAGAAAGGGCACAGAGATAGTAACCGAGGGGAAACTCCCAAAGGTAAAAGGGAGCAAAACAAAGGAGACAAAGAAAGAATAAAGATGGACAGTAGGTTAAAAAAGCGACAGACATGGAAATCCCACATCAAATGGAATGTTCGATAAAGAAAGGTTAGAATAAGGCAAGAAAAGAGTATCAAAAGTTGGGGACAATAGAGAGAAAATACAAGGGGTTAATACATATGAAGACATGGAACAAAAGAATGAACATGCATGACCAGATCAATCGTTGAGATGCAAAAAAGCTTAATAAATAAATACCCAATCAGATACCTGGAGAAGAGTAATACACTAAACCTAGCAACATCGGAGGCATAGAACACAGAGATCAAGGAGCAGAATAACAAAGGATGAGGAGGAATTAAACCCATCTATTTTGTAGGTTGAAAGAAACAAGTTAGAGAATTATTGAAGTAAAAGACCTTTTGATCCCTGAGAAACCCTAGATTGGACTAATTTTTAGATTTTTTGGTAATTTTAATAGTTATATCATCGTTTAATACCTCAAAACAAAGGATGAGAAGGCATAAATTTTAAATTTAGTTTTTTTCTCCAATCGCTGGATGGGAATGGGATGGATAGAGTTGTTCAATACGATCAATCCTATACATAATCTAAACACACCCAAAATAAAAGTATGCATCGAAATAAATATTTAGTCAAGTTATATTAAATAAATTCAAAGTTACAATAAAAAAAATTAGATCAATTTTAAATTAATATGATCAATATAAAATACTAAAATCGTTATCAAATAATCCTAGTTCATTATAATAAAATTATTTGGTACCGATTTACCTAAATGGAGCTATAAATTCACCTTTAATTCTTTTAATAATTTTAGAATGATATTAAAAATCAACTTATCGATGTCATAATCTTAACCTAATCTATTACATGATTCATCACCCAATAGATAATTTACTATAAATTTTTTAGTACTAATTTTGTTTTGAAAAATTCATTTCAAATTAAATTAATGAGTTAGTAAATGAATGGTTAAAAAAAACTGAGTAAATGAGTTTACTATAATAATTAATAGGCAAATATTATAATTAGTCCTCAAACTTTAACTTTTGGTTTTAAAATGGTTCTTAAGCTTTTAATGATTTTAATTTAGTTCTATAACTATCAATTAAGTTGTTTTCGTCAATTTTAACTATTAAAATAAACAGAGATATATCAAGTGTTTGTTATATAATCATACACTGCATGTGTCGTTGTTTGCTCAAATGGCTAAAATTGATAGAATGACTTAGTTGAAATGATATTGATAAGTTAAAACAATTAAAAATTTTAAGACTGCAATTACAGTTTAAGGTGTGAGTATGATATTTATCCTAAATTAATTATGCAAAATTTTATTTTCATAAAAATCTGTTTCATTCAAACTCAAGTCATTCAGAGTGCGATCCTCTTTAATACATGTTTTTTTTTTTTAAATTATTGTTACATCATCTATCAAGCATTAAAATAGGACATATTTTTATATAGACTCGTTCATCACTCATCAACAATATATTCCTTATTCATTAATGATAAAAGATGTATTAAAAATAAATAAATAAATAATTGTATTAGAGCATCTCCAAATCTAATTCAAATTTTAATTTGAGTATAAATGGTTTAAAAACCTTCTCCAACCTTAGACTCAAACATATACCAAATCAACAAAAAAATTATTCTGGACCAAAATTAAAGGAGACTTAAATTCTATACCAAAATTCAAACGGTAATTTTCTATCTTATTCAAAGCCAAAAGACTTAAAACTGAAAACTAAAAGCTGAAAACTGAATGCTGAAAGCTGAATATTGAATTTGTGGACTGTTTGGTCTGCACTGAAATTTAAGTATTGAATTGAACTAAACTGTTTGATAACTGTACAGAGCTGACGTCTGAAAATAAATTAATTTTTAATTTTATCCTTCCACTCTTTAACATAAATCATAATCACTATTATTATATTGTAGTTTATATTTAACAAATATTTGATCAAAATAAATAAAGAAATAACATCTGAATAACATAATAAGTGAACAATAACAAATTGAATAGCATAATAAGTGAACAATAGAATCTAATAAAAAAAATACAATAATTATATTTCATTAATAATATGTGTGTGCGCCGTGTGTGTGTGTGCAGTGCATATGTCTGTGTGTAATTGTGTGTGTACAATGCGTGTGTTTGTGTGTGTAATTATAATTATATATGTATATTTTTTGTTACAAAAGATAAAGGGGAAAAAAAAGAGATCGACAAGAATGTATAAGTGAGGGGTTTTGAAGAGAAAACTAATTAGAGTTTTAATAGGATTGTAAAATATTTCGAGGTATAATTGTCATATTGTAAATATTATTAAAGATGATTTTGCTGAGCGCTTTCAACTTTCAGAATTAAGTAAGGGCTCTCCTACTTAATATTGTAGCCTATTTTTAAAGAGCACTTTACATATTAAGAGAGTTTAAATTTTGGTTATCAAATGAGCTTAATTAATAATTGCTGAATACATTTATTTTAAGTGTTGAATTTGGGTTAAAAAACACGTAGTGTTTGATAAAACTAAAAGCTGAACATTGAAACCGAAGTCTGAATTTTAAGTGTTGAATGTTGAATATTGAATTTTTGAATTTCCCACTGTTACCATTGTGTCACCACCACCGTCGCCGCCACTACCACTACCGTTGCCGCCACTACCACCACTGTCGTCGTCACCACTACCACCACCATTATGATGGTAGTGATAGGAATAAGACAATTACAGAGAGATAGTTGAAGCGAAAGGGCAAAATTAGAATAATAATAATTTTCATATTTTAGCTCCTTATATTTGTCAGACAGTTTGATTAAATTTAATACTTAAATTTCAGTTATAACAAATAGTCTACGAATTAAAAAATTCAGCATTCAGCACTTAAAATTTGACATTTAATTTTCAATGTTTACCTTTCAGTTTTATCAAACACCACCTTAAATAGCTAAGTGTATTTCTAATCATGACTCAATTTAGACTTAAAAATGAGTCTAAGAGGTTGTTTGATAATACCACTTAAAACTTAAAACTAAATACTTTAAGTACTTAATGAATTAAACTCGTTTGATAACCTAAAACACTCACCACTTAATATTTTAAGCAGTTCTTAAAAACATACTAAAATTTTAAGTACTAAGTCATCTATTTATCACTTAATGCTAGAAATATTAGTTATTAAGAATTTTATTAATTCCTCATAATGGATAGATATATTACCACCATTGTGTCACCATCACTATCACTACCATTGTGTCATTGTCACCACTATCGTCACTACCATCATTGTATTATTGTCATTACCATCATCACTGCCACCACCCCCATTTTGCCACCACCACCATCACCACCACTATTGCGTTACCATCACTACAACCATTACCATTGTGATGGCGACAGTGATGGTAGTAATAGTACTGATACAATGGTAATTGTGGCAACGATGGCACAATAGTGGTGATGGCGGTGACATAATGGTAGTGGTAGTGACATTGACATAATAGTGATGATAGTGACATTGACATAATAGTGATGACAGTGGAGGTGGTGGTGGTGATGATTTGTGGTGGCGACAATGATAGTGATGATGGTAGCGATGACACAATAGTAGTGGTGGTTGCGGTAACACTATGGTGGTGATAGCAACAACACAATGATAGTAACAAAAGTGGCGATAGTGGTGGTAACAATGGTAGTGGTAGTGACAGTGGCACAATAGTGGTGGTGGTGGCAACGGCATAACAGTAGTGGTGGTGGCGGTGGCACAATGATGGTGGAGGTGGCGATGACAATGATGGTGGTTATAATGGTGGTAATAGCGACAATGATGATAGTGGCATAATGGTAGTGATGACGACAGTGGTGGTGGTGGTGGCGTCGACAACGACGATGGTGGTGGTGGTGATAGCGTTGGCGGTGGTGACGATGACACAATAATGGTGAAAGTATATTTGTCAATTATGAGATACTTATTACTTAAAATTTTAACCTATTTTTAAAAAATACTTAAAATATCAAATAATATGAATTTTAGATTATTAAAACGATTTAATTTATTAAATATTTAAAATATTTAATTTTAAATCTTAGGTCTTTTCAAACAGACAATCCAAACCATTCATTGCGGCAATCCTACGTCTACACAGCATAATGGATGATAAACAAAATATAAAGAAGACGACTTTTTGGAAGAGAGAGAGACAGAGCACTGCCTTGTAGCTTCCGACACCCTCTCTGTAATCGGACTCCGAGGTCAGTACTTTATTCTAATGGTAAAGCCCTTGTTATTTATCAGATCTTCTTCATAAGCACAAGCTCAAATTGTTGTTGAAGCCCACCGACGAACTATTTCTATCCTATAATTGGATTTATTTTCGCTGGGTAGAAAAGGAAATGCTTTACCTAGTTGAAGCGTGTTGGATGAAAGAAAAGAGTTTTATGGTGTATTAGGAGCAAATGGGCAATGTTAACGATATAAGCAAAGCTCGTTGATGCTAGAACGTGAGTTTTCTGTTTTTATTGTAAATTTCTATTTGGGGTATAGATAGGTGAAGCCAATTATGTAAAATAGTATGATTTTTCATCGCTGAACTATATATATATATATATATTTAATTTGATGAATTTTTTTCTTAGGAAAGGGGGTTGCTTTGAATTTCGAGTTTTAATGGTGTCTTTGGTGCAATGTTGATCAGGTATAGCTGCATCAGCGAACTTGGTCGATGCTAAGATATGGAATTTATTTTTTTCATTTGAAATTTTCAAATGGGTAAATATTAACCAAGCCAAATGTATGTGATGAATTAATTGTTTTATTGTTATTGCTGTCAATACTTTTAATTAAAGGACTTTGCTTTTGTTTTTTTGTTTTTGTTTAATCACTCTCAGAAATAGAGAAATTTGATCTGAACTTGTTTATACGGTGTATTTGAGGATCTCCAACCTTGGCTCAAATTTGAGTAAAAAATTTGGTTCGATACGAAGGCTCTAATGGACAAACTTAAATTTAAAGAATGGCAAACTCAAATTTAAAGGAGGACAATCTCAAATTTAAAGTAGGATAAAATATGACCGTTGAATTTTAAAGGAGAATGAAATCTGATTATTGGTGATTTGAGGAAAGGTTTGAGTCTTCCTTAATTTAAGTAAAAAATTGAGTCTCTTTTCATTTGGTATAAGTTTGAGTAAAATGTTGAAACTTCTTTTTAATCCGTTTTTACTCAAATGTAAATTTGATTCAAGATTTGAGTAAGGATTGAAGATGTTCTTTGGTGCAATATTGTTAAGGTGCGATACATAAACAGGTTTATGCTACTATTTGCATATATGTTGTAAATCACCGACTGTATATCATGTAGATGGTGCCACTTTTTGCAGGCTCTGTTCTCTTTCCTTGCACTAACTTGGGGTTTTCGTTGTTGTGATAATATGAGTATTGCCGGCTCTTCTCTGGGTTCTGGTTAGTTTTCTTTCTCTATGTTTCGTTCCATCTCTTTATATTCACTGCAGATGATTATAGTGAATCTAATATAGCCATTTGTACCAGGAAAAGAAGTGACGAATATTCTTTAAAATTCTTTGTTTTATGTTTATTTGGTTCATGGCATAGTCTAAAAGGAAAACCAGGCTAAGCAAGTAGTTATTCTAAGAGAGATTGAATGGGCTGTTGGTTCTCTCATATTCCAAAGCTGAAATAACTTGAATGTTATGACTATCCGTCATTTCTTGACTATCAGAAACCAAATGAAGCATTAATTTGCTTATGTATCTTGGTCTCTCTCATTGTGTCCCTCTCTCCCCCCCCCTTGTGTGTTTACATATATTTCCTTTTTCTGTAGATTTTGTTCCTTTCACTATGATACTCTATTGCAATTCCATTACAGGTGGTAGAAATGTTAAAAGGACATTTGAATTTGGGCGGACATCTGTTGTGAGGCCCAAAGGCAAACACCAGGCAACTATAGTATGGCTACATGGCCTTGGGGATAATGGTAACAGGTACATTGTGTTTTTTCCCTCCGCCCCCTGTCTCGTATAAACAACAGAAAAATTAAAGAAAAAGATGTCGGGAGCAGTAGACTAGGTCACTAAGTACTAATCTTTGGTATTATTTACAGGAAATGGTGCCCTCAAATTTGAACCCATATCTTCGCATGAGCACGTAGCCCTACACTAGGCAATGACCCTAGTGGTTCATTAAGAGCTATGGAGTTTTTTCACATGGTCCTTAAATTGATTGTCACGAAGTTGCAATTTTTTATTTTTTATTTTCTGATAAGAGACAAACATTTATTAATGTGGTCATAAAAAACATTACATAAAGCAAAAGTGGTGGATAAGATATCCAACTTTAATGAAACAAAAATAAAAAAAGTAAAAGCTGCATAAAAGCGAAAAAAGTCTAAAAGCTATCAACTTAGGCTGTCTATAAATCACAAATAACCCTCCATCCTCCCAAAATACTAGGGTGACCGGGCCTTAATCACTAAAATTTTGGAGGGAATTGATCTTGTCATGACTAATAGTCCATGCACAAACATTCACCTTACTAGGCACTTTAGTCTTCCAAATCATCAATGAATGAAGAAAAAGGGGACGAATATGATCATCAATCAAGGACTCAAACAAAGACGAACAAGAAAATAAACTCAAGGACTCAAATTTTTGCAAGTTCATCAGAGTAGATAAACTCAAGGACTCAAGCACCAATTCTTTTTTGCCAATGGAATCAATGTGTATATGTGAACATCATTGAGTAAGAAAAGAAGTGACATCAAATCAAGAGTATATCTATTATTTAGATTCCTATGAAACCCAATATCCCAAGACAAAGAATTAGAGCTCAACCAGATCATGGAACTAATATGCACATTATGAGCCCGAGATAACGGATAGAGATGAGGAAACAAACTTGACAATGAAGAACCCCTTACCAAAAATCCTCCCAAAATTGAATTTTTTCTCCATTACCCATGACAAAGTTGACGTGAAGGGAAAATCGGGGTAAACTCTCCCAGAGATAAAATTTCATGGGCTTCGGGAACTTCCCCTTTTTCTTTTTACCCTATTAACATTACATCCATTAGCTTGCAATCTATATTTGCTCTTGATAATAATTGCATGTCATAGAGAATTTTGTTCCAAAGAAAATTCCCAAAGTCATTTTTCAATTAAAGCCACATTACTTGTCTTCAAATTTTTCACTGAAAAACACCCTTTATCCTTGAATTTAGAGATCTCCTCTCAATTAATCAAATGGTACTTATTTCCTTCTTCACTTCCTTCCCACAAAAACTCTGTCATCATTTTTCAATCTTATGAGGAATCATGGTTGACCTTTTAAAGAGAGATAAAAAGTAGATAGGGATACTGGACAAAACTGACTGGACTGAAGTCAATATATCTGTTTTAGAAATGATAGCTCCCTTCCATCCATCTAACCTCTTCTCTACCTTCTTAACGACAGAAGCCCAAAATCTCAAAGATAATGTTTTCCTACCTAAAAGAAGACCCAGATATTTAAGGGGCCATTCTTCTGTAAAACACCCTAAAGTATTAATCAAACCTATTAACCTTCATTGGATTAAAGTTTATACCCATAACTAATCTCTTTTCCAAATTTACTTTCAAATCTCAGACAATTTCAAACACATCCCCAATTGTGTTAAAGTTCATAAATTTTTTCTCATTTCCTGAATAAAAGAAAATATTATCATCTACAAATTTTAGGTATGACACTGAAACCTTCTCTCTTCCAATCACAAATCCTTTCACAAAACCACATCTTCAGCTCTCATTATAAGTCTACCCAATTTGGCGGCCAACAAGGTAAAAAGAAATGGCGGCAGCCCCCTAGAAACCTTAAATTGTTTCCCTTGGTTTATCATTTATGATGACTGGAAAAATTCATTGACAGAAGTACACACTAATACATCTCACATCTGCCCAAAACCTTTCATCCCCAACACAATCATTACAAATTCAATCCACATGATCACAAGCATTCTAAAAATCAATTTTAAACAACAAGTCCCTCCTTCCCTCTAGATCTATAATCCTTTACCATCTCATTAACTACAAGAGCAACATCTAAATTTTATCTTCCTTTAACAAAAGAACTTTGAATAACCGAAATGGTCTCAAGAATCTACCTAAGTCTCATGGATAAAACTTTTGTAATAATCTTATAAAGGCTTGAAATCAGATCATCAGCCTGAAATACTTATTTTTCAAAGATTTTTCTTTCTTCGGTATAAGACAAATAAAGGTAGCATTGGTAAGTCCATTAATCACATCATTATGAAAAAACTACAATAATACTTTCATCAAATCCTCTTTAATTACCTCTAAACAAACCTAGTAAACAACCATAGTGAAACCATCCGTACTTCTGCCTACTGCACTAAAAAATAGCTTTTCTAACCTCTATCTCATCAAAAGATCTCTCCAACCAAATTGCTTTCCCACTATCAATGGGGCTCCAATGCAATACAACTTTGGGCAATTTGAAGAGTAAATAGGTAACACGTAATTGGTTTACAACTTGTAAGACTGTAATCGTTAGAGCATTATGACCCCACATATTTGATTTGTTCTTCAGATTTGTTTTTTCTCCCAGCTGTGTACTCAATATATTTTGATTCTCCATTGAAAGTATGTTCATTCTGTCCTTTATTTACATAAGATTGAGGAGGCGTCTATTGTACTTCATATGGTTTGTTTTCTTCACTATAACAAATTATAGTACTCATATACTTTTTCTAGTCGTTGGTAATGTCTGTATCGGGTTTTCAACTTTTGTGTTCCATTCCTAAGTAATACGCATTTGACTAAGTTGAATTAGTGAACATATAGGCACTGTAAAAGTATGCACTAGTGCTCCAATCCTCATTCTGTGCTTTTGTTTTGGCTGGCAGTTGGTCCCAGCTCCTGGAGACCCTCCCTCTTCCAAATGTAAGGATAACTAACTTGTCTGTGTACCTATTTTGAATTTTTAATGAATAAAGAAGTGCTTAGATGCAGCAGTTTTCTGCTTTACAGTACTGTTAGGGGCATATAATTCTGTTTTAGTAATAATTTCGTTGCTTTCTTTGGTTGGCTTGTAAATACATAATGCATTTCAATGAAATATATATGCTGCAGATCAAATGGATTTGCCCAACTGCTCCTACTCAACCAATAACTTTATTTGGTGGCTTTCCTTCAACTGCTTGTAAGTTCTGTTGGATTGGGAAAGCTGTTTTGTTCTCATCTAAAGCAACTTTGGCCTGTAATACATGAGCTTTATTTGTTTGCACATTCAACATAAATGGCCTGGGATGATCTACAGAGGAAACATTATGTGGATGTGGAACTCATGCTTGAATCAAAATCTTGCAGTTTGCAGCATCTATAGATCAGTTATTTTCTTCTGTTATTTATGTTAGGGATTGATGTAAGTGACCTTTCGGAAAATGCTATTGATGATTTGGAGGGTTTGGATGCTTCAGCAGCATATGTTGCAAGTTTGTTGTCTACAGAGCCCCCTGAGAGTAAGTTTTCCTTTCATTGCTTTATGTATTTGATGATTATGTACCTGTCATGATACTCTTCGGGTATAAATGTTTGAATCATCAATATTAAGCTTAGTTTGATTGCTCAAAGGTTGGTAGGAAATGCAAGATATTATTGAATCTTACAATAGCCACTTTGGCTCCAGTCTTGTGAGGCAGAATCATATGGTTCGGATTTTGAGTACTGTTTGTATATACCTTGAATTGTGCAGCTAGGTAATGTGTTTCGACCTTCAGGGGACTTACTTTGTAGAAGGAAATTTGTGTTACATAATACAAGCAAAACTTGCCAAAAACTTCTACTGAGCTCTTTCAAACATCATCAAAACCTGTCAAATCTGTACTAGGACAATATAGTCCTGCTTTTCGAACAGAGTTTCAGATAAGTCCTAATTTTATTATTGTTTAATTTTTCCCTTTGATTTTAATTATGAAAGTGGTGTTAACATGGTTTAGTTTAATCTCAACTAAACAGGTACTGCAAAAAAACCAAAAAATCTTGGTTTGTTAGACAATAAGGTGATCTAATATGTGAAAATACAACTTAGTGGGCATTTGGAATGAAAAATCAGCCCTATTGGTACTTTAATGTATACTAGGGGTAACTTGTGCCTGAAGACATGGTGCAATGTGAACGATTTTGAGAGGATGTTGGTGGCTGTTGGATGAGTCTATTTGAGACAATCGGATGAACTTATTGAAGCCTGTCCAGTTTTATATTATAGATTATAGATATTTTGTCCACTTGTAATACTGCTAAAACTACAATTGCCACCCCTACTAATGTTTTACCTCAACATAATGCAATTGGGGGTTTCCTTGAATTTTATGATGAACTAAGATCATATATGGAAATCATTTGGAATGTGAACCAATTAATTTTGTTCTGTATGAAAACTCAAATGATATTCAGATTTCCTACAATTTCTCTTTGTAGGAAATGAAATGAGTTAGTTTGTAGAGTGTCATTTGTATGATTTATGAAAATAGTGATTTTGTTCACTGTGATTTTTTTTTCATTTCTTGTGCTGTCCATTCTTTGGAGTTAGTCTATGCAAGTGAATAAGTTTCGCATTCAGGTGCTTTTTGAAATGTGGTGGAATTTATTAAAATGCTGTGGTTCTCCAAATAAACCTCCCCCAGTTGCTCCCATCTTTTCGGCCTTCAGAATTAGTTCGAGAATTGAGAATAACTACTTCACCTTTAGTTTCACAATATTGATGTTGTTCACATTATCATTTTATTTGCTACAGTCAAACTTGGTGTGGGTGGCTTCAGTATGGGTGCAGCAACCGCCTTGTACTCTGCTACTTGCTATGCTCAAGGAAAATACAACAATGGCAACCCATACCCTGCCAATTTGAGTGCATTTGTCGGACTAAGTGGCTGGCTTCCATGTGCAAAGTATTGTTTGATTTCTTGCAATCTGTATTTTGCCTTTCGTGGTGGACTCTTTATTAGTCCCGCACTTTAGTACGGTGCATAAACCATAAGTTCACCACTGCTGTTGTTGTGCAGGGACCTAAGTAGCAGAATAGAAGGCGTAGATGAGGCTGCAAGGCGCGCTGCATCCTTGCCCATTTTACTTTGTCATGGCAGAGGTATTTGTAAATTTTCTCATATATTATACCTTTTATTTGTTCTAAATGATATGTTCTTCCTAACTCCTAAGAGAATATGGAATCTTTCTTTGGCCGTGGAATCTGTCTAAACATTAAAAAACTGAGGAACCACCACTGCATGCATTAGGAAATGAATTGCTAGTGGACAGCTTCAGCACTGCTTTGCTATCTTGCTCGGGCTTGCTTATTTTTCAAATGAGCCGAGTTGCATGTAAAGTAGTGCATAGGTAAAATCTTAAGGGCAGGACTTGAGTAAAATAAGCTTCAATGAGATTTTACTTTGGGAAAACATAATAAACTTGATGATTTGGTAAATAGAGTTCTTGGGTTTTGGAAATCCTACTCTAGTAGATACCTCAATCCTTTCCTCAGTCCATTATTAATTCATTGTCCTTGGCATCCCTGCTAGTTGCTGATTTTCAATGTTATTGCAGGAGACGACGTGGTTCCCTTTAAATTTGGTCAGAAATCTTATCAGAAGTTGATTTCATCTGGCTTTCGAGATGTGACATTCAAAGCTTATGATGCGTATGTATCACTTGTTACTTGCCATTGAGAATATGAATATTTATATCTGATCAAACTCAAGATGAAACGCTGAGTGCATTTGTTGACTATGCAGCCTCGGCCATTATACAATTCCCGAAGAGATAAATGTGGTCTGTGCTTGGCTGACTTCAAAACTGGGGCTTGAGGGGCAGTCATAAATTGGCACAAAAAGCAAGTTCTGAACAATGAGAGAGAGAGAGAGAGAGAGAGAGAGAGAGAGAGAGAGAGAGTAATGCTTAATTTATCTGTAATGACAAGAATTATAATGGGTTGCTAAACTAGTTCAGGATGGCGTATAAGTGCTAACGTGTCCTATTTATGTACTGTATTGACCTTGTGTTTTGATAGATTTTCTTGTTCTACCGGTTGGCACTGACGGTTACTGCATTGGTGGATGTAAAAATCAGTGCTTCGGTTCACACTTGAATTCATTTCTTGTGGCATTGAATATGAATCTGCTTTGTTATGCTAGCCTCGTTCAAACTTTACTTGTTTTCCGGGATTAAAATCTCAGTTTCCGTACATAATTTCAGTCACTCTAGGTTGTCATGCAGTGTTCTTTTCTCATTTCTGTAACCAAGGATACCACTCCCCATGAGCTTTGATCTTCTCTGTCTGGCCTATTTAAGTGTCGGGGAACACCGGACATACCTTCGGATCTGGTTGTGGACTGAAGTGTCATGGAACACTGGATATATCTGGGTGTGGATTGTCCCCTCTAAGCTGTTTTGAAGTTCTTCTCCCATCTGTGGTTGTACATACCCCATCGCAAATACCTAGTATTTAGAGACTTAAACATATGCAATATAGGTTCCAATGTCGGAATCATTTCCATGAATTTTTTTTGAAAGATCCATACAAAACAGTGGTACAATCATCAAATCACGAACCGGCTACTGCAAATACTGGAATTCTTGTACTCCAACAGATGAAAATAATGAACATGGTAAAACAAGGAGAAGCAAGAAACAAGTTACAGAAAATTAAACAAATAGAACAGGCATGGAAGCAATGAAGACTTGGTGAATGGCAATTTTGCTCTCATAAAAAATGGTAAACGGGCAAAGCAGCTCAGTTTCACCTTTGGACCTCTTTTATAAAAGCCACTTCCCCACTTCCAGCCGGTTGTGACAACAGGTGCTTATCTTGATCTGCATCGTCGCTTTCTGACGGCTCGTGAGGTGTTGCAGGTGACAAAGAACCACTCCCATCTTCTGAATGTAGTGAATAGACATGTGACAAATTTCACAGACCAGACGGTAAGTCGAACTATCCAACAAGTGAAAAGACTAAACAGAACGGTTCTAGCACTTTGGTACACAACATTAAGATGTAGGTAAGGTTAAAGAGAGGGAGAAAAAATAATTGGCAACACTCATACCTGTGTAAGAATGGTGGTATTCAGGCAGTTGCTTGACAGTTGTGACTTGAAGGCTTTCGGGAAGCAGGCAACTGCAGAAAGCACCTGAAATTGGAATAAAAATGAGTGCTTTGAAAAGACGTCATGTTGTGCAGATTATAGGAATGCATAAAAGATTGTATCAGAGCAAGCTTGATGGGGGAGGGGGGCACGCCAGGCAGGGTCCCCACACTAACTTGGCCTGAGCCTACTGCGAGGAACCTCATTCAGTTATGGAATGCATTAAGGAGATGATTTTTTATTCAGCAATATTTCACCAATCGCTTGGTGAAAATATGTGAAACATGGGAAAGGTTGCCTAATGCAACCACCCACAACCCTTCGTCCACCAAGTAAGATCTAGACCATCTGGGAACGTTCAAGTGATATAAGTCCATTCCTTCTTAAATCACTGTATTTCACAAGAGGGACCTGAAATGCTCCTATATCACAATTTTATTGCATTTGAAAAGTAGCAAAATGTTTGAAAGGTGCTATACCTGTGACACAAAGGGGCTCTTGAGTATTTATAGAATGCGAAATGATTTATTTTTGCTACAAACTAACCAATGCCATGTAACAAACAAAAATGGCATTTCATTCCCAGGGGATATGTACCCGATCAATAAAAATTTGGAATTGGTCTCTGAAGGACCATTTTTCACAGGAAAGAGCCATATGTGATAATGTATTTTCTACTCGCTACCCACAGCAACAGTGCAAATAGCAATCATATTACCGTCTATCACAATTATGATTAGTGGTACTAACATGAAAGTGAATGAACACAGACAAGATGAATAATAAGTTGATTAGAGGAATTCCACACACCTAGCCGGGCTAGCCGATTCACCCATCCAGGGATCCTTTTGCCTGTTAATCTGCAGCAGATGTCATCCGTAAAATGGTTGCAATTCTTGGAAATAAGATGATAGGTGTCCCCATGATACTCAGAAGCCACATTCTCAATAAATGTTCGGAATTCAGAGAGAGGAACGTTTATATGACCCAGTGGAATAGAACATCTGTAGATAAAACCTGGGCAGCTCTTAGGTTCCACTTCAAATACTCCACTAATGGGGAAGTCATGCGCTCCAAACCCATATTCCATACCATGAACTGTAATATTTGGCACCTTATGAGATACAAAAGTACTGAAAACTGACATTCTTGTCAACAAGTTTAATCATTTCTTCAATTTCTTTGATTGTATAGTTTCTTCTAAACGTATCCATGAGGACGTGCATTTGCACTAAATATGTCAGATAGGCATACGACTTAATTGAAACGAACAGTTCCTCAAATCCCTCTAATTTTTTCGTTTTCAAACATGACTCTAGGACCCCAAATTGTCTATCAAACTAATTCACAATGGCCTTTGTTTCGAGCATATTAATTGGTCAACTAACCCTTTTCCTAATCTAAATACTCAAGACATTAAGGTCAACGAGTTGCACTTGGCACACAGATTGATAGTAATATGAAGAAGGGTAAATATTTTTTAATGCAGGCAATCATGACTGGAACTTGATTACTAACACTAATGCAGTGTTTCATATAAACGCATGGTAACAGGATGATGATACTAAGACCATGCATTTTCCAGAGAATCAAGACAAGTTCTACAATTTATACGGAGGTAATTGCTTCAACCTCAGAATATTAGAATACAATTTATATAGATATAATTGCTTCAACCTAAGAATACTATATAGTAATGCCTTTTAAGATTTTTTTTCGGGAGGTCAGCCAATATTAAAATGAACTTACTATTGTTTCTAAACATCTATATTGATTCTTTTGCATATGTTTTCCTACATGTCTGAACACAAATGTGGAAATAATTGCGATATAATGAAGTTGCAACAAATCAAATCAAAGTAGTATATCCATAATGTGATAATGTAAAAAGGATCAAAGAGAAAACTAAAATATCACCTATTTCATTCTTGGTTTATTGCATATATCATCCATGATATTATCAGGTGAAGATTTAAAAAAAAAAAAAAAAAATACAAGCACAGTTGGAAGCGATTATTTTGTGCCAAAATTAAATTCCTCGAGAATAGATCCAAGTTTGATTTCCTTAAGTTAAAACAAAAAAAATACATGCAACTCAAACACCACCATCCAACCCCCCCCGGGGGCGGGTCCCACGATGTGAGCAGAGTTTTGATGAACTAATCATAGAATCTGATCAAAATTAAGCAAAAAATATAGAACTAAAATAGGAGAAACCAAGTCTTCTACCTTAATCTTTTTATTTTAACCTTTTGAAAGGTTTAATTCAAGGGCTAAGCTTGAAACTTGAGGGATATCAGAGGACATGGAGGATAAATATCAGAGGAGAGTAGGAAAAAGACCAATAAAGGGGAAATTTTAAATACCAAGAAGGATGACAACATCGCAATTTCTCAAAACATACTATATGCCTGGTAACATTTAACTGAGCAATGAATTGACATAAGCTCCTAATGATGATCATTCTTATATGGATTACCAAATTTAAAACATTTACCAAGTGACTGTACTCCATCATCATGATGAGAGGAATTAGAATTACATACTGAAATATTAGGCAAGTACACATGGAGAGTCCTTAAATTATCAACTCTATAGTACATCCAAAACTCGAAAGTTCTTCCTCTTGGGTAACTAAGCAATCTCCCTTTCTAATGCGGGGTTATTGAAAGTATTAAACTAAAGAAATCTCTACATCATAATAATAAAAAAAAATGAAAAGAAAAGGAAAAGAAAGTAAACCAACTCACATTAACATTGAAAAAGGCTAAGTTCGAGATCAAGAAATTTTTCATGGAGACACCAGATCAAGAAACCCTAATCCAATCATTAGCGGATATATCATACATCAGCTTTAATCCCAAAAGACCCCAAATACAACTCCCACAAAAATTCCAACAGTTAACCAAAACCCGGAAGTAATCCCGTAGGATAAACTGGGTAACCAAAAATCAAGAACATTGGTATACAGCTGGCTGTAATTAATCTAGAAGTGGTGGTTCGAATCCAACTCGTGAGTTGGCCTAACTAAAATAGTCTCCCTTTCTAATGCCGGGTAATTCTATGCATTAATCTACGGAAATCTTTACCACATCATAAAATAATGACAGAAAAGAAAGGGAAAACAAAAGAAACCAACCTACATTAACATTGAAGAAGTCTGATGGGACATTTCTAAGACATCAATAGGAAGTGACACGAATCCTCGGCACCAGGTACCTTGGAGTGCTGGGACAGTGACATGTATCCTCCGCACCTGGTTCCTCGGAGTGCTGGGGTAGTGATGTATCCTTGGCACAAGAGTTCCTCGAAGTGTTGGGATAGTGACACGTGTCCTTGGCACTATAGTCCCTCAGAGTACTCAGAATGCAACACGTGTCCTCGGCCCAACTCTCCGCAGAACCACATGCGATTGACACGTGTCCTCGGCGTGGTTGAATCCCCCAAGGTCTATTCCTAGACATGTCACCTCGGCGCCGAGCACCCGAAACAGGGGTGTCAGAATGACGGTTATCGTTACCTGGAGTTAGATTTGGTCCATAATCATTGACTTCTCTTACCAAAGCAGTCAAAATTGGCAAAAAGGACAGGCCCCCACCCAATGACGACATTACGCGTGGCAATGAGCACAGAGTCGAGGGGTCAAAAGTCAAATATGCCCCTATTCATGCGCAACCATCACAGGAAGACATTTAATGATCCCTTAGAGGGATGGGACGTGTTCATGACTTGAAGATTCCCTAGGGAAGAGCATTAAGTGCTCGGGAGCCCGAGTAGTTAATGCTCATGGTCCTCTCACGCAAAGTAGAAGGCACTTTGCTCGAAGACTGAGCACCCCTGTCTGCTGCCTGCTAAATGGGCCAATGGGGACTTCCCCCTTGAGGGAGCCCACCTGTTCACGATAATTACCTCCAAAAAGGTATAAATAGCTCTCGCAAACAGAAAACAAAAGTATGCAAGACAGATTAAGCAATATAACAGTATTTTCACCCCCTCACACATACTGACTTGATCGTTAGAAAGGTCACGTCGAAGAACACTCCGGCCCCCTTCTAACACTTTGTTTTGAGTTGTAGATTCCCTCAAGACTCGCCAAAATCACGTGGACAGCAGAAAAAACCATTCTTCACCACTCCCTAGGACCTTTTTCACTCCCTTTTGCCTCGGGATCCTCGACATTCAGGTAAACTCCATGTTCATCAAAGGAGATCTGTCCCTTTTATTTATTTTGCGCGAAAATCACAGCGCACAAATTCTAAGTTTTTTTTTTTATCAAAGTCTAAGTTCAATATCAAGAAAAAATATGGAAACTAAGAGGCGATACCCATGAAAACATCAAACCAAGAAACTCTATTCTAATCATTAGATGAATGCATCATACATAAGTTTTAAACCCAAAAGATCGCAAATACGATTCCCAATAAAATTTCCAAGGCTTAAGCAAAACCCAATTCCTATCTATTACATAAACCCAAGAAAAGGTAAATCTTCACATACGCACAAAAATAAATATCTATGGACACAACCAACAACAAAAAATTAGATTTTCTCTCACCTTCAATGCCAGAATGAAAAATTCCAAAACCAAACCAAACAGCGTAATGGTTCAGAGGTGTGAGGTCGTACACATTCAACATAACTTGGGTCATAGAGCTTTCGTTGCTATTGTTGTCCTCCTCATCACCACCACCTTCAGAGGTTGATTGCAAGGTATTCTCATCACCCATTTGATATTCTCCAGCGAAAGAGGGAAAAAAAAAAAATAAGTACCCTCAAATCCACAAGAAAATTTTACTCTCTTGGTCCATTTTCTCGATAAACAAACATTGGAGCTTTGAGATCAGTCTCTGTTTCTCTCTAGCAAGAAGAAAGAGATTGGAATTATGAGAAGAAAAGGGAAAGGTAAAAGGAGAAATGGGAAGGTTGTCGCTTGCCAATAAATTATTCATTTATTTATTTTATTTTGTAAGACCAATTTCACTGACCACCCATGGGAATAGACTAATTACAAGGTTACCCTTATAATTTTTAACATATCAGTATCATCCCCTAATGGCTATAGTTTATACATTCATTTCTCATTTTACTACTAGTGTTGCATTACTAACATGTCTAAAAAGTGATGATGTCAACAAAAATAACTCGTTAAATGATAACTTTGCCTTTTAAATATAAAATTACTAGTTATTATATGTGCTTGAAGGCACAGAGTAATAAAAAAGGGTCAATAATAAATATATTTGTATTCACATCTAAAATAAAATGACAAATATAGAAAATGGAGAAAAGAATTTAAACATTGATTATAGTGGAAGTAAACGATGATAGTGGTAGTAGCGGTGGTGGAGTGGTGATAGTGGCAGGGGCGATGGTGATAGTAGTAATGATGGTCGTGAGGGGTGGTGGTGAGACGATAGGAAGAGTAGTAGTAGGAGTGATGGTTGGATAGTGACGATCGTGATAGGGTAGTCGTGGGGGTAGATGTGACGATGGTGGTGGGATAGTAGGATGGTGGTGGTCGCATGGTAGGGGTGGCGGCAATAGTAATGACGACGGTGATGATAGTAAAGTGCAGTGATGATTGTTGTAACAGAGGTGGTGGTGGAGTGGCGACGACAATGGTAGGACAATAACGGTGGTGGTGGTGAGGTGGAGTTGATGCTGGTGGTGGTGGTGATGGTGGTAGGTGTAATGGGGATGATGGTGGTATGACGACGACATCGATGGTGGTGGTAAGGGGTAGGGAGTGGTGACATTGGCGGCGACGGCGGCGGTGGTGGTAATAGTAATGGTAATGGTGGTGGGGCAATGGGGAGTGATGGTGGTAGTAGGGTGGTTCCAAATACTACCTTTTTTTTTTCAAAGTGTTTATGAGATATTATCTATATCTATACTACTAATAAAAGTACCTTAACTTGAAAAAATTTTGATTTTCTATTTTACCCTTATAAAAATTTATAAAGACTACTATATCCATTTCACAATTAAGTGTTCAAAAAACTTTCAAAAACTTCATCAATCTAATATTACTCATCTCATATGCGAAGATAACATTATCCGTTTTTATGTTTATTTAAAATGTTTAACCCTTTTATTTCTAAGATAAAAAATAATTATATATATAAGTTTTTAAAATTAATTTATGCTATATTAATATAATTTTGTAGTTTACAATAAATTTTTTAAGTTGTTTTAAGATTTTGTGTGAAAATAGTTTGTAGTTTATTCTTTAAGTAAAACTTGAATTTTTTAAAATTTTGATATGTTTTAAAATATATATTATAGAGTATTATATTAAATCTTATTTTAATTGATCTAACTAATTCTTAATTGTAGTAAAATTTCAATATAATTAAATAGTATATTGACAATTGATGATGCACAAAATAGTAGGGTGCGAGATCAACAGTCACAAGGGTGATTAATGAGCAATCAATGGCAGTAAAATGGCAAAACTGTAAATAAGAGTCAACACAGGAGATTTATAGTGGTTCGGTCTCGGATGACCTATGTCCACTCTTCGAACGGCGACGGTGGCCTGAGATGTTTTATTGATCGACGGTGGTACTCCGGAGAGTTTACAATGAGTCTAGAGAGAGAGTGTAGAGAACTTGCAGAGTGCAACTTGTCTAGTGTGTCTCAAGAGTCATCTTCTTGCCTTTATATAGTGAGGACTTACATTATATAAGCTCACCGAGGCGGTGACGTGAGGGAGAAGTCTCCCGTCAATTTGACAAGTACAAACATGGTAGGAGTGAGCCTCTTTGGCAAGTAGAGTTATGGTAGGAGATCTTCGTATCCCGGGTCTTCCTCCATGTGCTCCTATTTACTCGGACATCATCCGGGTGTGGAGTGTGCTCATGCTTAGCCTTGGACTTGAGTCTTGAGCTCGGACTTGCTTCGGAGTGAGTTTGGACTTGTGTTGCATGAAGGCACGAAGAGGAGCCAAGAGGAGAGGCCAATGGAGCCAAGGGGGGGTGGCGCCCACTTCGGAGGGGGCCTGGGCGGCGCCCTTGGTGCCTTGTCCCTTCTTTTGGTGTTCGGCCTTGAGTTGGTGCGACTTGGTGCTCGTCTCGGTCTTGAGGTCGGATGTCGAGCTCGGCTTGGTGCTTGTCTTGGTCTTGAGGTCGGACGTCGAACTCGGCTTGGTGCTCGTCTTGGTCTTGAGGTTGGACGTCGAGCTCGTATTTGAATTAGACTTGGATTCGCACCGGAGTCAAATGGCGAAGGAGGAGAGGTCGCAGGAGCGGACGAAGGAGAGGCCGAGCGCGGAGCTGGGCGCCCTAAGGGCCTGGGCGGCGCCCTTGGTGCCCTGGGCGGTGCCCTAGGAGCCTTGGGCGGCGCCCTTGGTGCCTTGGGCGGCGCCCTAGGGGCTTCGGGCGACGCTCCTCGCTGCCTCGTGCGGTCTTGGCCCTTCCTCCGTTTTTCTTAACGTTTGCCAATTGGTTGGCCCAACTACATGGGTCTTTTGGGATCTTCTATGGGCTTCTCCGACTCCGTTCGGATTGGGCCTTAGCTTAGTTAAATCCGGACTCATCATTTGCCCCCATGCCCCGAGCTCTGATTTTCTTCGAGAGGAAGGGGTCGAGGGCATGTGCTTCGTATTTACTTGGTTGAGTCGGAGCTTCCCTTGTCTTTCACGGTCCCCTTTTATCTTCGGGAAATTATTCTTCGGGATCTGCTGAACTCCTCGGTTTCGAAGAGTGCATTATATTTTTTATGCTCTTGTCTATAAATAGAGGCCACTATTTCATTTTTCTTCATTCTTCTCTTGTTTGCATGTGCAGGGACTTTCTTCAAGAGTGACTCTCAAGGAGCTTCACTAAGGCTTCATCAAGGAGCTTCAAGTCTTTGTTTGTTCATCCTCATTTTCTTCTTCCATCATCAAAGCATTCATGCGGACGAGAGGCATGCCGAGCGGAGGAGTCAAGACGAGAGGAGGACACCGCGGGGGAGTGAGCCCGGACCCGGGCGGCGCCCAAGGGGGCCAGCATATGGGCGGCACCCAGGGGGCCTACCCAGGCGCCCAGGTCATGGGTGCTGCCTCCTCCGATTTTGGTCGTTCGGGCTCCTCTTCTAGCGGTAGACTTGGTGCGGCGGAGGAACCCTTCGGGACCGTTATGAGTACTCTGAGTAGTCCCCGGGGCGTGCCCGGACGGTCCTCTTGCGCGGGCGATCATCAGAGTGTGTCGGGTCCTTCGGGTGACGACCCAAGTGTTGTGCTGCCGTCGACCGATGACTTGGAGGACACGGTGCTGCGAGGTATGTCTCTTGGTATTCTTTCTTTGACATAGTTACCTTGTTTTAGCTAGGCTCTGATCTTGCTCTTGTGCATGTTACCCAGGTGAGTCGGAGGCCGTTGGGGACCCCGATGAAGGCCCAGGCGTTGGAGGAGGCAACGGCTCCAAGGTACTCTCTATATTCAGCTTGTATAAGTGTGATGCTGAGATTGTTGAGATAGCTTCCCTATATCACATTCTGCCTTGTGTGACTTATCGTCATACTGAGGCCGATGAGCCCGCCTGCTGCGATTCTTTGGGTGAGATTATTGTTTATGAGGGGATGTTGGAGGCGGGTCTGCGATTCCCCATCCCTGGACCCATTTGTCGGGTGCTAGCATACTTTTCATTGGTCCCAGGGAGATTGTCTCCTAATGGCTGGAGGGTTATTTCTGCATTCTTCGCACTATGGCGTTTGGTGCATGGTGTTAATGTTCCTCCGCCGTTCGAGGAGTTTCTGGTGACGTACACACTGTCGGAGAACCCTGCTCCTCATGGGGGGTGGTACCGCTTTACTCCGAGGTCAGGCAGACTCATTGAGGGGCTTACGTCCAATCTCCACAAGTGAAAGAGGAGGTTCTTCTTCGTTGGTGGCGAGTGGGCTTCGGAGTCCGACCGTGATCTTGTGCCTTCTCGATGGGATGTGGTCCCTCAGACTAAGCAAGGTGAGGATTTTTGTCTTTGAGTTGTACTCTTATCCTTATGTGTTGGTTGTTCATAGTAGGTGATCCTTTGCAGCCCTACGGGCTCTGACTCCGGTTCAGACGAGGCTGCTTGACGCGGTTCGCAACAACCCAACTAAGGACTTTGCTGAGATTATGTCATTGTCTGGCATCTCTTCCAAATCCAAAAAAAAGGTACTTATTTCCCAGCAGTCTTCCTTAGGTGCTATGTAGTAGAGGTGACTACTTGCATGAGAGCAGAGTCATAGAGGCCAAGCTACATATAGTCTCGGAGATGGCTGTCGTAGCAGAGGTGACTAGGTGACTACGTGCGCGAGAGCAGAGTCATAGGCCGAGCTACGTATAGTCTCGGGGTGATGGCTGCCGTAGTAGAGGCTGACTAGGTGACTACGTGCGTGAGAGCAGAGTCATAGGCCGAGCTACGTATAGTCTCGGATGATGGCTGCCGTAGCAGAGGCTTACTAGGCATGTCCCGCACTTCCTCTTTGGCTTTGTGCTTGGCTTTCTGACTTACTGGTTCTTTGCAAGTCTCCTCATTGACAAGTTCGTAGTGGATGAGGTCTTTGCCTCTAGGGTGGCTCCCATTCCTGCTCCTTCTTCTACGAGGGCGAAGTCTGGTGCCCCCTGTTCTTCTCGGCTGAGGCCGGTTGACCCAGCAGGTTCTGTACCGGCTGAGTTTGATGATGTTCTACCTTTTCTTTTGATTTATGTCTCTCCTTCTCCAAGACAAGGTTCTGGTACCGCTGTGGGGGCTGAGGAACGGCTTGCGACTGCTGAGATGAAGCTTTCACTTGAGCGATAGACACGAGAGAATGACGCACTGCTAGCTCGACAGGCACGAGAGGATGCCGAGAAGCGATTTGAGCTCGAGCGACGGACGCGAGAGAACACCGCTGAGCAGTAGAAGCTATCTCAGAGGAAGGTTGCTCAACTTGAGGCTGACCTCGGCGTAGCACTTGAGAGAGCTACTAGTGTGGAGGCGCAGAAGGATACTGTTGAGAGGGCTAGGGACAGTGCCTTCATTGACGGCTACGAGGAGCTCAGGAGGAAGGCCCCTGTAGCATACCTTTACTGTGATCTTTCTGATCTCAGGCCTCAGGAGGCTCTTGAGTCCGATGATGAGGACTATGTGAGTGATGACAGTGAGAGTCATTGAGAGTGGACGTCTGAGGCTCATTCCATTGAGATGGAGATGAGGAGGGCTCTACGGAGCTGGACGTCTGAGACTCCTTCCACTGACTCATTCCAATGAGATGGAGTTGAGGAGGCTTTGTGGAGCTGGACGTCTGAGGCTCATTCCATTGAGGTGGAGATGAGGAGGGCTCTGTGGAGCTGGACGTTTGAGGCTCATTCCATTGAGATAGAGATGAGGAGGGCTCTGTGGAGCTGGACGTCCGAGACTCGGAGTTGAGGAGGGCTTTGGGGAGCTTGACGTCTGAGACTCATTCCATTGAGATGGAGATGAGGAGGGCTCCGTGGAGCTGGACGTCTTAAAACTCCTTCCATTGACTCATTCTGGTGAGATGGGGTGAGACTCATCGTCTAGAGCTCCTTCAAGTGGAGCGTCCAAAATAGAGAGGGCGAGACCTCTCGTCTGAGCGACGTCATAGGGGGAGCCATCATGGAGAGGGCGAGGTCGTCATGGGGCGCCTAGGGTGAAGGAGACAAGATCCCTAGTCGGCATCACAAGGTGGAGAGGGTGAGACCCCTCGTCTGCATCAAGGAGGCGCCTCTGGAGAGGGCGAGGCCGTCATGGGGCGCCTCTGGTGGAGAGGGCGAGGCCGTCATGGGGCACCTCTGGTGGAGAGGGCGAGTCCCCTCGTCTGAATCATGGGGGCGCCCGAGTTGGAGAGGGCGAAGCCGTCATGGGGCGCCTCTGGTGGAGAGGACGAGACCCCTCGTATGCATTATGGGGGCGCCCGAGTTGAAGAGGGCGAGGCCGTCATGGGGCGCCTCTGGTGGAGAGGGCGAGACCTCTCATCTGGATGCCTGGTGTTGGGTCATAAGCAGTTTAAAAATAAAAGCAAGACAGTTACGAACACAATAATTATCAATTTTTATTTCATAAAATTATGAATAACCAAATAAATCAACAATAAAATAGAGAAAATCTTGAGGTATTCGGAGTCTCATAGGTGGGCCAATGTTTCCTTGGTGGGGTTATAGTTGCATCATCTTCTTAGCCCTTAGGCGATCGTCTGGATTTCTCCGAGGAGTTGTTGGCGTTCGACGTCGTCCTGGTCTTGGCCAGGCGGTGGAGCTTGTCCTCTACCAGCAATGTACTGCCTCAATCGGCCACGTTGTATGAGCTCCTCGATCTGCCTTTTCAGGTCAAAGCAGTCGTCTGTGTCATGACCGTAGTCGCAGTGGAAACGACAGTACTTGCTGAAATTCCGGTGCTTGGGGTCAGACTTCATCTTTCTCGCCCAACGGACGGCGGGGTCATCCTGTATCTGGAGTAGGATGTGCTCCACTGAGGCATTAAGTGGAGTGAATGGCTGACGGTCTCTCGGAGGCAATGATCCGAGACGGTCCTTTACAAGGACCCTTTCGGCTTTCTTTCTCTTATTATCAGTATTCCTTCGATCTTCTCGGTTGTCTTTTCTTTTCTCCCCTTGGGAGGACTCTCCTCTGCGGGCTTTGGCAATGTCTTCGGCGTTCATATATTTTTGCGCCCTGGCCAGTAGTTCGGGCATGCTAGAGGGCGGCTTCTTGATGACTGAGAACATGAAACTGGATGTTCGGAGGCCGGCGATAAAAGCAGCCATGGCTACCTTGTCATCCGACTCATCGATCTGGAGCACCTCCTCATTGAAGCGAGCAAGGTAGTCACGAAGGCTTTCATCCCTATCCTACTTAATGGTGAGCAGGTGGGTCACTGGCTTTTGATGGCGACGTCCCTCAATGAAGTGGGAGACGAAGGACCTGCTCAGCTCCTCGAAAGAACAGATGGAGGAAGGCCTGAGCTTGGAGAACCATTGACGAGCGGACCCCTTCAAGGTGGTGGGGAATGCTCGGCACATGATCTCCTCAGGCACATTGTGGAGTTGCATGAGGGACTTGTAGGTGTCCAGATGGTCAAGGGGGTCTCTATTGCCATCGAAGGTGTCGATGTTGGGCATCTTGAATTTTGAAGAGAGTGGGTAGTTGACAATATCTGCAGTGAAGGGTGTGTCAGTGCGTCTTATCAGGTAATCCACGGGTGTCGGCGCTTGCGCCTTGATGGTGTTGAGGGCGTCACCGAGTTGGTTTTGCACCTCCTTAATCTTCTCGTCCCACTGATTGGGGACATCCTGGTGATAGTACTGGCTTTCATGGTCTCCGTACTGACTCTCTCCCTCGTCCTCATGCGCAGGTACGTGCGAAGGGTGAATACGCGAGCTTCCTGCACGGTGAGGAGGGATCGGTTGACGAGGGACTCCCTGACGGGGTGCTGAAGCATTCCGATGAGGGACCTGGCGTTCGGAGGGGACAGGCAATGGTTCCTCTCCCATCGGAGGGAGTTGGACTCCTCCAACAGGGTGATGAGTGACTCCTCCTTGAGAGAGCATCAACTGGATGATCTGCAGGTTTTGGTTCACCAGCCGCTGCATGGTCTGCAGTAGTTGTTGTTGTGACCCAACGACAGGAGTCGCCGTAGCAGAGGGTCCTCGGGTGTGAGGGGAGGCGGAGCCTCCTCCCGGTGCACGGTGTTGTTGTCTCCGGGTTGATGAGACCTCGATTTGGTGGTGATTGTCATGGATTGCGAGAAAGGTAGGAAGACTACGTCGGTTCCCACAGACGACGCCAAACTGATGATGCACAAAATAGTAGGGTGCGAGATCAACAGTCACAAGGGT
>CM042188.1:31998525-32024997 GCA_023539305.1 Ilex asprella | reverse complement strand
ATATATATATATATATATATATACACGAATTTATATATATATAAGAATTTTTATATGTATTTATATATATATATACTTGTTTGAATTAAATATATTTATATATATTAACAAATACACATAAATATTTACTATTAGTGTAAGATGAGATAATATAAAGTGTAAAGTGTAAAGTGTAACATTGAAAGTGTAAAGTGTTAACTTATGTCTCACCTTAATTAATGAAAAGTGTAAAAAGTTACAAGGTAACATTGAAAATGTAACACTTTTACACTTTCTCAATTAATGAACATTTAGTGTAAGATGAGATATGTATACTCTGTTTGTGTAACACTTTAGGTAATGTCTCACCTTACCTAAATGAAAGTGTAAAGTGTAACATTCTCAACTAATGTCTCACCTTACATTTTACATTGTGTTACATTCAACATTACACACAGGGTTATTCAACAAGGAATAAATTTTTTATCTTTGTCACTTAAATTAGACACGACACAATATTTTGTGTAAATAACTTGTTACACTGTTATTGTTACACTATTACAATATTCGGATATTAAACTAAGTTGAAAATAAAACCATTTAAAAAAAAAGCATGAATCAAAGTGCATTAAATATAATTTAAAAATAAAATTACTTTCCAAAAAAAATTTGCATGAATCAAGGTGCATTAAAGATAATTCTAAATTTAGATAAGAGATTTAACAAGTATATATATATATATATATTCAAACAAGTATATATATACATATATAGAATTTATATATATATTGATGGTGTGAAACCTCGTGCGTGAGCTGGAGACTTGAACGATGTTATCTTGTGTATGACCGAGCTACAAGGCCCGTTGAAAATTCGATGGAATAAGGGGTTGGCACAATAGAAGTATAGTGGTTCACCAGCTACAGAGCTTGGCTAGTCCACTCTCTAATGGAGGCTTTTGCTCCCCTTTTTTTATTGATCACTCGAATTACAGAATGATGGTTTTGCCTCTAAAATCTCTTTTTTTTGTTTGTTTGTGTGTCCCTCTCTCCCCCCTGCCTCAATGGAGGCACTGTTCAGCATATATAAACTGATTCCTAGTTCTAAGGAGTCTACACCGAGATCCTTGTCTTACATCCGTAGGATTTTTCTTGATTTTCGGGAGAAGATCTTGCTTGATTGAGAGTTTTATGCCTTGACTCTAGCTTTCCGTTCTCATTCTCTTTATTTTGGGGATGCTTGTTATCTATCTAGCTGTCCCTATGTCATTCCAGTTGGTTTGTTGTTGGCGTGAGGCTGAGCTCTTATTCTTCGAGCTCTTCTTCCTTGTCTGACCTCTTGACCTGGACTAGAGGTCTGAGCTTACACTCAAAGTTATTTTTAGTATCATCAGTTGCCCCCAGCCCTTGGCCTAAGTTGACTTTGGTAAGGGCTGAGCTATCTTTAACCGAGCTGGACAAGCACGTGGCTGATCTTAGCTTGCACGTGCATCACGTCTTCTGACGGTTCCTGACAATCATGACTTCCTTGATTCCCGCGCACGTTTCAACTCATGTCCCTCAAGTTTTAAATGCTCAAACGGCTATCAGAACCGTCTTCCTTCTGTTCATCTTCTTCCATTGTTCTTCGATTTTCTTCGCGATTTCGGATTTCCTTGCTTGGGGCCTTCTGATTCCTCCCTCGAAGTTAAGCTTTCTGTGTTTGGTCTGAGGATTCGTAGTGCTTTCTTCCTTCGATTTGGCTCTGGGCTGTTGCTCGTTACTCTCTTCTAGCTAGGTACGTCCTTTGTTCCTTTTTCTACTTCTTCCCTTGCTCTGGATCCCTCGAGTTCGAGGTGGTTATTACATTTTTGGGCCTTTCGTTTCTTTTACTTCTGGAATAGGGATTGTTGCTTGTCCCCCCATCCGCTACTTCGTTGATTGGACAGCGATTGTGCGAATTCTTAGTGTTGGAGGCTACTGTGCTGATCTTAAGGTTGTTAAGGAGTGTTTAGTGAACGTTCCCCCTCTCTATCGTTCTTTAAATCTTCCCTTTTCTTGTCCCATCATGTCTGCCTCTTCCGGAGCCCCTCGCTCTTCAGCTTATCTTTTAGGAGACAAGTCTGCTGAGGTGGAGATCGAGTCAGGGAAAGTGCGTGAAGAAATTGATAACTTTCTTGGCATAGATGCTCTTGGTCCCGAGGTCGATGCCTAGGAGCTTCCCTCATCATCCACTCTTGTGCCCCCCAAGCCTAGCAAAGGCAAGGGTAAGGTCAGTGGGGCTGGGATCTATGGTGGTTCGTCGTATCTAGGAGCCGCCCTTAAGCAGGCCGAGCTCATAGGATCTAGTAAAGTTGACCCCTCACTATTTAGGATTTTTAGTGCCCGTTATAGTTTCCCTCGTGGTGTCCAACCCTCGTGCCCTGACAGTTTTACACCCTACTTCGCTGAAGTTCATAAAAAGATCTGTTTCTTCGAGGCTGCCTTTGAAAATGGATTTCGTTTTCCTCTGCACCCTTTCCTCAAGATCGTTCTACATAATTTTAATGTATGACCTTCTCAGTTTTCTCCTAATTTCTGGGGTGTCTTGGTGGGTTTCATGGTCATCTTCAAGGACCTAAAACTCGGGGTTCCTTTTCTTCCCTTGTTCCTGGACTTCTTCAATGTCAAGCTGACCTCTTCGGAAGGTTTCTTGTACGTCTCCAAACGAGCCAATGCTATGCAGCTTATTTCTAATATTCTGACCTCCCATAAGCATTGAAAAGAATATTTTTACTTTATTGGGGGTACAAACTGGGAGTATGACCCTGCTGATAAGACAGATACTCTTGGTATCCCTAGGGCTTGGTCTTATCCAGAGAATTTAGGTGAGTCATTGCTTGAATTAATCGGGTTTTAGTCTGTGCATCATAGGTTTCTGAATTTTGCTCTGCTTTTGCTGCTTTCAGGTACCAGATTTGAGCTCAGCATAGAGGACGAAGGGGCAAAGCTGAGACTATTGGAGTGTACTCTGAGAAGGTATTCCAAGCTCATCCAATTCCATGTCCTAGTTGAGAGGGGACTTAGTCTACCTGAGGTAACGATAGAGGCTCTGTATCCCATCTCTGTCGTCAGACCTGAAGAAGTAACTGGTAATCTTTTTTTCCCCATGAGTTTTTGGTGTTTCCCTTCCTTCTTTTCCTAATCTGCCTAATTGTTCTGGCTCAGACCTCCCAGGATCTTCCAAAATGAAGCTGTCCTCTGAAAAGCTTGAGGCCAAGATTGCCAAACTGCAAAAAGGTGGAAAGGGCAGCAAGAGAAAGGCTGAGGTCGGCTCTAGTAGCAGCCCTACCACCCGGGCTAAGGCTAAAAAATTAGGAGGGTCCTCTTCCTCCCCAACTTCGTCTATTGACCCCCGAATCCCACCCTTGAGCATCCTGCCAGATGTAGGAGTTTCTTCTTCCCAGCAACCTCAGCTTACTCCTCACAAATCTGATGGGCCAAGCGAAGCTTCCCCCACCTCATCTGAGGTCGAGAGGGCCTTGGGATTCCTATCTCAGGTTCATTCTGAGACTGTTCTGTTCATCCCTTCTGGAAAAATCATCGAACCATCCCAGACGAGGCCTGGAGTTGACAAGGGAAATAATGTCAACGTAGAGGGGCAAGAGGATTCCTTCTTTGAGAATGCTGAGCTTGTCGCTGGGGTTATGACATCCATCCTCTCTGATTTTGACGTTAAGAGGGCTTGTTCTATGCCTCTTGAAGAAGTCTTTGCCTCAGCTCTTCAAGGAACTACTACCGTAAGTCTTTGTACTTTAATGTTCCTATTTGGCTTGTTCTGTACCTTTATGCTGATCCTTTTTGCTTTTCTTCACATTTTTTAGCTAGCTCTTCATATAAAGGGTTTGCTGGGTAGGATCCGGTCGACTGAAGATTCTGTTAAAGCTTTGAAAGCTTATGAAATCAAAGTTTTCGAGCTTGCTTTTAAGAATGAGGATCTCAGAGCACAGGTGTGAAGCCTTCAAGACAAGACGGAGAAGCAAGCCTCAGATCTCCAGGGCTCTAAAGTAACTAAGTTCAAGGCTGAGGAGAAGGAGAAGAGGCTCGAGATGAGCTAAGGATTTTGGGGGATGAGCTGAAACATAAGACTGAGCTCTGGTCCAAGGCTAATCAGGATGCTTTCGATGCCCGCTGCTCTCTTGATACCTTGAAGCAAGATCATGAAGCCATCTGCGAGGTGAATAGGGCCCTTCATGAGGAGCTCAAGGAGAAGAATGATCTGATTTTCGAGTTGGAGGACGATGCCACCACTCAATGGGCTTCTGGGTGGCTTACTTTTCAGCGCAAAGCTTCTAAGACCTTTCCGGACCTAAATTTCAATTTTCCTGTCCTAAATGAAGAGGAATTGGGGGAATCTAGCTTCGATGGCGATAAAGACTCCTCAAATCTTCCCACTGAAGTCACAAACCAAGATGTGCCCGTTTCGTCAGCTATTCCCAGAGTTGCCTCCTTCTCTGCTGACCTGTGAGAGAGGCTCTTGCCCAAGACCCGTTAACAGACAGAATGGAGGTTCTTGGGGTCAGCATTCCTGAGAATCCAGCTTCTCCAACTTTTGGGTCCTTGTCTTCTGAGCTGCGAGGCTCTATCCCTTCTATTGAGGCTCTATCTGCTGACTTGCAGGATCTTCTATCTACTCCTTCTCCAGAAGCTTAGGATTTTCAATTGTAATTTTTGTTCTTGAAATCAGTTGTAATTTCTATTCTAGAAATATACTTTGACTTTTGAACTCTTGAGCTTGAAATTGGAATTGTGTGTTTTCTTGTTGGAATTGTGTGTTTTCTTGCTTTGCTTGGTATATTCTCCTTGACTACTTTATATCTTTGTATATTCCCCTTGCCCCCTTTGCTTTGAAGGGTGCTGAGCTCTCCTTGAAGCAAAAATTATCGGGTTGAAAGAGTAGTTTGCTTTACTGCTGCCTTGGGTTATTCAGGCGAATACTGAACATACTTAGCTATTTGAAAATGCTTGAATGTTCTTGAAGATATTTATCATGACCCTAATGTATCTTCTTCGTCTGACTCTTAACGCAAACTTTCGTCCTTGCATGATCCATGTGATTCCAACGCATGGGCTCCACATAGTTTTCTCCTCTAACCCAGACAGCCCCTCTTTTTTTTGAGCTTTGTATGTGCTTAGCTCTTTCCCTCAATTTGGAGGAGACCTTTAAGTTTCTTGAAAGCAATCTTTTCAAGTTTGGAGAACTTTAGCTTAGAATTTCCCTGTAGGGGCCATGCTAAAAGGTCTGAGGTGACCTTGGCCTTAAGAGGTCCGACCTGTTTTTCCAACTTACCTGAGCTGAGTTGGAAATCAGGGGTCTAGAGAGCACTTAAAGAGGGGTACATGCTGTTGAGTCTATGGCCTTCATCAAGGCTCAAAGTTGTGCCTGGCGCCGTGCTGGGATTCGCTTGACTAATCAGGACTAGAACAGGCACCACACATCCCCACATCGGCTCGTCTTGCGTGTTACTTGACAAGAATGTAATCACGCAAATCACACCTACTAGCATTGCTGGTGGTGCGATCCTTACTACTGCTTACGCCTATGAGCCTCCTTATCATAAGATTTTGGTTTACCCCTCAAATAGGAGCTGTAGCTTATTGTACTGGACTTTTTTTTTTTTTTTGTGTTCTGTCTGAAGGCAAGAGGTCTGTCCGAGCTCTTTAGTGCTGGCAGTTGTGTTTTGGGTGTCCTTGGGGGAGAATTGGGCGCTCCCCAGAGGACTATGTGTCCATTCGAGCTGACCTCAACCCAGCCCAATGCCAGAAGAACCTCCTCAAGAGCATTCCTGGTCCAACCCTGGGTCAGGTCGGGTCTCTTGGTCGGATGCTCTTGATTTTCCACTATTCATGAGGATGAAGTCGAGGAAGATGATGATGTGTGAGCACTGCTGTTTTTGCCTTCTTTTCTGTCTTAAACTATTTCTCCAGTCTCCGTGGGCTTTAATCATTTTGGAGATCCTCCACGTGCTTTTGATGGAGTAACCTACCCCACTGCTTTCCTAAAACATTCACGTCCTTGTGAATTTGGAAGTCTAGAGGACAGCCAATCTTCGGCGTGGTTCTTGGTCCTTCTAAAATTGGTTAAGATTTTAAATTCAGTGCCTTTTATTTCTTGCTTATAAATCTTGGGGATTTTCTTGAGTCTTTCTCATTCCCTTGGCCTTTTGCTTGGGATTTTCAATGGTTGTTCCTACTTTGTCCCTGTTCGAGGATCGCTCCTTTTTCGGAGTAGATTGGGAATTCCAGTCCCGTTTCCTGGCTCCTTCCTCGCTCACTTCCTCTGATCTGGAAGGGATCAAGAAACAGTTCTTTCAAGAGCTGGAACTGCCTCTCCGAGTGCCTACTTCAGACGAGCCTCCTAACTATCTTTTCCGAGGTGAGGTCTACTTTTTTGAAGGTGCCTTTGAGATGGGCCTTCGTTTCCCCATCCATCCCTTTGTTGGGTGTATTCTGGCGTATTATGGTCTGCCTCCCTCCCGTTTGTCTCCTCGAGGGTGGTTTGTGTTAATCAGCTTTTTTTTTGTTCTGGCGTCTCCAGGGCAATGACCAGTTTTCCACAATTGCCGAGTTTCTGTATTTTCATTGTCTTGAAGATGATGAAGTTCCTTGTTTCAGTTGTTTTAGATGGAGGTACTTTTCCAAACGCCAACTGGTGCTTGATATTCCTTCTCCATCCCAAGGGTGGCTCAGTCGTTTTTTCTTTACCTCTAGGGATTCTTGGAGGTCTGTTGAGGATCGCCGACGAGGAAACAGAATCCCAAGTTCTTGGAAGAAATTCGACCACATAAGTAAGGGGTTTGACAGTTCTCTTGACCATTCCCTTTCTCCAGCGTTCTGTTCTGACCTTTGCTTTATTATGTAGTTGCGCCTGACCCAGATTTGCCGGAGGCCTTAAGGATTGAGCAAGTGAAGCAATCTACCCCTATGTCCTTCTCAGAATTGATGATGTCTGGTAATCTTTTATTGTTCAGTGCAATGGCAACATCTATCGATTTCGACTTCTATTGCAGCTCGCCAGATCTTTCTCCCTCAGAGTCTGAGGAGGACGAAGAGGTAGGATCGTCTTCCAAAAGGTGCAAGCTGTGCGAGTCTCCTTCATCCCCTAATTCCTCTCTTAGCGCAGTTTTTCTTTCCTCTACTAGGGCCAAGCTTCTCAATGCACTTTCGAAGGCAGAGGAGAAGAGGGAGGAATTGAGGGAAGAGAATGCCCGTTTGAAGGAGGAAGTGGTTGAGTTGAAGAAACGCTTGGGGGAGAACTAACAGTTCTGCTTGGGAGCTTCAGATGCCTTCTTTAAGCAACTTTATTTTTTATTGTTATTTTAGCCTTTTGATGTAATCTGAACAATCTTTTCTTCTTCGTTGCTAGACTGTCGGACATTACATGACATATTATTGAAATACTGCTATGAATCTCATGATTTGGATAGCTAATTTTGGTTCCCAAAGCCTGGTGGGATCCTTTCACCCTTTGGGGCTTATTGGGGTATGCGTAATCGAGCTTCTTTCTATGGTCCGTCTTGAATGGCTAAGCTCTTCCTATGAACTGTAGAGTTCATGGTTAACTACCGAGTTCTCCTCTGTATTTCATCGTGAATAGTTCATGGAGCTCTTCGTTATTTTTATAAACTGGAGGGTTATCGTGAGCTACTCGGCTCTCCTTCTGATTTATAAACTGGAGAGTTTATCGTAAGCTTCTGGGCTCTTTCTGAGCTGTAGAGCTCTTGCTTTGATTTATAAATCGGAGAGTTTATCGTGAGCTTCTGGGCTCTTTCTGAGCTGTAGAACTCTTTCTTTGATTTATAAACTGAAGAGTTTATCGTGAGTTTCTGGGCTCTTTCCGATCTATGGAGCTCTTTCTCTGTTTTTATGAGCTGATGAGCCCGTCTCGAGCTATAACGCTCTCTATTTATTTTATGAGCTGATGAGCTCATCTTGAGCTATGAAGCTCGCCAATTTATGAACAAAAGAGCTCATCTTTGGCTTTTTAGCTAGTTCTGAGAATTGCATTTATCTGAACCAAAAATTTGCCACTTTATTAGAAATGGTTCTATTACAAAGAGTACTTACTGAAAAAACTTTGTGAGATGCTCTGCGTTCTAGGAATGAGGTAGGATTTTTCCTTCTTCGGTCCGTAACTCGTAATTTTCAGGTCTTATCACCCTGGATACAATGAAGGGACCCTCCCAATTTGAACCTAGCTTCCTATGAGAGGGGTCCTTTCTGGCAAGTAGAAGTTTTCTAAGCACCAAATCTCCCACCGTAAAGCTTCTATGCTTGACTCTTTTGTTGTAATATCTTGCGGTTTTTCTTTGGTAATCCTGGATGCGATGTAGAGCTCTGTCTCTCTTTTCATCCAAGAGGTCGAGGTTTAACAGGAGTGACTCATTGTTGTGCTCTGGATCTGCGAGCTCGGTCCATGGAGATGGGATCTCGATTTCTACTGGGGACACTGCTTCTGTTCCATAAGCCAAAGAGAACGGTGTTTCCTGGGTTGCTGACCTCGCAGTCGTTCTATAAGCCCATAGCACCTATGGAACGTGCTCCACCTATTTTCCTTTCAGAGCTTCAAGCTTGGTTTTCAGCATAGCTTTGATAGTCCTGATAGTTACCTCTGCTTGTCCATTGGATTGTGGATGGGCTGGAGCTGAAAAGTAGTTCTTTATTCCTATCTCAGCGCAGAATTTTCTAAACTTGGGTTTATCGAATTGTTTCCCATTGTCAGAGACTATTGCCCTGGGAATTCCAAATCTACAAATTATTGACTTCCATGTGAAGTTCTGGACTTTTTGCTCCATGATCGTAGCCAAAGGTTCTACCTCTACCCATTTAGTGAAGTAGTCCACCTCAACAATGACGAATTTGCACTGTCCCTCGCCGATTGGAAGGAGCCTGAGTATGTCCAATCCCCATTGCTGAAAGGGCTAAGGACTAACTACCGAGGTCAGGAACTCTAGTGGGCAATGGGGAAGATTGGCGTTCATTTGACAGACTGCGCATTTCTTGACTAACTCCGTGGCATCCTTGAGCATTGTGGGCCAATAATATCTCTGCCTCAATGCTTTTCCTGCCAAGGCCTATGCTCCAATGCGGTTGCCGCAAACTCCCTCATGAATCTCTCTAAGTATGTAATTGGCGTCTTTATTCTCCACACATTTGAGGAGAGGTGTTAAAAAATCTCGCTTGTAAAGGTTTTCCTGCAAAATAGAAAACCTGGCTGACCTGGTTCTTAGCTTTGCTGCTTCTTTGGGGTTATCTAGCAAGATTCTGTTCCGAAGGTATCCCAGAATGGGGTCCATCCAGCTTGGTGAGGCTTGCACAGGGAGTATTTCTTCATTCTCAAGGTCAACGGAGGGTTTTACTAGATGTTCCACTGGAATTAACCTCTCCAAACTTTCCTGTGAGGCAGTTGCATGCCTTGCCAAAGAATCCGCTCTTGAGTTCTCAGATCTGAGAACGTGCTTGATTTTAACTTGTACAAATCTTTTGATCAATTCTTGTACCTTTCTGAGGTAAATGATCATCTTCTCTCCTTTAGCTTCATAAAAATCCTCTATTTGCCTTACCACAAGCTGTGAATCACTGCATATCTCCAGCTGTTCTGCCTCCATTGAGTAAGCCAGATTGAGCCTTGCACTAGCAGGCTCATACTCTGCCTCGTTGTTTGAGGCTTTAAACCCAAACCTAAGGGCGTATTCGACGTCCACTCCGTCTGGTGAGGTTAAAATTAGGCCCGCTCCGCTTCCTTAGGCATTGGCTGCACCGTCTACTAAGAGTTTTCATATCGGGAGATCAGGTACTAGTTGTGTAGTCTCTATAGGTGTTCCTGTTGTAAATTCTGCGATGAAATATGTCAGAATCTGACTTTTTATAGCAATTCTTGGTTTATACTTGATATCAAATTCGCTGAGCTCAATGACCCACTTTACCAATCTCCCAGAGGATTCAGACTTATGTAACACCTGCTTCATTAGCTGGTCTGTCGGGACTTCTATGCTATGGGCCTGAAAGTATGGTCTGAGCCTGCTGGCTGTGGTGACCAAGGCTAAGATAAGTTTCTCCATCTTTGGGTATCTTTCTTCTGCACCCCTCAGAGCTCTGCTGCAGTAATACACTGGTTGTTGAGCTCTGTTCTTTTCTCTTACGAGCGCTGCGCTGGTAAAGAAATCTGAGAAAGCCAAATATAGGGTGAGCACCTCTCCTTCCATGGGACTGACCAGAATTGGGGAGAAACTCAGAAAAACCTTCAAGGACCTAAATGCCTCTTCACATTGGGCATCCCATTCAAAAGCTTTCTTCATTACTCAAAATAAAGGGTGGCATTTGTCACTTGATCGAGATACGAAACAGCTTAGGGCAGCTATTCTCCCTGTCAGTCACTGAATTTCTCTCGTGTTTGAGGGTGGTTGCATGTCTAATACTGCCTTTACTTTGACAGGATTGGCTTCTATCCCCCTACTATTCACTATGAAACCTAAAAACCTCCCTGCTGAAACCCCGAAGGCACATTTGGCAGGGTTAAACTTCATCTTGTATTCTTTCAGAACCTGGAAAGATTACGCCAGATGTTGGATATGGAGCTCGACCTCTAATGACTTCACCAGCATATCATCAATATAGACTTCTATAGTTGCTCTAATTTACCTCTGGAACATTCTGTTCACCAAGCGCTGGTACTGCATTCTTTAAGCCAAAAGGCATGACCTGGTACCAATACGTTCCTTGTTCTGTCACGAACGAGGTCTTCTCTTGGTCACTGGGGTCCTTTTTGATCTGGTTATACCCTGAGAAAGTGTCCATGAAGCTGAGGAGCTCATGCCCAGCGGTAGCATCTACTATCAAGTCGATCCGAGGCAGAGGAAAACTATCCTTGGGGCAGGCTCGATTGAGATCAGTGAAGTCTATGCATAATCGCCACTTGCCATTGATTTTCTTAACAAGAACCACATTGGCCAGCCAAATATGGTAATTTACTTCCCTGATGGCCTTGGCTTGGAGAAGCTTGCCGACCTCCTGATTGATGGCTTTTTGGCGTTCCGAGGCGAAGCTTCTTCATTTTTGCTTGACGGGCTTGCAGGCAGGATTTATGCTTAACTTGTGAGTGATAACCGAGGGGTCAATGCCTTCTAGGTCTTCTTGATTCCAAGCGAATACTTCAGCGTTTTCTTTCAAGAATTAGATGAGAATGTCTTTAATCTCCTTGCTTAGCTTGGACCCGACGTAGACAAGATGTTCTGGTTCCTCATCGAGCTGAACAAGCTCCAGCTCTTCCGATGGCGTTGGTCTAGTTTCTAGCTCATTCCTCATGTCGAGCTCGTCCACTTGAATGCTCTCCACCTCTTTCTGCTTCATAGAGGTCATGTAACATTCTCTAGCTACACGTTGGTCTCCCCTGACCATTCCAATTCTATTTTCTGTCGGGAACTTCACGACAAGGTGGTATGCCGAAGGGATGGCCTTCATTACATTTAGGGAAGGTCTCCCTAACAACATATTGTATGCCGAGGGAGTGTCAACCACTAGGAACCTTACAGCTGTGGTAGCCTGGCAGGGAGGGTACCCTATGGTGAGTATGAGCTGAATTGACCCTAGGGACAACACCCTCTCTCCTGAAAATCCCAACAGATGGGTACTTACTGGCTCTAGCTTTTCTATTCCTATGCCCATTTTTTCAAAAACAGATGCGAAGATGATGTCTGCCGAGCTCCCGTTGTCTACCAGGACCCGATGCACCGTTCTGTTAGCCACGACAGTCCTTACTACCAGTGGATCATCATGGGGTTGGTGGCAGCCCCCCAAATCCGAGTCTGAAAAGGTTATGGTTGTGTCTAGCCGTGGTGCTTTAGATGTAGTGCACACCTTTAGCATCTCATCACCTCGGATTTTGCGTAGATTAGCCTTTTTGGCTGCGCTGGATTCTCCTCCTCCGACAAATCCTCCTGATATCACTCTGATCTCCCCCATGAGTTGTTGATGTTGTGTAGGAGTCTGTTGCTGAGGTGGAGGAGGTGGAAGAGCTCGATTTTGATTGTCCTGGGCCACAAAGCGACGTAGTTGTCCTCGTTGGATCAGAAACTCAATTTTCTTCTTAAGCTGAATACAATCATCCGTGTGATGGCCATGATCTCTATGGTAATCATAGTACTTGGTGGGATCTCTCTTCGCCGGGCCTGCCTTCATCTGATGTGGCCATCTCAGGAACTTCTCATTCTGCACCTCATACAAGACTTGTGATATAGAGGCGGTGAGGGGGGTTAGCTGTCAAGGTGGGTACCTTGGCTGTAGCTCTGGCTGTGGGGGCTTCAGACGATCTCTCACATTGCCTTTCCTCTTCGAAGAACAGTCTCTGTCTCTTCTTGGGGATCTGCCTCGCTCTTTTCTTTCTTGGGACTCCTTTCCCTCTTCTTTCTTCCTTCCCCCTCTTTTTTCGTGATGAAGAGCTTCCCATCTTTGAGAGAAGTGCTTCTTCACCATTTATATACTTCTCTGCTTTGGCCAACACCTCGACCATACTCGCCTGAGAGTTCTTTGATATGGAGAACATCAGATCTTTTGATTGTACCCCGAGCCCTGCAATAAAGGCGATAATGGCGAACTTTTCATCAGGGACATCCACCTTTAAAAATTCTGAGTTGAACCTCTGGACGAATGATTTGAGGTTCTCGCCTGGTCCCTATTTTATATTTAAAAGATGGTAACTCGTCTTTTTGTATATCCGAGCTCCTATGAAGTGGGATACGAAAGAGATTGAGAGCTCTTTGAAAGAAGAGATTGAAGCCAGGGGAAGTCTATTGAACCACGCTAAGGCTGATCCTTTAAGAGTGATGGTAAATGCTCTACACCACACGGGATCCTGATACCCATGCAGCTCCATTTGATTTTTGTAGGTGTTGAGATGATCCATAGGGTCTTTGGTCCCATCAAAGGCCTCAATTTGAGGTAGCCTAAATTTCGGAGGGAGGGAAAAATGTAGCACCCCCGTGGTGAATGGTGATTCTGTCTGTTGCACCAGGGTATCCATCGTGACAAGAGCTTTGCCCCTAACAACTTCATGTGGCTGAGCTCTTGCTTGATATCCTCAAAGTGTTATTCCCAGTACTGTTCTCTTCTTTCCTACTGATAGGGGAGAAAATCACTCCTTCCCCCTCCATCGCTCTGGCTCATACCTCTTCGTTGTGGCCATTCCTGGGAAGCATTTGTGGATATCTCCCCATGGTCTGGCTATTTTCTCCTCCTTCGTTGACTTCTCTTAGGGGATCGAGGTGGTGCTGTTCTCTGTGAGGGAGATTACTCGGGCCTTCTTGGGCTGGTCGTGCCTCCTGTGGGAATTTTAAGAGCTTCAATAACTCCTCGTTTTGTTGTTGATTGACAAGACGGAGGGCATCTAACTCGTTATTCGTTGGGGGATCCCTTATGAGGGGATTAGTTTTTGGATCATTTTCAGCTTGTCTGCCATTGGTGGCTTCCTGTTGGTCTTGCATGCGCGGTGGATTGGTTTGACTTCGGCTCATATTGCGGGTTGAGACCATCAGTCACTAAAAGATCAGCGTATTTGTAAAACGAAAACAATTGTTCCCACAGACAGCGCCAAACTGATGGTGTGAAACCTCGTGCGTGAGATAGAGACGTGAACGATGTTATCTTGCATAGGACCGAGCTACAAGGCCCATTGAAAGTTCGATGGAATAAGGGGTTGGCACAATAAAAGTATAGTGGTTCACCAGCTACAGAGCTTGGCTAGTCCACTCTCTAATGGAGACTCTTGCTCCCTTTTTTTTATTGATCACTCGAATTACAGAATGGTGTTTTTGCCTCTAAAATCTCTTTTTTTTTGTGTCCCTCTCCCCCCCTGCCTCAACGGAGGCACTGTTCAGCATCTATAGACTGATTCCTAGTTCTAAGAAGTCTACACCGAGACCCTTGCCTTACATCCGTAGGATTTTCGGGAGAAGATCTTGGTTGGTTGAGAGTTTTATGCCTTGAATCTAGCTTTCCGTTCTCATTCCCTTTATTTTGGGTATGCTTGTTATCTATCCAATTGTCCCTACGTCATTCCAGTCGGTTTGTTGTTGGCGTGAGGCTGAGCTCTTATTCTTCGAGCTCTTCTTCCTTGTCTAACCTCCTAACCTGGACTGGAGGTCTGAGCTTACACTCAGAGTTATTTTTAGTATCATCATATATATATATATTTGAATTTATATATACGTATATATATACTTATTTGAATAAAATGTATTTATGTGTATTAACAAATACACATGAATCAAGGTGCATTACATATAAGAGATTTTGCATTAAATGACCCTAAAATGGGCATTTATGTCTTTGTATCTCAACTTTTGGTCTGTGTACTTTTTGTTAAATAAGTCTAATTAGGTGTACCGATTTTCAAAGAACCCTTATAAAAATGAATGTGGTTTCAATTTTTTGAATTTGTGAATTTAGGTTGAATCTGTTTTAAATTTGTAGATTCACGATTTGAGCTCTAATTCATTGAGCAATGTGCACGAAGTATATAATTTAAGTGGGGGGTTTTAAAATTGATTTATGTGTATCTTGATTAATTCTTTTTTCAATCCAATCAAAAGTATATTATTTATAAGAGATAAATTTTTCATAATTTGATCATAAAGAGAGATAAATTTTTCATAGTTTGATCCTAAAGATTTATTAATATTCAAATTCAGGACATTTGGTTTTATAATTCGTTCCTATTGCTACTTAAGCTACCCATCGAATGAGTCCTCACTTCTTAAACTATATTGCCAATTTTTTTTTTAAAACATATTATATTTTTTATATTAATAAGAATGTGGAATGTGTAATATTTTTTTTGTTTTATTATGCTATTTTACGTCATTATTTTAATGATCAATAGTTACACGTGAATCAATCAAATATTTATAATCATAAATTACTTCGAGTAAGGTATCAAAAATAAAATAAAATTGGTACACAAATGAAAATTTATTATACACAAATGAGCATATTCCTCCACGACCAGCATGTAGAGGATTTGACAAAGTTTGATAATCAAAATTTCATAAAACCGTGTTTTTCATAATTGTTTTTTTTTAAAGTATGTTATACAAACACGTTTTTACCTCAAACATCGTGAATTTAACTATGTTGTCATGGAAGTTAAATTTGATAGTTTGAAACATAGGATAGTAGTTAATTCCATGATAATCCATTCTGATTAGGGGACACCAAACACTACTTGGGCAACGAGTTGAATTGATAATGGAACGAATTTGTATCATCTTAATTCATTCATTCTATACGTTCAATTTAAAGTTATGTATAATCAAATTTGTGTTATGTTAAGTTTTTGTTTAGTCAAGTGTCGTCTCGTGTCGTGTACATCCAAATTTATACTAACCACTCCTTAAATGAGCCTAATCCAAAACCATTAAAATTAATTCTAGACCAAATAAATCTGTCGAGTTGGTAAATGATAAAAAATCACCTTGAACATGTGTTATTTAAATTATGATTGCGTGTACGTATCACTAGGTGGTGAAGGGGTGGGGTCCAAATAGGACTAAATACATTCACGTGTTAATACTAAAAAAAATAAAATAATAAGTTCAAGCCTGGCAAAAAAATAACTAAGATTCAAGGCTAAATTAATACATAAAATAATATTCTTGAAAATTATCTACCATTGATTAATTCTAAGTTAAGCTTCTTACCAATTTTCTTTCAATTTGCATGATCACCAAGTCCATGCGAAAACCATTATTTATTTTGTAGGGAGATCATTCATTGTCTTATTGGGAAATTAATTATTTAAAATGGCAGAAAAAACTTTTGGACTATGACATATTTACTTCTATTGTTTTTTTTTTTTTTTTGAGTTATAAGCGACTAACCTACCGAAAAAAGATAAAGAACAATTGCGTTATTATTTTTGAAAAATGGTAGACAATTTATTAGATGGAAGAGATGTATTATTTTCGGTCAACAAATATGTAGGTCAATACAATTTTATATTTGTTTGACTAAATCCAAAAATAAAACAATATTTTTTAAGGGGCAATAGACCACTAATTTGTTGAAAATAAAAAGGACTAGAATTACTCCACAAGTTTTTAAAAAATTAGGGGGGGGGGGGGCAAATGCATTAAATTAAACATCAATATAACATTTTAAGAGTACATATGTGAAGGTGATAAAAAAATCACCCTTGCCCTAATGTGGAGTATCTAATGTGGAATGCATGAAGTATTCTAGCAAATGGTCAAGCTGGCTATCTACCAGAAATTTTTAATAAAAAAAAGACAGAAAACCTGCAACTGCATCTCAGCTGAATCCAAAATCCTGTCAATCCTTGGTCTGAGCGTTACCACAAGGTAACCAATAATGAGCCAAACAAGGTGTTCCAGTACACGATGTCTCAATCTAGGGAAGGTCATATGTAAACAAAAACAAATTTACCCCACATACGAAGAGGCTTTTTTCGTGACTTGAAACTTTGATGCTGAGGTTATAACGAAGCAACATTGCAACATTATAGCTGCAGCAAAGTCACCCTCAATACTGCGCAAAAGAGATTAACAAAATTGCATGGGTTTGCAGCATTCGCTTACTAAATTACCTTTCACTGCAGATAACTTTCCGCCACCAACTCAAGCTGGTGTATATTCAAGTAATCTAATGTGCATGCCATATTAACCGCTAAACTGGAAGAAGAAATTTCTCCCACTTACGATGCTTGAATCATGAGTTGTTTGGGTGTAGCCAACCACCAAAGCAGCAGCCAGCAAATCGGTAACCGTGATCCTTCCCAACAACCCAGTTCAAGTAGAAATCTCGTATAACAAGTAATTGAAACAAACAAATCTCTTTTCCACTAACATCAGAATTCAAGTGAAAGCAAGATTAACAAATTTCTTTTACACATAATTGATTCGTGGATAATAATTTGAAATGTTCGCATCACCAGAAGACAATGTGTGAAAAAGATTCACCAGAAAAATGTATATAGAACAATTTTACTTGTGAAAAATTTAAAACTACAACTTGGCTCTTTCTCTTGTTCTCAATTCTGCAAACCCAAGCATCAATCGTGCCAGATTGGGTAGAACAAATTCAAGCATATAAGCAAATGAACTTGCATTTCTTCCTTTCTCTCCCACCTGAAAGGAAAACTAGTTTAGTTACAATGGAACCCTACAAAAATTAAAACCACACGTAAAGCAATGAACCAACTAGAATAAACAGAACGAAGCAGACTTACAATAGAGACATACAAAGAAGAACCATCGAGCAAACTGAAAAAGTTTTGCAGTCATAACTCGTCATCTGGTGTCAATTGCCGCAGGACTCGGCGTCGGCGTCTCCGAGGACCTGACCCACCATCTGAAGACTCGTTGTCCCCACCTCTGGCAGGAGATTCAGTTTCCCCATCATAGTTCTCCCCCCAAAGTCTTCTTGTTGATCTCCGTCTGACAGTCACTTGCGCTCGGGTTCTTGTGGAACCAGACCTGCTACTACTCCTTGAATTACTCCCAGGTCGCAAAACTCGGATTAGGAAAAAAACGGTAAGCCAACCCCCTTCTTCAAAAGATAAAACGCTCTCCTCACCCCTATCCTCCCCGACAGAAGACTGCAGTGTGCTAAGCAAATCTCCAAGATCCCTCTGCCGCTCCAACCTCCTCCAGTTACGCTCCCTCTCTGGGTCTGCTTCTGAAGGCCGAACAAGTGGGTGCTCCAACCTTGCATGCTTCCTCAAATCTGTATATGTGCCGCTATAATCACAAGTCTCACAGGCGCAGCTTCTTGATTTTGCATTCATGAACAGACGAGCAGGCTCCACTACAATCCACCCATTAACCTGTCCACGGCAGAGAGGGCACAATAGCTGTGGCTTCACTTGGTTCTCACAAGACATGGCAGGCGCAGATGTGGACCCTTCCTCACTCCTTTCACCTTGCAAATCAGCAACTGTTGCTTCTGAAATTGTCGTGAAGGATGACAGACCAATAGTTGATATTGGAGTTTCTTCTTGTAGAGGTGTCATTGTTGGCAAGTTTTCTGCAAATGACTTCCGAAACTGGTCAAAACAGTTTGAGTGGCGATAACTTGTGTCACACATATAAGGACGGCAGCCTTTCTCCTGGGATGAGCATAATAGGAGAACTGCATTGTGAGGATGTTCCATACAGACAGGGCATCGAGCTTCCTCCCATTCTTTGAAGTGCTCCTCACTTTCTGAAGGGCTCCGGTTCAACAACCGTTTTGACCGACTAGAGCTACAAGTGAAAGGAGACAACCTTGACCTATCAAAAGAGACTGAACGATCTCGTCTCTCCTTAGGCATGTTGAGAGATCTATATGTCAGCAAGAAAACCAAGATTTCTGGTGCACTTCACAAGGCAGCAGCAGAATTACAAGAACTATCAAAGATAATCCGCAAAAGCAAGTACAAGAAATTAGTACCTTGTAGAATGATACACTGAATACTCGTAAGACATAAAATGAAGTATGTGCTCAGCGTACCCAAATGCAGCAAGTGAAATTTACACACACAATAAAACTGATAGCTCATATTCTCTACAAAGACTGACAAAAAGACATATAATGACACATCCAGCTAATTTAGACGAGAATCTGCAAATGTATGTTCTTTTAGTACAAAACTTAGCTAACTAAAAATTCAACATCAGCCATCTCTCATTCCCAGTTTTCTACTAGAGAAAACAGCTATCCCTCGTGGATAAAAGGCAAAGCAACATATAGGAGCAAATGAAACAACAAATAGATACTCCAGCTGGGTGCTTTAAAAAAGAACATCCAAAGAGAAAATAGAACAAAAAACGAAAGAGAAACAGAGAGAAATGGTTAAATCCCTAACCCACAAGGTGATGCAGAACAAACTCTACTTTTTGTCGAGGGCAAGTGTAAATTACACCAGCCTACCCAAAAAAGCCAAAAATATTAAAAATTACACACTTGATCTCATTTACACAAATGTAACACCCATGCCCCATCCCCCAGTAAATTAGCAAGTGAAATTTCATCCAACAAAGATATTCAACATGAACAATAATAAATTGGTCACAAGTCACAACTCATCAAAATGACGCCATGAACACATGGACAAATGCTTCTCGCCAAGCTATTCATATATTATTCAATCCACCGACTTCTCTTGCAAGGAGTACAGCAAATTAAGCCATTTTCATTTTAACTCAACACCACCAGTACAGTATATAGTTTACACAAAACTCAAAATTAAAAAAAGTAAAACATCAAAGCCAATTATTGATCAACAGAGTTCACATTAGAATTAAGTTACATAAAAGAGGAACAGCATAGCAAACAAAGAACATCAACTTCAAAGCCAACCCAAATCCCTTGTTTGGACATTTTTTAGCTAAAAAACATCTCACAACTACAACTTCCATACAAAAAACAGATTTTCATCAGCTAAAAAAAAAAAATTGCATACAGGAAACATTTTTATCAGCTCAAACTCCCAAATATCCAGCAAAAAAATTCCCCCTTCCAAAACAGTACAGACCCTGAAATTCACACGGCGTCACCCACTAACCAATCAGTCGAATTGCACCACCCACTTACGCAAAAGTCAAATTACACTAGAAAGACCAACAAAACATCACAATCACAATCTCAGGCAAGCCTCAACGCAGAGCAAAGGACAGATCCGAGTAAACTCGGACCCTAAGAGCAACAATTAGGGTTTCAACTATAAATTACCAGAACTTCAAGGGGTTGTATGAATTAAGCTTTGACTTTGTTGTAAATATTACTTCCGATTGCGATTTGAGTTGGTCAAGAATCGAAGAACCCCCCCGACACAGAGAGAGAAATAGAGACTTTCGAGTCTGCTCTATCTCTCGCGAAAGAGGGGGGAGAGAGAGTTTTGCCTGGGAGAAGACAGGGGCGGCTGAAATATATAGGGAGCTGTATTTAGCTGACGTGGAAGAATCGTATTCGCCCGTGTGATACATTCTCCATAGGACATTCAAATTATTTTGGATAAATCTCATAAACACCCCTTGAACTATGACCTTTATTTTAAATTGCCCCTAAATTTTTAATTATCTCAATTTATTCTCTAAAATATGTAATTTATTTTAATTTCCACAACGGATAAGGGCTTAATCAAAATAATTATATAGTTCGAGAGACAAATTGGGACAATTGAAAAATCAAACACTAATTAAAAAAGGGGCTAATGTTACTTTGTATCCTAAAACATATTTTGATTCTCAATTTATAGGGGCATAATTAAAAATCATAATTTTCACTTTAAAAGTTATGAATTGGTAGTAATTTGAACCTTGTTCAGACTACCGTCTAGTTTTTCAATTTTCATCATAAATTGAAGCATGTTAGTTACAAGTGTTTCAGTCATGAGCTTATGTATAAATTTACAGATTATTGGTGTCTCATTTGAGTTGCATATGATAGACTTAGTATCTATTTGATTAACAGAACTTTATTTTCGATACGTTAAATGATGTCAAATTGATTGCAGACAAAAATCTGCAAAGATGGACACACTTCATCCTCATGCCCAAATCATTATAATTCATATGCTTTAATTTATGATAGAAAATAGACAATCTAGACAAGGTCCACGTAGCTACTAATTTATAATATTGAGGGTATAAATTAAAATTTTAATATATGAGGGTATAAATTGAAAATTAAAAATTGAAACACGAGATTTATACAATTTTTTTTTCCCAAGTCGGTGCCGTTTTGGTTGCATTGTTCTGTTCAGAATTCTGAAAAGACTCCCACGCGCCCCTTGGAATGTGATGATTCATAATTGGACCTTCTTGGTAACACATTCTTGAAATATTTTTATTTTTCAGAACAAACAATCATTTTTATCAAAAATTATTTTACCAAAAATATATATATATATATATATATATATATATATTTGGTGTTATTATATAAATAATATAGTTATACATATGCACGTCGGTGTTAACTATTCTCAAGCTTAATCTTGCAAGAAGTAAACGAACTTGAATAAGAAAAATAAGCGAGAAAACATTAAAAATAAGTATTATTTAAATAATAATCCAGACGATGTTACTCTCTATCTAATATTACAGTTATAAGAGCATAAAAAATTAAAAAAGATCAAGATTAATTTAATTTTTATCAATTTAATTCAATGGTATAAATAAATTTTAAATTTTTTTCTTGTTCAAAAATTTATCTTTTATACACAATTCTCAATATCAAACAATTCAACTAACACTCTCTCAAAAATTTATCTTTTATATACAATTCCCAATCTCATATCTCACCCTTTCTATTTTAATTTTAAATTATGTAATTAAAAATAAATAAACAAATTATTATTTATAATATTAAAATTGCATAACCAGCATCCGAATCTTAATATTACAAAATGTCTTCGACACGAGGTTACTTCCAGCGTATTAGAAGTTAAAAATAACGCTATTGGAACATAAAAAAACTTATATAATTTTTCGACTTAATAATGTAACAAGTGATGAAATATATATATATTAAATTAAATTCTTGATACAAAAGTCACCAAAGGTTGATATAAAAGTTACTTAAAATTAACACAAAAATCACCAAAAATAAATTTTTTGGGTCAAAAGTCACCAAAAAATAAAAAAACATAAATAAAAAATAAAATTTAATAAAGTGTAAATAAAACTTTTTTCCCCATGTATTATGCTTCGTTGACGAAACTTCAAGAATGCATTTTTCTTTTTGTCTCGTCTTTTTTAAATAGGAAAAACATTGTTCTTATTCACAATTCTAAATGGACTGAAAGTGTGTATTGATAAAGATTTCAAGGTCAATATGTTTGAATGAGAAGATAATTAGTTAATTGATTCCAACATGGACTAGAAATCCATATTGTTCATGGTCAGAAAATAACAAATTAAATATATTATATAAAAAAATAAATTAAAACCAAATAAATTCCTTTGAAATCAAAATACAAATCAAGGCTCATTTACATATTTATAAAATATTAAATATGCAAATAAGTCTTGGGGGCATTTGTAGACATTAAAAAATTGACAAATTAATGTCTATAATTGAGCTCAAACTAATTAGATAAATTAAAGGAAAATTTGGAAGTTGGTACAAAAATTTGGATTTAATTGAGCTAAACTATATTAAGGAAACTTATTTGGCCCTAAGAGCAACTCCAAGAGAGCTATGTAAAGTAGCTAGCAAAAAAATATTTTTTTATTACATTATCTACTTTAACTAAGAATTTTTTCAAATTCATTTCAATCACGCTATCTATTTTAGCTATCCACTTCAACTAACTTTAACTAACTATTAATTATTAAAATCTAAAATACTATATAGTATGCCATGTCATCACCATATTGATGACAACACATGTTGTCGTGTTACACTACGTCATCAAAATTTAAAAATTTTTATTTTTATTAATAACGGTTACGAAATTCAAAATTTTAAAATTTGAATTTTTCTACGGTCATATTAATAACGGTCATATTTGTAACGGTCATATTTACAACGGTCATATTTTAGGATACGTATAAATATGATCTTCCATTTCTCATTGTCATACACCTCAAATCGATTTATTATCATTGCACTCTTCTTTGTGTTTATATTATGACATGTCATCCTATAATGAAAATGATTCTTGACGATTCTGACTCCAATGATGAATTGGAAATGATAACAATTTGTACTATCGAAATGAACAAACACAATAACGAGGAAAGTTCTGGTGTACGTCTTAGTTCCATTCAATGTCATTCAGTTATTTTTCGCAATCGAGTTCAAGGGCACGAGAGAGTGTATCGTGATTATGTGAGGATTGACGAAAGCACCGTGATTATCGTGATTTGGCATGCCTTTTTTGGGTTACCTGGATCTCATAATGATATTGACATACTAGAACGCTCTTTTGTTTTTGCTATCCTTTCAAAAGGTCGGGTTCCTCCATTCAATCTTTCAGTCAACGGAAACGATTATACAATGAGATATTACTTTGTTGATGGTATATATCCAAAATGCACAACATTTGTCAAAACAATTCCATCTCTAAGAGGCAATAAACAAATACATTTTTCAAAATCCCAAGAGTCAACAAGAAAAGATGTTGAGCGAACATTTGGAGTGCTCCAAGCACGATTTGCTATAGTGGGCGGACCAACACGTTTCTGGACACTTGAAGTGCTTAAGGGTATTATGAAAGCATGCATAATATTGTATAACATGATTGTCGAGGATGAGTGGAACAATAATGAGTTGGACGTTAGTTATGATACAATGGATGAGAATCTCACTGCCACAGTCATACCTGAGCGGAGTTCAGAATTGTTCCAATTTATCAATACTCAACATTGAATTAAAGACACAGAAAGTCATTCTAAACTCCAAGCTGATCTAGTCGAGCATCAATGGAATATGCATGAAAACTAGGCACTACTTAATCAAATATTATTACAGTATTTGTTGCATCATTACTACTATTTAAAGTTGTTTGTCTATTAATAAAAAAGAACTACATTTTCTTCCTCAAGATTTCTATTTGGCGACGCTGATAATATTCAGCTTGCAACTTCGACATGCAACTCGTATCCATCGACATTATTCGATCTTCTTCTATTTTTTGCTCGATTTGCATTTTCTCTTTCTTTTGTAGTAGACGCTCCTGTTCTTACAGTAGACATTGTTGTTCTTGCAGTAGACGTTCCTGTTCTTGAAGATAATATTTTTCAAACATTTCAAATTTTTTCTTATTCATTACCTTTTTATCTTCCTTCATATCTGCTAAGAGATTAATGAGTTCATCACCTCTAGCTTCTTTGCTCTTCAATTTTCGTAATCGCGCTTTCTTAGCTTTTCTCCCAGGTGGCCTATCTAAGGATCCATAAGACCCACCGTCATCTTCTAAATTTATGGAATCCGCTGTAGAAGGCACGGAGCTACAAGAGTAGCATTATGTTTTGTTTTTTGTTTCTTTGTTTGGAAATCCTCCATCCATTTTTGTTGATATCTTAACTCATTCCAACAATGTTCAAATTGAAAAGAAGATTTATGGAGTTCCTTGTACAAGTTCTTGACATCACGAATCTGAAAAAATTTACAACAAAACTAATTAATTCGTCATTAAAAGTACAAGATATGTATAAGAAAATATTTAGTCATACCTTGCCTTTCTCTATCAAGCCACTTTGATTCAATCTTTCTATCTGTGCAAAACATCCACAAAATTTGTTGGTGGCTAGCTGAATTGCCAACCAACAATTCATCAAGAATTTTGAATATGACTAGGGCATGACTTAAGTTTGTATTTGTGGAAGAACTCACAAACCCTTTGCCAATATGTCTTTGATTTTTGCTCATTTCCTTGCACAACATCCAAACTAATATTAAGTCATGCCGAGATTATCATAATGTCTTCCTCTGATGTAAAATTGCCACCTCGTTATTTTTTGGTGGTGGATTCTACTTGAGGAGATATTGGTGAAGATTGACCTATAAGCTCATCATCTAAATTTGTCAATTATGCATGAGATTGGTGAAGTACGCACCATGTTGGAATGGATCCATGTGTAATGCCTATAAGATGAGCCAAGTAGCAAGGTTCCCCTCAATTTATTAATTGTGATAGCCTACTGTGGTTCACCAATTTATTAATTGTGATGCATTGTTCTAGCTTTCTTGTTTGAAAACCCTCTCCCATGTCTCAAGTTAAAAGCACACAGGACATGATAAACACAAACAATAACATGCAAATCAAGACTCTTGTAAATACTGATAGCACACAAAAATAGGAGTATAATCACAAAAGAGTACAACCCTTAAACCCGAGGTTCCTACTATCAACAGTTTGTCAATTAAGGACAAAAACAGATGAATCAAATCAAACAGAAGAAATCTATCACTGACCAAACCCTTCCTCATTTTGCTTAACGAGACAAAAACTTAAACTAAATCAACTTCCCATAGCCATCACCAACAACCAAAAATTTAGAATTCAAGAAAGTCTAACTAACAAAGGAATGGCAAGAGTTTAGGAGCTGTCAAGCAAATGAGCAAATATTTGCCACCTTGAGGACAATGAGGTCCTATGAACCACAAGGATTTAACAATGCTCTATTGAAATCCATCATTTCAAATTATTTAAGATGTCAAACAAGATTAGAATAAAGGAGGTTTTTAAAAATACTAGTTGATGCACACATGCGTTGCACGTGTACTTTTTTTAGAGTAAAATATTGTATCTCAACCATGGATTTGTTTTTCCGAAAATCTACAATTTTGGTGAACATTGATGCTCACTCTTGATCTTATCTTAGCACATACCCACAACTTAGATATTATTTGATAGTTATAATCAACTCAAGCATATGAAACCAAAAAATAGAAATTAATGCCTATCACTTAAATACTTGAGAAAAAAAACATTTGAAACTCTTCTTGCACCCGGATACTCATGCTTAGCATTTATTTACCATCATGAAATTTTATCTATAACAGAAAGAATAAAAACTACTAAAGGATTATATAACGAATTACAAATATCTTTATAATCAAGTCAATTTTTTTTTTGGTTTGAGAGAATAGCAAGAGAGTCCTCAAGATATGACTTATCTAGAATCTAGAAAGATAGTACTAACTCCCCCCCCTGGCGCGCGCGCGGAAGCAATGCAACCTATCTTCAATACCAAGACAGTGTCAAAGACCAGAACCAAATCATGTAAGAGTATCCACATTCAAAAAATTCATACAAAACCCCTTTAAATAAGTTTCTTTTTCTTGCATAGGGGTTTAGCACGTGGAGAAAATCTTGCAAATTTGAGAAGATAAGTTTATTAGTCTCCCTAGATTTGAGACTATTATCATTGCAAAGTATGACTACATCTCAATCAAAACACTCATATAAGACCTTTTGGTTCTAGTGATTGGGTACTTGAGCTTCCTTGCTTCTTGCTTCCAAATTGTCCAAGAGAAATGACTTTATTACCATGGATGACTATCTGTATATCATAGACCCAATTCAAATAACTCAGTCCCTACAAACAAACAAAAAAAAAGTCGACAAATAAAATAATCGAGTAAAATGACAAAAGATTCAAGAAAATTGCAACAAATTCCAATTTGGAACTTAAAAAAATATGAGTTTCAACAATAAAATAAATCATGATAGTTTCAAATTTGTTGCATAGTCAACCATGCACATAGAAACATGACTATAACCAATTGACGCGAAAAAAGAAAATAAATGAGAATGAAAAAATAATAAAATCTAAAATATCAATATGTAGCAAGGAAACTGAAGAGATAATTATGAAATATGAATTAAAGAAATAAATAAAGAAAAACAAGGATAAGAAATGAACTGAGAACAACAAAGGAAAGAAAAGGGAAAAGGAGAGGGGCCACTCTCTGTTTATTTTTTAAATTAGAAACATGAGGTTGAACAATTTTGTCAATTGTCATTACCTGA
>CM042188.1:31943842-31993525 GCA_023539305.1 Ilex asprella | reverse complement strand
TATATATATATATATATATATATATAAAATATACATAGATATAGATTTATTCATTTATTCTTAGAATATGAATGGTGTAAGAGTTAAATTAGAAAATATGATATAATTGTCTTTATATAATTGATTGAGGATAGAAGAGAAAAATAAAATTAGTGTAGCATTAACTTTGAAGGATAAAGATGACTTAGTTATAGTTTTAGAGGGCAAAAGTGAAAAAAAAAATATTTTTCATATATCCCCACTTTTTTAAGAAGTATAGACTATGCTAGTATATTGTGGTCAAATAATCCAGACAACGATTATGACCATGAACTAGCATGTATTCATTTCCCTTGATGATCGTGACCTATAGACCACAATATACAATCAATTAAGCAAGAGGGAAATTGTTGGTATCTTGGTGTCCATTAATTTGCACAAGGGACCAGTTCATATTTCAGCAATGACATAAACTCGCCCTAAGTTTGTGTGTCGAATTCACCAAGACAACATTATATACATAATTTCAATGATTTTAACAATTAAAAAATACCCAAAGCATCACCCAATCAGGCAAAACATCAAACAAATACCCAAAGTATCAACAAATACCCATCAAACAAATACCCAAATCAAATATATTCAGATCTGAAAAAAGAACTAATTTGATCTCCAAAAAATGAAACTCATACATTCAGATCTCCAAAAAATATGAATGTATGTATGAAATCCATACCTTGAAGTCGGTGGAGTTGTTGATAAAAAAAAGAAGAAGTCAGTGGAGCCGGTGAAGCCTTCGGTGGAGTCGGTGGGGCTGTGTTGAATATTGGTGATCTTGAAACAGAGAGAGAGAGGGATAGTCGGTGGAGCTGTGCTAAATATTCTATGCTGAATATCGGTGAGACAGAGAGAGTGAGGGCTAGCGAGGGAGAACGACTAGCTATGTCCAGCGAGGAAAAATGGGCTTATCTATTTTAGATAGCCCAATAGCTAGTCCCTTGGAGCAATATTTTGAAAAAAAAAACTTATCTAAAATAGCTAAAGGGATGAGTGTACATAGCCCCTTGGAGTTGCTCTAAGTGCATGTTTTAGGAAAAAGACTTTTATTCTGTCTCTCTCCCCCTCCCTCTCCCTCCATTTCTCTCTCAGTCTCTCTTCTTTATTTTCTCTATCTATCTATCCCTTATTTTCTCTCTCTCTCATTGATAATTTATTTTCTTTCAAATATGTAAAGATTTGATTTGATTTGATTTTTTCATCTCTCTCTCTCCTATTTTTTCTCTCTCCCCGTATTTTTTCTCACCGTTAATCTTTCTCTCCTTATTCTCTATATCTCCTTATATCAATGTTGCAGCACAATTATACCAATCAATTATAAAAATTAGTTATAATTACCTTATAATACACCAAATAATTACTCATGTGTTCTAATAAATCAAACAGTTATACTAAATAATTACACGAAATTATAATACTAATCAAATTTGTTATTTAGTTGTTTACATAAATTAAAAAGTTACATCATTTAATATCACGACATGGTTATACAAATTATATACACTAAATTGGGTTTATCATTACATAAAAAAATTTATCATTACACCAAATTTGGTATTATAGGGCAATTGTCTAGTGTACTATTTGGTGTATTATAGGGCAATTGCAATTGATTGGTATAATTGCTTAGTGTAATTGTGTTGTTGTAACATTGATATAAAAGAAAAGATAATAAGGAGAGAGAGTAGCGGTGAGAGAAAATAAGGGAGAGATGAAAAAATCAAATTAAATCTTTACATATTTGAAAAGAAAAATAAATTATCAATGAGAAAGAGAAAAAAATAGGAGAGAGATAGAGAAAATATAGAGGGAGAGAGAGCAATGGTGTGAAAAATAGGAGAGAGAGAGAGTGAAAGAATAAAAATTATACATAATTTAAGGAACGACAATTAAGTATAAAAATTTGAATTTTGTATCTAATCACAAAATGTTTTATTAAAATTGAACTTAATAGAGTAAAATATTTATCCATACACTTCATCTCAAATACGTCTAAAAAATAAACCCACACCCAAAAAACCCTAAATTAAATTGGGACGAACCTAAATTCTATAAGCTCAAATAATACAAGTTAAAAATTAATTAAATAGACTTGAGGTGGACCTAAATTCCACAACCCAAACAATACAAGACCAAATTTAATTAATTAGGTTTGTTAAATTAAATTGTGTTGGACCTAAAACTCAAATTACATAAATCAATCAAAGCACATAAATTTAAATAAAAATGGATGATCCACAACCTAAAGCCCATACAGGGGTATTTAGTTAAAAATACCTTGTATGAATAACTACTTTTAGTACTATAAATAGGGGTCTGGAGAGGCCAAAAGAAAGGGCAAAGGAAAAGAAGAGCAAAGATCAGTGAAACTCTGTTTGAGTCCAGTTTCAACCAAAGCCTTGTAAGTCCATCTATCAGGAAAATAGCATACCGCAAATGTTCTTCTTTAAGAGATCCAAATTATCTTCAAGCCATTCAAAATGAAGAAGGATGAATTCATCAAAGTCATCACCAAATAAAAGAACGAGAAATACACTCATCAAATCCACCAAAGTATTACCAAATCGAAGGTCGAAAATTATGTTATTAACACATTATTAGATCAATTTGTTAGATTATAATATAATTACTTATAATGTTGATTCGGTAGAAAAATCATTTTTAATATTTATTAACCATGTAAATGATAGGCCAATGTAAGTTAGAAAATTCAAGTATATATATGATCAAATCAAAATATCTATATAATTAGAGAGTTAGGCATTTAAATTTTATCCCGCACATTTTTTTTCGTCTATTTCTATCATATCATCAATTACTATCGCAAGTTGAATTATTTATTTATTTTTATTAATTTGTGGTTCAATATAATTTTTATTTTGAACATTATTCATATATACAATAGTGTACACATGTTAATATTTTTTTGAGGTAATGTATTTTATTTTTTTTATTTAAAATTAATTTCAAAACTATGTAATTAAAAATTTATTTAAAATTATGTAATTAAAGAAAGGGAAGGGAAAAAAATTGTCATTTGATATAGTAGAATTAATATTTTGGACGCTTGAATTTTATGTTGTAGCGTGTTTTCAAACACAAGTTAGTGGTCTGCTTAAATAATAGATAATTTAATGTATCAACATTACAAAAAAATTGAGTTCATCTTGCACTAAACTTTTGTGAGCTGAATATGATCATAAGATCATCATATCAAAACAGTATATGTTTGGACTGATATTAAATAGAACTTGCTTCTCTTAAAAATAAATAATAAAAAAAAAGAAAATGTGTTTTTTTGTTTATATAAATATACCTATTAAAAATTTGTTTGAGGAATAAAATTTAAAATTTTAAAATTATGCTGCGACTAAAAGGTGTTACATCTGTATCTAAAATGACTTCACTCCTATCTTCAATGCCAAAAAAAGGTGCAAAATTTGATAATGCGCGTGTGCTATACTTTCTATACAGTGCGTGGGGGTTTACACCCCTCGGGAACCATATTACATGGGCTCCACTATGGATGCAAGGATCGTCAATTTTCAACACAACACGAACCAAATACGAAATTAATGGGTCAGATGTAAAATTAAATGAGTCAATGTGTTAAAACGGATCAACACACTTAAATACGAAAAAAATCATGTCGAGTTTATGTCAAAATCGGGTCAACTTGATTTTGACCTGATTAACCCGTATATTTTAAATGAGTTGACATGAATTGGGTATGAACCCGACTTAATCCATTGTAAATCCATTTAACTCATTTAGGACAGTTTATGTATGACTAATGTAGTCTTAACATTATTACTTATTGGTTCTTACTTTACTATAGTAATTGGCAGTATAATTTGATAGGACATTTCTGAGAGTGTTTAGATCTATGACGCGTGTCTTCGGCACCGAGGTACATGGATGACCTTGAGGAGGCCACATGTCCTTGGTGCAGGTCCCATCCTGCTCTGGCGAGCTCGTTGTTCTTGACATTGAGGTAACTCTCTTTTTTAGCATGCATCCATCGACTCCAAAGGTACCTCCTCCCCGAGAAACAATTGATCCACACCCTGGGCTCCGAGACATCTACCTCCACCTCGAGGCAGCTATGTCTCCTTGATTTTTGGAGACCTGCTAAGAGACTCTAATTCTTGCCACATGGCTCCTGCTTCTAGAAAAAGTTATCGATTGATAGGTAACCAATCACCACTAGACTAAGAATAATGATGACACTATGCACAACGAAATCAAAGTGGCAAGATGATCAGGACACTCCGCCGATGAGAACTCGATATGTGGCAAAGACTACAAGATAAGTGGTGAGATTACAAGATAACCCTCCGCTGACGTACAACAAAGTCAAGCAAACATTTAATAAACCCTCTGCTGATTGGACGTTAGAGATGGCTTGAAGAGCCGAGGAGAAAGGACATTAAGTGTTTCAGAGCCGAGACATTTAACACATCATCATTAAAGAGGGGGTATTAAATGCCCCAAGAGCCGAACATATAATATATTTGTTCAAAAGAAAGAGCATTGAGTGCTCGGGACGCCGATTAATTAATGAAGGGGCCTTCCCCATGCACAATAGGGGGCACATTGCCCTACCTCTAGGTACTACCTACTAGCTAAATCCCCCAATAATGATGAGATTTTGGTGAGTATAAATAGTCCTAAAAAATATAATGTAAATGTAGGCAAATTCATCTCATAAGAATTATACAGTGTCTTTTTCTCCCCTCTCTCAAAACTGGTCTGATCATTGGAGGGGATACGCCGAAGAATACTCCGGCGCCCTTCTAACTTGTTTCCTGTGTTGTAGGGACCGTTTGTAACCCGCCGGAATCAAACGGTCAGCCCGTAAAACAATTTATCACCACTTCTTAAGGCCCCGTTGGCCCTCTCAACCTATTTCTCATCGCGGGATACCCGATTTCCTTAGATGAATGATTGAATGGTGTATTTAATGGTAATGAACAGGTGTAAAAACAAGTTATGTCTATTATACATGTCTATGTTATATGTGTTAAATAAGTTAAACAAACCATGTTATATGTGTTAACTTGAAAATAACCTATTTTATTAATCGTGTCAAACAAGTTGAGTTCCAATAACTCGTTTAATGACCAGGTTAATTTAATGTTTATACATATTGATACGATTATTAAACATGTCAAATTCGAGTTTTGAAATTTTCGACACAAATTCAAAATCAACCTAACATAAAATAACCCAACCCAACATGTTTGACACCTCTATGCAACTCAACTCCGGGTGCTGAGTGACCAAATGCGGATCAATTGCATTAGTGAGTCGGTTTCTAACCGACCCACTCAATGATGGTATGAACCCGATATCTATAGGATCAATCAATATTAATGCATCGTGTAAACCATGCATCTCATGCCACTCAACCGAGTCGAACGAGCCTACTCCAGTCCAATCAATCTCAAAATACTCCAGTCTGTGGCATCAAATCAACCAATACAAATTCGTTATACAACTAAAATCACTCTTATCATATTCAACTTCTTTATACCAATTCATTCTTCCGCAATGTCTCAATGGACGCATTTCGTTTATACTGATCATGAGCCTCCTGCGCAGGTTTTGGTTTCTTGTGGTGATCTTTATCATCCAAGAGCTTTCTTTACAAAGCAAATATGGCTTACCATTGACTAAATGTTCCATCCCCGTTAAGCAACGACTTTGGAAGGACAATCCTTCCGTCGACAGAGAGAACATGGTGAAGGGATATTAGCATTTCTTGTACTGCAGTGACTGACCATATGTAGCCCCAAAAAAAACTAGAATCATCTTCAAGGCCTTGCCTTTTAAGAGAACCAAATCATACAAGATAGTTGTGTCGTACCTTATATACACTCGCCATCTCAAATCGGTGATTGCAACCAAAAAAAAAAACTTCACTAGGTATGGCTTTCTCTAAAGCAAAATCTTGACCTTCAAATCCATGACAGTGGACGGCAAATTTTGATCACGTCACAGCATGCCCTGTTCTTACTGCTCCTGTCTTAAGTATTTATGAAAAAAGAAATTGAATTCAGCAAGTGGCTCAACAATGTTGAGTCACTTGATATTCATGGCTGCTGCCATTGCCCTTAGCTCCTTGGCAATCTCCGAGAAGGCAGGTCTGGCATCAGGATCAGATGACCAACACCTCTCCATTAGTGATCTCCATGTTGGGTCGCACCAGCTGGGGATTTCAGGTCGCAGATTGCCTTTAATTATACCACCTGAAAACAACGTTAAGAATGAAAGGTTAATTAATATGAAATTGTCAGCAAAACAGAAGCCAAAATCCCAGTTCATGAACTAGACAAAGCATTGATCTACCACAGCTCTTAATTTTCACTCAGTTATCGACCCAATTTATGGTGTAAAAACAAAAATGATCGCAAAAAGCACGAGGCCCTCGTGAGATAACACCTTCTGGTAAGGAAGAACTGAAGGACAAAAGTTCCATTAGCCGAGTTAGCCTTTCTATGGAAAAAGGCACGACAAGACAGAATCTGATGACCCGTTTGATATTGTCAAATCCTGTTGTTATCCAATATAGAGGGAGAAAAATCACAATGATGGTGTCACTATGCACTTACATCCTACAGGGTCCTATAGTTAATATTCTCCACAAAAAACGTATAAATGGTGCATATCCACTTGTAATGGGCTGTTCCTAGTGTGATATACCTATTATCTCCTCTGATCGCATATTTGCATAAGGTTCCTCCCCTGTCAAGAGTTCCCACATGGCAATTCCGAAGGAGTAGACATCAACCTAGAAATAAGCATTAAGAAATATCAAGTAAAAGTGAAGCAAAGATGGCAACATGTATGACACATGAAGTGTCTAATATTTGACCAAGTATGATATCCTACCTTTTCTGTAACCATGTCCTTACTCCTCAAAAGCTCTGGAGCCATCCAAGGTATAGTTCCTCGCACCCCACCAGACACAAGTGTCCTCTGCTTAATTTTCGATAAGCCTAGATCACCGATCTGGAAGAGAACCAAGACAAAATTAGAAGTAGGTTATATCAAAAAAAAAAGCACCCTAGAAATGAAGAGACTGTGATTCAAGTTATGCAACACAAATGAACGGCCAAAAAAAGTGCAAAACAGAAAGTTCCATTTTGAACTGCAAAAAGTATTTTCATTTGGTTACTTACCTTGCAAACTGGTCGCTGAGGATCTTTCATATTCACAAGGAAGTTGTGGGATTTTAAATCGAAGTGAACAATTCTCTTCTCATGTAGATATTCCATGCCAAAGGCTGCATCCATGGCTATAATGAGCCTTTTTCGTCGATCAATTGTTCTGCAGATAGGAAACAGTGTATTTAGTAGACTCAAGTGCATGTATGGGCCATATTCAGCACAAGATCAATGAGATGACAATACAGCTAATGAATTTCTCCATTTCATGAAATACGACATAGACACCTTAAGCATCTGAATTATAGTGCAAGAGACTTCAGAGGGTTAACCCTGTTTAATCGTGTACCCCAGGAAATAAGCAAGGTCCAAAGGGACCAAAAGAAATATAAGTAACTCACGTTTGAAGTTTGAACTGCAACAATAGACCAATCATGCCTATCAATTATTAAGGATTTTACCTGGGAATGAAAATGTAAACAGAGATAATAGTTTCTGATTTTCTCATATATTGAATCAATACTGATTTACACAGATTCCTACTTATAGGAATTACAAGAAATTTAAACTAGGAAAAAAATAATTAGTTTACCTAACAAAGATACATTCTTAATTTATAATCATTGACTAATTATTGTCTAATTTACGGTTAATTTATAGCTATTCAATCTTGAAATCATTGCTTAATTTACAGCTATTCAATCTTGGTAATTACTGCCAAATATCTTTCTGATTTTTCAACACTCCCCCTCAAGCTGGCTTGAAGATATCTTCCATAGTCAGCTTGCCCATTAACACGTCAAATTGTTTCTTGTGCAGCCCCTTAGTAAATACATCAGCAATCTGTTCGACAATTGGGATGTATGGCATACAGATCAACCCACTGTCAATTTTTTCCTTAATAAAGTGTTTATCCACTTCTACATGTTTTGTTTGGTCGTGAAGAACCGGATTGTGGGCGATTGAAATTGCTGCATTGTTATCACAGTAGAACTTTATGGGCTGCGAATCTAAAGCCTTCAACTCTTCTAACAATCTTTTAATCCACATAACTTCACAAATATCACGAGTCATTGCTCTAAATTCTGCCTCTGCACTACTTCTAGCAACCACATTTTGTTTTTTACTTCGCCAAGTAACAAGATTTCCTCCAACCAAGGAACAGTATCCGGATGTTGATCTCCTATCTGTTATACTTCCAACCCAGTTTGCATCGATGTAGCCTTCAATTTGTAGATGTCCACGTTTTTTAAAAATTAGGCCTTTTCCAGGAGTCCCCTTCAAATATTTCAGAACTTTGTAAATTGCTTCAAAATGCTCCGGTCTAGGTGAATGCATGAATTGACTAACCATACTTACCGCAAATGCGATATCTAGTCGTGTATGAGATAGATAAATCAACCTTCCAACAAGTCATTGATATCGCTCCTTGTTCACTATACTTTCGGTCTTGGCAGGTTGTAATTTTTTGCTGGGTTCCATCGGTGTTTCAATTGTTTTATAGTCAAGCATACCCGTTTCTACAAGCAAGTCTAGTACATACTTGCGTTGATTGACAAATATACCTTTCTTAGACCTAGCAAACTCCATTCCGAGGAAATACTTCAACGTCCCCAAGTCTTTGATCTCGAATTCATCAGCAAGCCTTTCTTTTAGTCTTTTCAGTTCAGCACCATCATCTCCTGTCAAAATAATATCATCTACATAAACAATCAAAATAGCAATTTTACCTTCTGTCGAGTGTTTATAAAACATGGTATGATCTGCTTGACTTTGACAATATCCGTGACGTCTTACTGCTTTGCCAAAGCATTCAAACCAAGCCCTTGGGACTGTTTAAGGCCGTATAATGACTTCCTTAATTTGCAAGCTTTATCTACACCAAGTTTTTCTTCGAATCCCAGTGAAAGACTCATAAAAACTTCCTCTTCTAAGTCTCCGTTAAGGAACGTATTTTTTACATCTAATTGGTGTAAAGGCCAATTGGAATTCACGGTAAGGGACAATAATACTCGAATTGAGTTTATTTTGGCCACGGGGGCGAACGTCTCTTGGTAGTCGATTCCATATGTTTGTGTAAAACCTTTTGCAACAAGCCTCGTCCTGTACCTCTCTATACTGCCATCGGCCCTGCATTTCACTGTAAAAACCCTTTTGCACCGTACATTTTTCTTGTCTCTCGGCAAGTCAACTATCTCCTACGTGCCATTCTTCCCGAGAGAGTTCATTTCCTCAAGTACTATCAATTTTCAATCTGGATTATCTAGTGCTTCCTGGATATTTCTTGGAACAAGAAGTTGGGAAATATTTGAAGCAAATGCTCTATGATTATTGGAGAGTTTTTGATAGGAAATATATTTGACAATAAGATATTTAGTGCATGTTCGGGTTCCTTTTCTTATGGCAATTGGAATATCAAGATCTGAGGTTTTATTTTTTGGAGATACTATAGGGTCTGAATCCGAAATGGGAACAAAAGATCAAATAGGAATAGAATTAGATAAAATAGGCATAGGAAAAGACTTGAATATTCAAAGAGCCATTGTTTAGGGATTCTAATTGATTCTGCACCGGTATGATAGAAAGGTCTTTATTTCTTTCAGGGAACCTCTTTCTAGTATAAACTAGAGGCTCATAATTAGGATTAAATTTATCATTTTGTAGTATTTCCATCTCTGTTCATAAAAAACCAATTCTGCCAATATCAACATCTTGAATGCTGTTTTCTTTTTCCTGAAAAAACTTAGTGATTTGTGGATAGGATTTGGTGGGAAATATTTCAGTGTCTTGAAAAGGAAGTCAACGATTGTATTGGGCAAAGGTGCAGATTTTTCCCAAAAATTATTTTCTTCATCTATTTTCTCCCCCTGAATAAATTTTTTGGTAAAGAATGGAGTATTTTCCAAAAAAGAGACATCCATAATAATATGAAATTTTTTTGTTTGAGGGTTAAAACATTTATACCCTTTTTGGTTAGGAGCATATCCTAAAAAGACATTTTTTAGCTCTCGGATCTAATTTAGACCCATATTTATCTGGTATGTGAACAAAAACTGTGCAACCAAAATTTTTTCAAGGTAATTCTGAATTAATTTGAGATGCTGAAAATTCTTTTTTTAAGTAATCCAATAGAGTGATATACTGTAGAACTCGTGTAGGCATCTCGTTGATCAAATAGGATGTAGTCAAAATAGCATCCCCCTATAAATATTTTGGAATATTCATATAAAACATTATAGCACGAGCTACTTCAAGTAAATATTTATTTTTTCTTTCGACTATTCCATTTTGTTGGGGGTATCACAACATGAAAATTGATGAAAAATACTTTTTTCTTGTAAAAAAGTGTCTAAAACATTATTAAAATACTTTGTTCCATTGTCAGATCGAAGTATACTAATTTTTGTTTGAAATTGGTTTTCAATCATATTGTAAAAATCTTTGAATAGTTTTTTAACTTCAGACTTCTCACGTATTAGATAAATCCAGCAAAGACGAGTATGTTCGTCTATAAATGTCACAAACCACATTTTTCCAGAAAGAAGAGTCACCTTTGAAGGTCCTCACACATCACTGTGAAATAAATAGAATGTTTTTGGTGCATGATAAGGTTTAGGAAGATAAGTTGTACGATGACTTTTGGACAATAAACAATTTTCACATTGAAAAAATGCAGAGTCTATATTTTTGAACAACAATGAAAACAAATGTTTTAGATAGGAAAAACTAGGATGTCCTAATGTGCAATGCCAACCATTATTTGTTCACAAACGGAGATAGAACTGATACTACTAAAGCCTTGAGCTTGTTTATTACTCGATAGATTATCATCAAAATAGTAGAGACCATTTATCATCCTAGCATTGCCAATTGTCCTCCCCGAGCTCTGGTCATGAAAAGTACAATGAGATTCAAAGAAGGTAACACAAGAATTAGAATCTGTGGATAATTTGCTTACAGAAAAGAGATTGCAGGCAAGTTTAGGAACATGAAGAACAGATTTAAGATATATTCTTTCTGAGATTTTTATTAAGCCTTTACCTGCAATAGATGAAAAACTACCGTCTGCAATTCTAACCTTTTCACTCCAGAACACGATGAATAAGATTTAAATAAATGTGACGAACTAGTCATATGGTCAGAGGTTCCTGAATCAATGATCCAGGGAGCGGATGAATTTAGACAACAAGATATAGAGCAATAGGTTTATTACCTGTCTGAGCCAAAGCAACACTAGGAATACCAGATGATGAATTGGATTTTAGCAATGTAAGAAGATGCTCCATCTTCTCTTTAGTAAAAGGGCTGACCTCGACTTCATTGGCAGTAGAGAAAGCTCGGTCAGATCTGTCACCAGGCTTGCTACTCTTCCAATTTGTTGGTTTGCCATGAATTTTCCGGCAAGTCTCCCGGGTGTGGCACGGTTTGTTGCAATAATCACACCAAACCCGTGGTTTGTCATCATTCCTGCGCTGGTAAGTGATGATTTTTCTGGAATTTGCATTGGAAGTCACTAAGGCAGAGCTTTGAACAGCAACACCGGATCCTTTCTTGCTTAGCATCACATTCCTTCGGCTTTCCTCTCTCCTTACCTCCGAAAAGACGTCACCATTTGAAGGAAGGGGCTGTCTTCCAATAACTCTCCCCCTTATTTCATCAAATTCAATGTTGAGGCCATCAAGAAATTTAAAAATTCGATTGTCCTCCACACTTTCTTGTGATGATGGCTATCTTCCACAGATTTCCATTCATAGGTATTGAATAGATTGAGATCTTGCCACACCCGTTTCAGAGAGTTGAAATATTTGGTGACCTTATACTCTCCTTGACGCATCTCACCAAGTTTGAGAGTCAACTCACCCAAATCCGAATACATCTAGTTCACATTCTCCCAAAACTCTTGTGCCGCTGGGTAGCACATATAATTAGAGCTAATATCCTCTTCCATGGAATTCATAAGCCATGTCATGACCATGGAATTTTCAGCATCCCAAGTCGCATAGGCCGGATCATCTTCTGCATGGGCTGTTTTTTCACCAGTCAAATAGCCCATTTTCCCATGCCCCCAGATGTACATGCGAACCGATTGAGACCATCTCAAGAAATTATCACCATTCAAGTGGATAGTGGTAATTTAAACATAGTGAGACTCGGAGTTGGTTCCATTATCTTTTGACGGGTTTGCAACAGAGGAGGAAGGTAGGACAGTGGCAGACTCAATTGAAACATCAGACATGGTGCTACAACCGAGACAGAGAACAAGAAATAGAAAAGGGAAGAACGGAAAAAGAGTCACCAAGCAATTGCTGACTTTGATACCATATAAACAGAGAGAATAGTTTTTGATTTTCTCATATATTGAAGCAATTCTGATTTACACAGATTCCTACTTATAGGAATTACAAGAAATCTAAACTACGAAAAAAAATAATTAGTTTACCTAACAAAGTTACATTCCTAATTTATAATCATTGACTAATTACTGTCTAATTTACAGTTAATTTACAGCTATTCAATCTTGAAATCATTGCTTAATTTACAGCTATTCAATCTTGGTAATTACTGCCAAATATCTTTCTGATTTTTCAACAGAAAACTTAGTTCAAAAAGATAAAAATGAAAGGAAAGGAAAGCACGCGCAAGGAAAAGGAAAAACAAAAGTGTCAGAATAGTTTTTTCATGCCAAACTTTGCCATCTTCAGTCACACATCTGAGTTGAAATACGTCTCTTCGAGAGAGACCCCTGTTTCTTCCACCTACATGACTAGTGCATTCTTGCATGTTTGATGTGATTCTTAAGTCTTAACTGTAAATATAACCTGTTCCTATCTTATCTAAACAGTTGGGATTTTGTTAATTTTTGAGTGTACTAAGATCATGCACCCAAGATAAAAACCTGCAACCTGATTGTTAAATAGAAGCTAATTGTTTTGACCACAAATATAACTATCTTTTTGAGTAAACATCTTCTAATCATGATAAGTGATTCATGTTGTCACACATCCGAATTTAAGGCTGAGTAAACATCTGCTAATCATGATAAAGATCCATCTCGTCATACATCAGAATTTAAGGCTCCCTGCACAAGGACTGACTTATTTATATCCTGTTCTGCCCTCAATTTCCTTTTTCTGTCCAATCAAAGCATCACAAATTCAAGATTGAACACAGCTGCCTTCAACTTTATAACCAAAAAAGATCTATGAACATTTTAATATCCCATTACACTGGTCTAGCAAATTACAATATTGGAATGATCAAAATAGATGCAGAAATGGGCAGTGGATATGTCCTGTGATAGCGTTAATAAAAAAAGTACCTGTCTTTTCTCCGCAGAACTTGTTTTAGAGAGCCATTCACCATGTATTCTGCCACAGTTGCCAAATTGTTGGCAGGCCCATCTGTAACTACACCATACAATGCAACGATATTTGGATGGTGAAGCTGACCCAGCATATGAGCTTCCTTCCAGAAGTCCGCAACCTTTAACAAAAGTAGGCAGAAGCACAAACTAATCAGAGAATCATGCTACAGCATGCATTCATCAACTAAGATAAACGGATGTTGATTTAGAATGATAGGACGTGCATGATTCAGTGAGAAGAAAATAGTGGTCTCCTTCTTTCTTTTATTTTCTTTATTTCTTGGTAATGGGAAACTTGTTGACAAAAATGAAACTAAAAAACTCTCCAACATGACAATTCGTATACACACAAAATACTAATAATGAACTGTAAGTATAGCTTTATTTTGTGTCAAATTCATGAACTAATAGACATTTTCCAAACAGTGGATTTAGAATATGGGAGGCAAAACAAAGTTACCAATCGATCCTCCTCCCCTGCACCTTCAGTGAAGCAGTTGGGCTTCATCCTTTTAATGGCAACATCAGATCCTTTCCATTTTCCATAGAAAACAGTTCCATAAGCACCCGAGCCAAGTTCTTTAATATATTCAAGATCAGAATTTTTTATAGTCTGCGGACAACAAATAAAAGCTTACCTCAACATGGAGTGAAATCAAAACAAAATTGTTATATAACATACGCATACTAAAAGAGCTAAGACCCGCAGAAGTTGAGGGTACCTGCAGCTCCCTAGCGGCAAGATGAGTGTAAACTGCTGTCAGTTCGGAAGGGATCCCACCATTTGCCTTTTTAACATCATCCTGCCAAAAGAAATTATAAGGTAGTCAATGCCACAGGAAGTGACTTACTATTTACCTTCCAATGATGTTTTTTGCTTTGTTTTCATCTTCTTCAACAATAACATGAATATGAAATGGCTTTGGAGAATACCTTTTCATCAATGCTCAAACCAGATTGACGGTCCGGCTGAACCTCCACTTTTGGGTCATTATCTCTTTCCATTTTGGCTGCCCCGTGACCAGAGAAATCAGAAGCAACTCCATTTGATTCTTCGGCTTGAGGGGCTGAGCTCAAGTGCTCTTCGTCCATTAAATCTAAAGGTGTTGATTGAGGCTTCAGCAAGGCTTCAGAAACATCACTACTAGCAGGAGGAGAATGTACATGCGGTTCCACCTTTTTGGATGATGATAAGGATAGGCTATGCAAAGAAAGGTCAAGTAAAGACGCAGCAACACTTCGTTGAGTATGAACACCATTCTGATGATAAGTGAATGACGTACAGCCCTCTTTTATTTTCAACAACTTACTATTGCATCCTGACTCTGTTCCATTGTTAGAAGCTGGAATATTCAGTAAATTACACGGATTCATAACTTCCTGCGGGCCTGTCAGGCATGCTTCCCCTTTGATATCACAAAAGGTTGGGCCATTCATGGGCATTTTAGGGAGATTTTCGCAGAGAGTTTGACATGGAACTTCATTGTTCTTGCTGCCAGGAGCAGTTAAGAGATCTATCGGAGTGTTTACAGCCCTTGAGCAAGATAACAGATTCTCGGCAGCATTAACAGGCAACAGAGACTGGCCACACGTGCTTATGCAAGCACTATGATAAGCTAAAGGGTATTCCTTAGGATTTTCCTTTCCATATTGAGGAACACCAAGGCCACTCTGCATTCTCGTGTTTTCTTGACTACCAAATGAGAAAGTTTGATTTTTTAGGCCACAACTCAATGTTCTTTCCACTCCTTCAACTTTCTGCTGATGGAAACCAGGCCATATTTTGCCCGAAGTGGTATAGTATGACCTCATAGTCTGCCCCAGTTTGGAGATGTTTGAACCTGACCTAAGCCCAGGGTAAAATTTTCCCATCCAAGGCCTTCCATCAATTCTGACATTCCTATGACTCCCCATCTCACTAAGATTATTCCGATGGCTTCTTATGGGGTACGGATAAATTCTCTGGTTTCTCATATCACTTAAACCAAACCTATGGTTGTGAATGCCACAATGAGAACCACCCCACACCCTGTCATTTCCATATGAAAACTTTATTTGATAGCCACTTCCAACAAACTGATTACTAGAAGAGATTGCTGCAAACTGGTTCCTTTCTATATTGCAATCTACACCCCAAGGCCTAATGTTTTCCCGGTTTCTATTTCTCAAATATGCTGGCTCAACACTTTTGAAGTCATAGTCCCCGACAAAGCCATTAATCATCGAGTTGATATTAGGATAACATGATGGCTTTGGAGACTGACCTGCCGGCCCTGCTCCAACCAATTGGTTCAAACATCCAGCACTAGTTTCAATTCTATTACCAAAAAGTAAACCAGACTGTCCCGATAAACTATGCCTAAACCCATTCGATTCCACCAGTGAAATCCCATCCACCGCATTCAATGGACGAGAATCAGACACAGGCAATGAAATCAAAGTGCCAAAATTCTCACTTTCCATCAAATGGGTGTTGGAATACTTGTAATCTAATGTATTCACCCTATAGGAATCACCACCAAAACTAGGACTTTTGGTTTCAATACTCAACGGGATCTCTGTTCCAGAGGTGAAGTCAATAAGTGGACCATCATATTTCTCATTGTCACTACAAAATTCCATTCCACTCTGTTCAAAACCATTGCCAAAACCCCGAATTCTATCAGATTGTTTCGCTAACAACTGTTGTTTCAATACCATTTTCCTCAATGAATCATCACTAGATTTCTTAACTTTATCACCTCCAGTCAAATAGGTCATCAAATTTTTAGTCTCAAAACCCTTGATCCCACTCAAACCCTCACTCACCCTCTTCACACAAGCTCCCCTTTTATCACCCTCAATCCCATTGTTCTTAACAAAACCCACGTACCCATTACTCAAACCCTCGCTCTCGACCCTATCCACAGTCACGTCACCATTCACTAGTTTATCAACAAACCCATTATCACTACTATTACATACAAAAACCCAAAGCCTAGTGTTCTTACCGTGAAATACAAGCTTCTCATACTCATCAACCATGCATCGAATGTCGTTGTCTGACGTGATCGAAACCAAATGGCTCCCTCCTTCTGAAGATTCAGTCCCTGTTAACTGGTATTTGAGATGGAATGAGACGGTGCCGTCTTTCTGAGGGTTAACAAGAAGGAGTTCATAAATCTTGGATTCAAGTCTTGAAAAAGAGCTGGTCCGATCGATAGAGACAATACGGGTCTCGCCCCCAGTGTATCGGAGCTTACCCGCCGGTGGACGGCGGTGGAATGTGCCGTTGAAGCTGACAACCAGCTTGAGTTTGGGTCGCTTCCGACGAGAAAGAGAAGGTTCTTTCATGTCAATATTGAGAAAGAAAAAGATGGAGAGAGATAGAGACTAGAGATTGTGTATGTGTATGAGTTTGTGTCTGTAACATTTATAGAACAGGTGAGTCTGCGTGTGTGCGTGTGTGTGTGTGTGTGTGTGTGAGAGAGAGAGAGAGAGAGAGAGAGAGGTTAAGTAGTTACTACTTATTATGGAGGGAGAGAACAGGGTTTGGTGTTTGGGCTTCAGGTTGTTGATAATTACGAGAATGGTACTCTCTCTCTCTCTCTCTCTCTAACTGACTCAGGTGTGTTCTGTTGGTCCTGGATTCTAGTTAATTGTAATTTAATATGTTTAGTTCATTAATCAAGTAAGATAATTTCTAATTATATATATATTTTTTGTGGGTATCGTAGATTTCTTGTTAATTTTTTCATATATTAAAGATCTACTCGATTCACATGCTTGTAAATTGGGTCGATAATGTTCGATACTAACGATCCATATTAATCTTAGATTTATGTCGAAAATTAGTTAACTTTTTTTTTATTTTAGAAAATCATTAATTAGATTACAATGGGAGGAGGGGCATTCAATTGGGATGTGGTTATAAAGTTGAGATATGTCAATACATCCCCCATGGAGATGTAGTTGGGTCATAGGTGTAGTGTGATTTACCAACAATTGTTTAAAAGGCATGTATTTTTTTTTCATGTCTTTTCATGTGATTGCAACTTGCAGGAATGAAGCAAAATCCAAATTTTAACATTTCATATTTATTTTCGGTACACTTTTTTTTTTTCAAGTTTCCTTGGTGCGTAAGTGTTATCTAATTAAATTTAATAAGAAAAATATGTCTATAAGGGTGTGTTTGGAATAATTTTTTTAAAAGTGTTTCTAAAATTTATAACTTATCATAAATACTTTTAAAAAAAAAGTAACGTTGGAAACCGCCCTACTATCACTACTCCCACAGTCACCGCATAACCACCATCACCATCACTGTTATCCCACTACCACAACTACCACCACCATCCCCCCCCACCACCACCATCGCCACACCCATCGCCCCACCGCCACCGTTGTTGCCACTCTACCACCATCATCATCGTCATCGTCATCGTCACCGTCCCACCATCACCCCTGTATTCACCGCCACCACCCCAACCCCACTGCCACTATGACTGCCCTACCACCACACTCACCACAACCACTACTGTCCCCCCCCAACCACCACCATTGTCACCCGTCACCGATTGTTACCACCATCGTCCAGTATCACCACTCATCATCATCGTCATTTTATTCTTATAGTTATTACTATTATCACCATCATTCGTCGCCCATCGTCGTCCACCTTCAGTACTCACCATCACCCTTACTATTACCATCGTTGTCGCCACCTTACCACTACTGTCACTGTCCCACCATCACCCCTACCCCTACCCCCTATTGCCCCACCACCACCATCACCATTGACACCCACGATTGCCACCATCAATATAGTTGTCACTCACCACAATCATCAACATCTCCCACCACCACTATCACCACTCACCCCTAATACAATCGATATTTAAATTTCTTTCTTTTTCATCTATCTTTGTGATTTGGTTTTGAGTGTGAATATAAATTTATTTATTGTTGATCATTTTTTTATTACTCTATACCTTCAAGCACAAGAAATAACTAGTTATTTAATAAGTCAGATGTATTAACTTATTTATGTCACAAACTCGATAATACTAAACTCATATTCACTAATTTCACGTGAGTTTCATATCGAGTTAGTAAGTTATTTTACCAAATCTTGTTGAGAATTTAGAACCCTAATCATGCATGCTACTTTATTACCCCGTAAGATGTGTTTATCACCAGTTTGATGAATTTAAGGAATCAAATGATAATCCAGGTTCTTATGCTTCCTATTTCATAAGACTTTATTACTCTCAGGATTAAACAATGACCCTTGCTTGTACCATTGTTATGCATGAGGGAAAGGTGACTATTGCTCTTTTTTTTCTATGAGAAATTTGATTAGATTCGAAAATTAAATCTTTTAAACTCATTAAAAGCGAGAATTTTGTATACTAAGTGATCAAAATTTACGAATAACATCTCAACCCTTAACTCTTCAATGAATTCTTTATCAAACTTAGCTTTTGCAGTTGATAATGATAAAATTTTCAAAGACCATTCCCCCTAAAAAATGAATAGGAAGGGTGACAATCGTGGTCTCGAAATCTTTCTAATACAAGAACATAATGTATTCGAGCAATGTTAGTTAGACTCAAAATGTTGACCTGATTTGTTGACGTAATCAATTATTGTCATTGATTTAACAGTGTATCTCGACATTTATTGTGATTCACTATCTATTTAATAGATGGGATTGATTAAGTCAACAGATTATATCACTATTTCAAGTTGAAAAAGTATTTCTTAATGTATTCAAGTGAGTATTCTACTTAGACTTAGCAACAGGCCATTTCATATCCTATTTGTATAGAGCCATGCCATTTTAAATTGTGTTTAACATTTATCCAACTTTTTTATAGACGTGTGTTTTAAGATTCATTTCAAGTCAAGTTTATATGGTGTATAGATGGTGTATTGTAAAACGTGTCAACCAATTGTTAAATGAATTTGATCGATCAACCCATTGATATTTTAAATTTATAAAAAATTGAGAATACTTAACAATTTCGTGTCGATTTCATATTGAGTTAATGGATATCATCACCACAAATTTCTCATAGTTTGGCAAGATAGGAGGGGCATTCCTGATATTATGAAGGATCAAGGGGGTAAATATAAAAGAGGACAGAAGTTCTTTGTTCAGTTCCTTAAAATTCTCCATGCATAGAATCCCAAGATAACCCCAACTTGTATTTAGTTCAATTTCGAATCACACACAGAATATTTTTCTTAACCCTTTAATTTTTTTAATATACAGAATATTTACCCAAAAAAAAGTCTAGAATAATATATATATATATATAAAAGTTGATTACATAAACTAAGTAGGAAAAGGACAAGCAACAATGGTTGTTATAGTAGCCAGAGTTAGTAATTCAAACACGATGCTTTGACCATTCGAGATGATGGTTTAATGTTAAGTCGTACTCGTTTAAAATTGTTCTTATTTCTTATGTAATTACCAAGTAAAATTTAAACTACGGGAATAAAATAATTTATTGCTTAGTTTTGATTGTGTTGTGGTGACGAATTGTCCTTTTAGATTAGCAGCTATGACTCAAACCAGAAATTCTACAATGAAAGGACTCTCATGGTCACGCGCCAAAGAGAATTACTACTTACCGATTGCCTTTCCGCTTTTTCTATTAGCAAAAAAGTAAAAAAAATTCAGTGATCTCAAAGCGCGAATGACTGTTAAGAAATATTGTACCATCAATTACTAATCCTAAATAACAAATGATCAATCCCTAAATGAATAGTAATCATATCACATCAAAAAATTTGGTATAATTTTTTGGAAAAGTTTATAGGGATGCTGCAAAAGTCTCAAAATTATAATAAAAACAGCATACTAGAATCACTTAATAAATATTATTAAAAAAATAATATATCAATTTTGAAAATTTCATTATAGTGTGAAATGCACATTAAAGTGGACAACTTTATTCTTTCGCTTTCCTTTTTTTTTTTGTTCTTTTTATACCTTCCTAACCTCAAGGAGCCAAATTGCATGTACCTTCATAGCACAAAAAGACACTGATAATAATATACCAAATTCCATTTTCATAGATATGATTCGAGTCAGCCTTTGAGAGTATTTACGAATGAGTAATAGTATTAGGATCTAAAAATTTGACCTAATTTCTTGACCTAATTTATTGTGACCATTGGATTGAAATTTGGCTGTGGACTCCATCAAACATTGAAATTTGGTGTTACTTCAATAGTTTTAATGAAATTACATCATTAAATCAACAAATTATGTTAAATTTTTAAGTTTAAATAATATTACTCTTTTCAAATTTTTATCGTTTAGTTATCACCGTTGAATTTCTCGCAAATTCGGGTTGTTAGGTTCACGCCAAAATAAGGATTCCACCCCCATATTTCCCCGCGAACCCTTTTTCTGTTAAAAGAAAAAGCAGTATGTGTATAACGTAGGAGAAAACACTCATTAAAAATTGATTATATCCTAAACTTCACCATCAAGATTGGCACAAAAATCCATGCTACTCTCCAACCCTGTCCCACAGAAGAGGATTTCGTGCAACGTGGCACAGCGAAAGCATCAAAAGGATCTGCTATTTTGTTGGCTCTCTCAGTACAAAATCATCTGGATCCCACCTACTCCGAGTGCATGTGCATGTGCATGTGCGCCACGTAAAGGTAGAGGTCAGCACATGGCAGCAAAACTCAAACATCAGCCCCCGGCTCCAACAGACCCGACCTATGTTCCCTATTGGATTGAGCCACTTGGCAGTCTGGACCAGTTCGTTGATTGAGGACCCAATCTGTCTGCTTTGATGAGGACAAATGGGTCATTAGTCAGAAAATATTCAGATCTCACCAAACCCCACGTATGATGCTGTTATTTATTTATTTATTTTTACTTTACTTTCTTTTTATCAAAATACTATTAGTTTAAAATGCTTTACTAAATTATCATTCTATTTATAAAAGTAAAATAAAAATAAAATTACATTATTTTTAATAAAAAAAATTAGAAAATTATCCTATGCTGATAAAAAAAAAAAAAAACTCAGTGTATTCACGCTCAATGGGCCAGCCAACGTATTATGGGTTGGGCAATGGCATCATTCAGCCCAAGCAAAGTAAAAGAAGAGACCTCGAACTGACTTAGGGCATGTTTGTTTCGGGTATTAGGTTTAGGCGATATAAAATTTTATATCTATTCCACTTCGATCTAATGGTATATTATTTTCGGTCTTAAACTATAATCTCATCCTTTCCCTTGTTTGTTTATCACAAACATTATTTGTGTAATACCTACTTAAAAAAGTCAACAATTGCGGTTATTGTGTAAAAAGACAATTTTAACCTCATAATCCAAAGTCAACAATTGCGGCTTAAGAAAAAAAAGAGGGCATTTGAATCTTTTTTACATTTTAATACTTCCTTCAAATTTGTACCAATATATTATATCACCGGGTAGGTGGTATTGAATAACACCTTGTACAAGACAATAGAGACATTGTTCATAGCGGGTCGGTATTACCACCCGAAAATTAATACTGTCCAAAATAAACTAAACAAACACGGTATAAAGTAGGTCCTACGTACTATTTTTCTTATACCACTCTCTTATATCACCCTTATACTTCAAACAAACAGTCCCTTATAGGATGTCTCAGACTATGTTGGACAGAAGAAACCATTGGGCCCTTGGTTGGCCCAATCTGTCAGGTGGCGGCCCTCAGATGAAACATAAGTCTAATAGTAGGTAAAGTCATGGGCCGGCAAAAAAGCAAGCCCGATAAATAGTCAAGAAAAAGAAGGTAGTGGATATGTTGGGTTCCAAAGTCTCTCCACCATCGTCTGTAGTTGGAATTGTGTGCTCATCTCATCAATGGGCCTGTATCCGAACCAAATTGAAGATACATCAACATATATGTCAACTTCTATGCCCTTAACTCTTTAAATAGAAATACAAAAATGACTACTCTCTCTCTCTCTCTCTCTCACACACACACACATGTGCGGAGAAAGAAAAATAAATACAGGGTTACAACCCACCAATGTTTACTTTGTTGCATCTACTACAAAACATAAATATGCACACATATTAAGGATGCGAAATTAAGAAGAACCCAAGAAAGCAGAGTAGGAAGTGAAAAAAATGAGTAATACTATTTGAATATAAAAATCTGACTTAATTTACTGACATAATAATATAACTTCATAAGAATCATTAGTTCAACACCAAATTCAAATGTTTGATGGAGTCTACAGTGAATTCAATAGTCACAACACAATGAATTATGTCAATAAATTACGTACCCAATAATATTACTCGAAGAAAATATACCCAAATTTAAGACCACGAGGAAGATATTTATGTTTGGCACGTGTTTGAAATCAAAATTCTTCATCTTTTGATTTTGTCAAACCTAACTATAGCTTCCCCTGGTGGAGCTTTTAGCTTAACATAGCCTTGGTTTTGGACACGGTGCGATCCCCCACGACACTTTTTTTTTTTCTCCTAAATTAGTCACAATGGTAGATCACTTGCTATGAATTCATCTAAGACCCAGAGTAAACAAGGGGATCCTCCACTAATACATGGTAGACAATCGACTATTGATGCAAAATTGAGGTGCAACGTACTAAAAGGAATCTCAATCCGTTTTCAAATCCTCCAATCCTTTCTAAGGACCCTTGTAGAAAGCAGTTCCACAGCTCCTTCCAGCCAACTTACACCGCAAGATCCACCTTCCATTACATAGATTTCAACCCTCCAATATAGCTCTTTCCAGTTCCAGCCAAGTGTAAGTTACTGTGATACTTCATTCTACAAAGCTACTCACTCCAAAAGCACCTGGCACTTCAATGATGAGTAACAACAGGCACCAAGATAAGAAAAATGCTAATAAATATCCTTGTACGAAATTCTAATACATCAAATTTAGTTAAATAGCTCAACACTATTCCATGATAGATGACCATTTCAAGCAAGACAAAATTTCTGTGGCATACCATTAATGGTCTGTAGTAATTTCTATGCTAAAAAGAAGTGAAAAAATATATCCCCCTAACTCTAATTTATATGAACAACAAACCTAATTTCTACAATAGTGTCTGGGATATTTACAGTGATGCCCCTTATGACGTATAACCAAGGAAACACGGATACAAACACGGGAATACAATAAAATTCTAAACTATAGGACACGGGTACGGCTAATTAAAATAATATAATATATTTTTATATATAATAATAATAAAATTGAGCAATTAATTAATAGTTTGTAATTGGAGAAAATGAACTAATATTAAATTTGATTAGTGGACTAATATATTATGGGCGTTGGGCTGAACCAAATTGGATAGTGGGTGACTATTAATAAGGTGTGATTATAATTTAACATAAAATATAAGAAGTTTAAGGCTTACTTGTTAAGTGTAATTTAGCAATTAGGGCAAAGAAAAAAGGAAAACAAAATAACAAGAGTTGAAACGTAATTATGAAAAACCCTTTCTAAAAAGAAAACAAAAAAAGTAGGAAGCAACGTGACTGTTGCTTTTCAGCAACTAGGGCACGCCGCTATCGGAGAGGAGCTATAGAAATGACAGAGAGACAGAGAGGGTGGTCGAAGAGGAGATCTAAAGACGACATACCTACTCGAAGAGGAGGTGATATTTAACTGTAGCAATCGCAGTGGCTGATTAGGTATCATCTTCTTTGCCCCTTTTATTTTTTTGGTTTCAACATAAATCCATGAATGTGGGGTGTATCCTGCCATATTACCCCCTATCCGAACCGTATTCATCCACAACAAATACTTCTTCACTGTTTAGGACACTTATGAAAGTGTCGAACACGTGTCCGACACCGCCACATCAACTCTCCAAAGAGTACCTGTGCTTCCTAACGTATAACAAATGCAAGGGATATCATGTTTTTGACTTACACAGCACTCCCTTCTGGTTTGGGTTTGTATTTCATGTGGTACCCATTTGTTAGTCAAAGTGCTCATTGACAAGCAAAACTTAATGACATTGTCACTTTTTTTTTTTCTTTTCAACCATTTTGCTTGATAAAATGCAAAAAAAAAAAAAACCCAACTGGCACCCCCGCCGCCAACCAACGAATGCACCACTACTATGATCAAACACACATGCACCATTACAGCTACACACGCACACATTGAAATTGAGAGACGAGAGAAAACCACCATAATGACCACCTCAGAAATCATCATGATAGCCAAACCGCTGATACAGAGAGGATCTGTAACCAATCTCTCTTCCTTTACCTTCAAGGCCATGAGTATGTAAATGCAAGTGTAGGTATGTGTGGTGTCCACATGCATGTATAAGCGTCAGTGAGCGCGAATGTGAGCCGAGTGTACGACAGAGGGAAGAAGACGACAATGAAGACGGAAGGAAGAACGTGTTTTTTTCAAGATAAGTCTCGTCCAAAAAAGGAATAGCTAATGTTTGCATGTAAGGGTTGTTTGGATGCACGAATAGGGTCAGAGCAAAATTAGAAAAGCACTGATCCCATTAGTTCCATTCGGGGACAAAAGCTGATGGCGTGTTAGAGTCCCTTAAAATTGTCAGAAACCATGTGGCATCAGATTCTCAGAGTAAGTTTGCCATAGTCTCCATTACTAGTACCAAATACAGAGACATTGATAAATGATAGCCCAGGTTCAAGCCATCTCGATACACCCCTTCTATGTTATGTGAAAATCTTATACATAGAACATAATGCAGCACATACATTTTTAACCATGAATCACATAATGCCAAAAATGGAGTTTCACCACAACGAGTTCTCCATCATAAATCCTGAAAAAAAAAAAAACACTCCTCAATTTCAACTAACTGGGCATTCCAAATAAAAATGAACAAGAGCAAAATAGATTAGTATAGATATTGCTTGGTGGACACACCCTTTACCATTTATACAATGTTGAGACCAACATCTCACCAACTACATTAAAAAGAACCTTAAAGTAAAAGGTTCATGGTGAGAAATATTTTCAAACAGAACCCCTTGAGATCCAACACATTTGTTCTTCCACTATCACTACAATCAACACACCGAGATTGACTCTTCAATACAAAACCAACCCTACTAATACGTTCACTACTAATTTAACAGAGTAGTGCATCCCTTCACATACAATCGCTAAAATTGAAGAGAGTCATGTGAATAATACAAGCATTAATAAAATTAAAAAATTATAAGCTAACAAACAATCAATACAACCACACAACAAAAACATCAGCATAGTGACAAAATCAATAGAAATAACTGAAAATAGTGCAATCTTTTTGCCTCTTACTTCTTAACTCTTAAGTATAGCCCAGCCCCAAACAATTGAGACATTTTTGGACCCTGCAACAGAAACCACAATTCCCACTTCACTTCCTTGTACCAAAAACTTCAATGTCATATCAGAGAAATTTCAGAAACAACAGAGAGAAAAATTAAAATGGAGACCACTTACTTGTTGCCATCACAAGTAGGGCAAAGACATGGATTTATAACCACAGGATCATACAATGGTGACCACTGTATTGTTGAATTTCCGTTGCATAACTTGCATTTGTAATACCCTATTCCTTTACAAACATCACATTTCATTCCCTTTCCCTGCACAAATCAAAATCCAAAAATCTCATCAAAGTTACATAAATATAACTCACAAACAAGCACATAAACCACTTTTCTGAAGAGGAACAAAAACCCTGTGCATATCCATCCATACGTCTATATGCAAACATTTCACAAGCATTACACCCTTCCCCTTTAAAAGCCTAAAGGCCATTCCATTTGGCTGCACAAATTAATCCCCAAAAATCTCATCAAAATCAAATAAAGGGGGAAAAAACTTACACAAACACACACCAAGCCCTTTTCCCGAACAAGCCCCACATGGCACTCCATTTTGTTTGAACAGATTAAAACCCATAAATCTCATCAAAATTTCATAAAACAAAAGAAAAAATCCGAAACGCCATTTTCCTCAACAAACTCCACATGGCACTTCAGTTTGTTGCACAAATTAGAACCCATAATCTCAACAAAATAACACTTAAAACACACACACACACACACACACACAACGGTATACATGAACACAGACACATATTTTTTTTATATATTTACCTTTTTAACTAGGGCTGCATATTGAACAGCGGTAGAAGAAACAACAGAGACAGCAAAAATTCCTCCGAGGAGTACAGCAGCGCCTTTTACAACCATGCGCATTAGCAGAGGAACACCACTGCCCCTAAACATTATTACTGTGGGTTTTTACTGGTTGCAGCTATTGGGATTTCTGAACCTCACAATCAACGAGAAATCTAGAGCTGAATAGTCTCTGCGTGGAGAGAGAGTTATATCAGAATGGTTCATTTCTAATGTTCTCATCATCATCGCTATCGATGTGTGGAATTATATTTATGACTAGCAATAACCCGTGGCTGAAAGTACTGTACAACTTAAAAAAAATAAAAAAAATCGTGCATTGATTGCATAAATAAAGAACTTAAAAAAATAAATCAACTAGTGTACACAACTTATACATTCAGAATCATACCTGAAAATGCTAGACTAACCGTAACAACACAGTCCTACTTAAACACAACTATTTACCAATAACAACCAAGAGAACTTTCAGCTTTATTGTTACATGCATGGTAATGAAGTAAATGATTGCCGGTAATTTAGGTATGTAAAAATTCTAAAGATTAGTGGTGAAACACGAGCAAATGCACGGGCCATGACCACACATTCGTAACATATTGCCTTAAAGACTATTTACTCAGAGCAATAAATAAAATTCCAGCCAAGTGTTATTGTCAAAGGAATTAATTACATCCAAGTTAATATGAAAAATTATTAAAGAAAAACTATTTAACATACAAAGAGAAATGATTACAAAGTTAATATACACAAAGCAGTGGACTCACATGCCAATAGTGGTCGTCGATGGTTAGCAGCTGGGTGATGATAGAAGTACCCGCAACCAGGATCATGCTTTGACTCATACCTATGAAAAAAAAATTATCTCTACCAACCGTTCATTATAACCTCTACAATCACGATTCCAAAAACAAATTTTAAAATCACTAATACCAAATTCAATAGAACCAAAACCAAGTAATTCCGCTGAACTCTAACCCCGGCTAATCACGTAAGCACAAAGATAGTCTTTCCCTCGAATCCTAGATCCTAAATTTGCAAGTAAGACCACAAAAGTTGGGACAAACACACTCAAATAGATTAAATAACACAGCTACACTACCAATACTTAAAGTATACACATGCATAGGTGTTGGATTGAGCTAGGTTGAGTGAGAGAGCAAACAATATTTCTCTCAGGAATTTAAACAAATACTTCATAGGCAGGGTAGGGATGTTTGTATGTGTGTAGAAAGGGGTTTGGTAAGGGTGTGGGTGTGCAGAAAGAGTCAGTACTGGTGTCTGTGCGTGTGCAGAGGGATGTGCCTAGTGTGTGTGTGCGCGCATTGTAGGTGTGCTGTGCGTGTGGGTGGCTGGGTGTCTGTGTGCGCTGGATCTGGGATGGAGAGAGAGAGAGAGAGAAATGAAGAGTGAAGATACAGAAAAGCTATACTTGGTGTAAAGACAGATTTAAGCTGGCATGTCGCTGGTGGGACGTTAATCGTCGATTGGCGTCATCGCCGGCGGTCTGGGTAGAGTGAGAAGAGAGAGTGTGAGGGTCGGGAGGGGGAGAAAGAAAGAGAGAGACTGATTTTGGGGAGATCCGAGTGGATGACAGCAGTGGGGACGGAACTTCTTTAGGGGTGGGCGGAAAAATAATTTTTGGGATAATTACACTCGGCCACCCTAATATTTCAAATATTATATACAGATCTCTTAAAGTTTGTACGTACCTAACACTTAGACTGTTAATGTCCGTTAGTATATTCACTACTAAATTATATTTAAATCCCTTGAAATTTATTAGTATGTAATACTTAGATCTCTTGAGTTTAAAATATTATATTTAGACAAAAAATACTCTAACCAAAGATATAATATCAAATATTTTAAATTTTATAACAAAAAATAAAAATCTAATTTTATGACATTTATTGAAATAAAATCAAAAATAAAAATCTAATTTTTTATTAAAAAATTATAATTATTATATAGTTATACTATCTATTAGAATTTAATTTGGTTGTTTAAACGAACAAATTAAATTATCAAATTATCCCAATTAAAGTTAGAAGATATTGTGATTTTAATTTTATTCCAATAGAAAGTATAATTGTCCACTAATTGTGATTTTTTTAAGAAAAATTGGTTTTTTATTTTTAATTTTATTTCAACAAATTATACAATACAACATGAATTTTATTTATAAAATTTAAAATATTGTATATTCTATCTTTGATTGAAGTATTTTTGCTCTAAGTATAATATTTTAAACTTGAGAAGTTTAAGTATTATACGTTTACAAATTTCAGGAGGTTTGAGTATAATTTAACAGATATTGACGACAGATGTCTAAGTGTACGTCCATACAAACTTCAAGAAGCCTGTGTATAATATTTTAAACGCTAAGAAGGTTGTGTGTAATATTTTCAATGTTAGAGAGTGTAAGTGATTAAGTGATAATTTTTAAGAAGTCTAGATATAATTCTTCCAATAATTTTTGGGAATGAATTTTGGAGTATTCAATAGAATTGGATAAAAATTAAATTGAAAAATTCAATGAGTCGTGTTTAATTATTATAGATTATGAATGTGTCTAACTTGTATATGTTATACTTTATTCTAATTTATATTTATTTATTTATAACTAATAATAATTTTGTGTCTGAAGTTATTCAATAATATCAAAAATTAAAGAGAAAAAAAATAAAAAACAGGTGAAGAGAAAAAAATAGAGATAAATGTGGATAAGCGAAATTGTCCGACGTTGAGAAGTGTGTTGGTTGAGTTGATTTTTTGAGTGAGAAAAAAATATAAAATAAATTTTATAACAATGGGTCAAACTAGGTAAAAATTAAATGAATTTTAACAATTATTTTACTTTTATTAGGAATTCAAAATTTTAACTATAATCTTAGATAGATAGATTGTGTATAATTACATACACGGTGTGTCGGATTCTTAATTTCTTATTATATATGAATCATGTAAAAAAAATTGTATCATGTTTATTTAAATTTATATTAATTTATTTATATGACGAATCTTTTTAAAATTCAACCCAAACCTATTAATTTCGTGACAAATTTACAAATTTAGAATTATCATATTTATTGCTCACATTATTCAAACGCTGCATTCTAGTTGTTTTATCATGATTTTGAAGTTGTGAGGCTAAATTATATCCTTTATATAAATTCTACATAATTTATAAATTCTTTATCAATCCAACTTTATAATTTGTATCCTTTGATTAAATTTCCCAATATTCCCCACCTTATTTTCTTAATTTTCTGATGAATTTTCCATTGATCAAATTTGTTCAAATTTTCATAAATTTTTTAACAAAATACTGAAGTAGCATTTTTTTAAGGAAAAACTCCATTTTTTACTGAAGAAGAATCACGATATTATTTATCAAATTTTATATTTTTTTACTACTTTCAAGAACCTTGGCTTAAATGATTAGGATCAAACTTTCGAATCGTTAAAAAAAAAAAGACTCTCGAATCGTTATTTAAATTAGAAATTGTGATTAACAAATTCTGTTATTATTCAAATTTCAGTTCGAATTTTGCTTAAAATTTTTAGTCAAAATTCTCATATTTCAAATTCATTATCTATTTATAGGATAAGCAGAAAATAAGTGAATGATGCTAATCCTTAACAATATTTGTGGTTTTGCCGTTTGTGGTCATTGCTCATATGGAAAAACCCCTATATATTATATTCATCTTGTCTCAAATAGAAATAATTGATTAAGTACTTCTAAAGTCAATGATGTTATTAAAGCTTTTCATCTTTAAAAGAGTAGTTTGACGCACAAGATTAATCTCATCATAAAGAGTTCAGGAGATCAAATCTACGTAACTTTATTGCGTATAAAATGATGCTTTTTATGACTCACAAGTCACATCCGTAACATCGATATCACACCAATTCAATATTACCACGATGTTGTAACTTGTAAGTAGTTTTATGCATGATCAAGAACCAACAATTGTTCTGTCTAAAGTCTAAACTACAAGAAGTTGGAGGCACCAAATGAGACATACTACTTCCCCTTGATATTCTTACTGGAACAATAATGATCACTTTCTCAAGACTGAATGATTTTCACCAATAGTCCATGCATGAACAAGAACCATCTTTGAAATGGTGAAAACGATTTCGATCCCTAGCAACAATCTCCCTACCGAATATCTTTGATATCAACTTGGTGGCCGAGTGACAATTCCCACAGACACGAAGATTCTTCACAATCCTTATCGTTGTCCCAGGCTTTGTACTTATCAACCCAAATGCAATGGCCAACTTCTCACTATGCTGACACAAGATCCCTTCCTTCCCCTCCTCATCAATGTCATAAAACACCTCAGATGTATCCGGGACATGGCCAAATGCCTCCAAAAGACTGTCTATTTCATTCAACATCTTGTATATTTCTATACTCTGTGGATGTGTTTTGTCACTGACAAGAAACTCATGGACAACACTGTCTACCTCAATGGAGGTACTACCCGGAACCTTAATTATTCGTTTGTCATTCAACATTGTTCTTATAATTGCTACATCATCCCACCTACCAGCCCCTGCGTAGATGTTTGATAAAAGGACATAAGGTCCAGCATTTTCAGGCTCCAATTCGAAGAGTTGCTTGGAAACATATTCAGCTAACTCCACATTTCCATGAATTCTACAAGCCCCAAGTAGAGACCCCCATATGGCACCGTCTGGCTTGATATCCATATTCTTAATCAGGGCTTCTGCTTCATCAAACCGCCCTGCTCGGGCTAGAAGATCAATCATGCATCCATAGTGCTGCAATTTTGGATAGGAATTGTAGTCTTGGGTCATGGAACTGAAATATTTCCGGCCAAGATCAACCAAACCAGCATGGCTACAAGCTGATAAAACACAAACAAAAGTAATTTCATCTGGTTTAAATCCATCTACGACCATTTTGGAGAAAAGCTCTAGCGCTCTATGTGCACGCCCATGCATTGCTAGACCTGCCATCATTGCATTCCAAGAAGATGAAGTTTTAGGATTCATACCCTCAAAGACTTGTTCTGCTGCATGTAAGTCACCACATTTGGTATACATGCCAATGAGACTAGTCCAAAGAGAGGTGTTGGCTAAATTATGAAAGTTCTTGCCTATATAAGCATGAATCCATTTGCCAAGATCAAGAGCACCTAAGTGAGCACAAGCTGGAAGAATATTTAGGAAAGTGACATCATTTGGCTCATGGTTTGATTGCTGCATTTGCCGGAAAAGGGCCAAGGCCTCTTTGTAGCAGCTCATATGCGTATAACCTCCAATCATAACATTCCATGAGATCATATCTTTGCTTTCTATGCCATCAAACAAACCACGGGCTGTGTCGAGGTCACCACACTTGGAATACATATCAATAAGTGCATTAACAAGCCGAAGATTAGAACAAATTCCATGGTCTTCAATCCAAGACCGAACCCAATTCCCCAATTCAAGAGAACCCGATTGAGCACAAGCAGAGAGAACACTTAACAAGGTGCTCTCATCAGGTTTTACTTTTGTTCTTCGCATCTCTTGAAAGAAAACCAATGCCTCTTCGAATCGGCCATTTTGGGTATAACCCGCAATCATAGCATTCCAGGACACCACATCTCTATGAGGAATTTCATCAAAAAGGAGGCGAGCATCGTCTAAACTGCCTGCTGAAATGTAACCTGTGATCAAGGCCGTAAAAGACACTGCGTCTCTAAAAGAACTTTTATCAAACACCAATCTAGCATTACCCATTTCTCCATTTTGGGCATACATATTTATTAGCGAAGTGTGTACATATACATCACTTTCAAGTCCAAGCTTCAAAACATGTCCATGAACTTGTTTCCCTTCACGGGTCATCCCTAATTTCGCGCAAGACTTCAAAACAAAAGGAAAAGTATAAGAATTTGGCTTGATACCCAGTGAAAGCATCTTAACATAAAATTCTATGGCAACAACAGGCAACGAGCTCAATGAGTATCCTCGAATTATCGTGTTCCATATAATTGGATTGGGATCCTCAATGGTATTAAAGAGTAAGAGAGCATATGAGAGGTCACCACAAGGGTTAATGGCACAAAAATCTACGAGTTTGCTTAGAGCAAATTGGGTGTTGTGGAGACCAGTCTTGATGATTTGAGAGTGGACTTGTTTGAGGTTTTCGATGTTTTTGCATTTGGAGATAAGGGTTAGAGATGGGTGGTTTTGGAGGAGGTTGTATGGAGGATCTGTAGCGGGGAGGACGTGGAGAGTGGTGGATGTAGTGACAAGTGAACATGAAGAGAATGCCATGCTTGGTGAAATTGTTTGAAAAGAGATACAAAAGGGAAGCTAGATTTTGAAATATGGTTGATAGTTCCTAATTAGTCAACAGTTTCACCCGCCAAAAATATCTCTAGAAGATTAAACAGTAAATTTTTTGGGTTAGTCATAACCATGGTGTGCCATTAAGTTATATAGTTGTCTTTTTTTTTTTATCAAAGCTATATACTTGTCCAGTGTCTACCTGCACAGGGACAAAAATTTAGCCTTTGGGGAAGGAGGTAAAAGTAGAACAGGAAGACATTTCGGTGTAGTCCGTGCACGAAGTTCCCGTTATTGCATGGCTTGGAAAGATATGCAGCTTTTAAATGTTTAAAATTTTTGGGGAGCCAATATATATGGTATGGAAGTATTTGTAGCTAATAATAGTACAATATAGGGAAAAAAAATTCTAACCTCTTGGAAGGTTTGCAAAAGCCTTGAGGATCAAGAATGTTCAGAGCTAATAACAATACGATATGGGGGACTTTTGCAATCTCTTAAGGATAGATCACCCTCGCCTCCCTCCTCCTCGATCCATGTACATTGACTGATTCATGATTATCAATTTGATGGGCATAGATGGTTTGGTTGGTACTCAGGACCACCATTGCTTTCATTTTAAAACGTTTTGATTATGAGGGTTTCATGTGCCAGCAGACCGTGATGATTGATGAGTTACAAGTGCACTTGTGGGTGCGCAAACAGAGACAAAAGCTTCATGTCCAATTGAAGTTTTAGTTGTCCCAAAGAGATGGGACCTTCTGTGTTGTGTTGATGCAACATAACACGCATTAATCAAGATAGCGGGTTGGATTTGTTTTTTATGCAAAAAATTGCCTGGTACCATCACTTCAAATCACCTCAATTTGCTACATTAGATGAGATTGTATGGTAAATTCAGGAAAACGTGATCAAGTCTCTGTTTTGACATAGAAAGGGTCAAAGGAAAAAAAAAAAAATCCTTTGATTTAATAAGGATAGAATAAATTTCCTCAAGCGCTGACGATTTCTCAAGGTATAACAGATAAATAGGAGAGTTGTATCAGGTGGAGAGAAATGCTACATGGTAGTAAACTGTCATAGTGGCACTGATATCATAGCAGACTGCAACCTAAAAGCATTCCGTGCTCAAAAAATTTGGAAATATCTAACTTGGTGCCATTCAATACATGGCTTAGGTACTGGAATCATTAGTTGTTCTATAATCGATCATCTGCTAGTGCAATTGGTGCTAGGCCTAGGTGAATAGCTCCTGAAAGAAAGGCAGTGTGAGAAAATTCAATTGAATGGGGCGCTACTTCCCATGAGAAGCTTGAAGAATATTTCTAGAGAGATACCATAAAGGCTAGGACAATTGAGGTCTGAGGTTTCTTGTATCTCTGTGACATCCCTAGCATTGTTGAAACTCGTGCTACGTGATTGGCTGCACTATCACATAGAATCAGCATGAAAATTAACATTTCCCTTTTGAGTGTGTGCACATAATGTGGTCATTTTTCATCAGAAAAAAGGATAGCAATCATTGAAGACACTCAAACGAACCTACCAACACCAATCCTCTCAGTTGCATCAATTCTTAGAGCTGTTAACCAAGCCTCTCATTAGTGGGCACAATGGTTCTTCCTTTCCAATCATTGTCCGGTAGTTAGAGAAACAAACAAAGAGAATGAGATTATGCATTTCGCGTTTATGTTATGACAGAAATATTCCTCCAGAAGCTCACTATACAAAAAGTAGAGCCTGTTTTTGGTTTATCTTAGAAGCCAAATGGAAACCTAATAATAAGTTTCAAGATACTGTTCTAATAGACAGGGCAGTTGGCAGTTGGCAGTTAGCAGCATAAACAGTTATTTAGAATGTAAAAGATGCGAGTATGAAAACCCGTAATTACATTGTAACAAATACAACAGTATACAATTGCCAAAACAAATTCCAATTCCCTAATTGCACGTTTTTCAACAAAAAAGTTTTGTCCTGATGAAGAAAAAGGAATTTACAAGTCATTCTCTCGGCCTTATTTTCAGGGTAACATCAATGAAGGTTGTGATAGGAAAAAAAAGAACTGTCAACCAAGTGGGCTAAAAAGGTCCATCAAGGCATCTGGATGAAGAGTGTATCAAATCATAATCAAAACCATGATTACAATTTAACACTTGCTAAAAATGCGAATTGACATAGCAGAGAGGGAATATTCAAATTACAGATGGCCATGGCTTTTTCATCACCGTTAGGATGTGGATTCTTCAAGTATTATTGAGATGAATTGGCCCCCTTTTGAGAATGGTCACAGATATAGAATAAAGAATGGAACTTTGTCTAAGGTTTAAATTTTATATTCTCTCTTGTTAGAATTGATGATTAGGATTCCTCCTTATCAAATCCTAGCCGACCCGCCAGCACTTGTTCTTTCATGGAACCATATACGTTTGCCATGTCAGCGATGTAGGCCTGCCACCATGATCAAAAGGATTTTTCATGGCACATGAGTAGGTCCTTGCCTTAAGCATATTCTTGTGGTCAGAGCTTCATTGACATCCTCTGCCCACTAGGGCTACACCTATTTGACTACAAATTCCTTTAGTTTCTGATTTTTAACTCTAAAGGATGCTTTAGAGTAAAAGTTAGTTGGACTTACAAATTAGACGTGTCTAATCGCACTTCTCTGCTAGAATTATCACATATAGAATACTACTCTTTTTTTTTTTTTGACATGCTAAAGAATTTTCCTTTTCAGCTTTCTAGTATGCAATACATCCAACTAATTGAATTCAAACCTTGCTAGAATATTTGAAAAAGCCAGTGCATATGGTAAGCACAATGTGCTGTAATTCTAAATGGCTAGTGATTGTCTAAGCATTTCCCCATATATATACCCATCATAAAGAATGTATCCTATTTATCCTGGCAAAAGTATAATATTTCCCCCAATTAAAATGATATTATCATACTTAAACTTTACCGTCCAAGGGAACCTAAAGCTAATTTCTACCTTCATGATAAACAGCCTACAACGCTATTGACCCATGTTGTGGATAGAGACACAAATCTTTTGATGGAAAATACTTTAATTGACAATTTCTTTAAATTCAATTAAAGGCGGTTCTGGTCATGCCTGTTGGATCTCTTGGGACCAGAGTCTGACATGTAGAATATCATGCAGGTTTACATGCAAGGCCTTAAGGGGCAAAGTAACCAAATAGCTGGTCTTGTTGCAGTACATGTACATACAAATATGAGGCGCAAAAGAATGCTATTGGATATGAATCTTCAAATGGCTTTTGAATTATTGAAAAAAAAGAATCAAAGCAAAGAAGAATGGAATTTGTCAATGGATGTCCATTAAGAGGAATCAATTCCTACACGAAAAATTTTGCTAGCTCTTTTGCCTTCATCCTGGTCCATGTGCACCGGAACTATATAAGCCTACTGATCAGGAAGGTGTATATGCAGGTTACATGGAACCCATGCACATGCGTGATGTATGCACTTATGCTTCGATAAAAGTAGGAGATGGATGTTCCCACCTTTCAAATAACAGCTTCCCCTCATATAGCCTAACGGGAAATGGATACAGGAAAGAGAATAATATTTGGAGGCCTTTTTATTGCAATAATGCATGAAGAATCCTATAAAGAGGTCCATAATAGTATTTTTGTTGGGAAAGAGATGGTTCTATGCATGCACTTACCAGTTTACTTCTTTTACCAGCCTTTCTCTGTCCACTCCTCACATCCCCATAAGGGCAGATAAATTTCCACTTTTGGAATCCCACATTAAGGAAAACCATTTGAAGCTCAAATGACATGAAAAGGAACATTTTTGGCCCCACTGGCGAGGACTTGCCAAGTATATAAACCATCCCAAAACCCATAAACCCATTCATCAAAATCACCAACTCATTTACATTATCTTCTTCCGCAACTGATACATTCATTCTTTCAATCCCAATTTTTTTTGAGGTGTGGCCCTTTCATCGATTATTTTTTCAGAATTTTAGATCATTTAACAAGTTTGGATATAAAAATTTCCTCCAACATGTCCACTTCTTTTACTAAACCTACAGTTCTTATTGCACCCTTTTGGTACAGAAAATGGTTGTGTTCCAAAAGCTGTTACTGCTATTTTCGAAAAACCTCTAGTCAAGAATATCATTTTATAGATTAATATGTTTGTTGAATGTTTCAATGGGGTAAGGTGTTGTTCATGTGTCAAAAGTTCAGTTTAACATACAGGCTTACTGCAACTACTAGAAACATAGAAGATGAGACTCTCCTAGGTGTTAGTAGTATTGGAGGAGATACATAATGATAGACTCTTTATGCTGTTATTCACTTATGACTCTTACACATTCTCATATACCTAGTTTGATAGAAAATGCAATGTGATAGCCTGATTTCTGATTTTTTTTTACCTTCCTGCTTTCAGATATTGAAGCAGAAAAATGAGCAGAGAAGGAGACTGGATGTGCGGTTCATGCGAGCACTTGAACTTTAAAAAGCGGGATTCGTGCCAAAGGTGTAGCTATCCCAGGTATGGCGGGACTGATGTGTCATCATACGGGATAAAACAAACAGATGTATTGGCTGGGGACTGGTACTGTACTGCCATGAACTGTGGAGCACACAATTATGCCAGCAGGACAAGCTGCTACAGGTGTGCTACATCAAAAGATAGTTATGCAGCATATGGGGGTGGCATGATGGGATCGGGAGGTTATGTATATGACACCACTGTCCCTCCTGGTTGGAAAACTGGTGACTGGATATGCAGCAGGTTAGTTCACATTTTCTTCTAGTTTGAACAGATAAAACCTCTTTTTTCTAGATGATACTGAGCAGAGAAGAAGTAAGGCAAAACATACTAGAATCATAACTTTTGATAAGTGAAACCGGATTCAAATGAAATGGTTTTCCAAGATTTAGCCTACATTAGTGTACCACTGTTAGCAATGACAACTACTATGATGATAATATCCGATTCAAATTCTTGTGTAGTGTTGTGGGTGTCTTGTATTCTTCTCCAAGTAAGATACCGTTCTCCTTAGGGATTTAGAGACATGTCTTGTTTTACACTCCAACTCAATGACTGATTTGGCAACAAGATCTGTAAGGGAATGTATAAAACTAAATCTATTAGGAAACAGGGTAATTGGGTCAATAAACAGATTGTCGACCACTTAGTTTCTCTTGGAGATTTTGGTCCTCGGTTTTGAGCATCCAGTTCTAGATCTCCTTGGTTAGAGAATTTTGTCTAATCAATTTCATAAATAGTGAAACTTTGCCTCTGCACTTCATCGTGGACATAGGCTTTTGAGCCGAACCAGGTGTATTTGTGTGTTCTGCGTTTTTCTGTCTTGTTCTGTTTATTATTTGTAGCAGTGTTCATAACATATACTGTTGTTAATTTCCTGTGGGTTACTGATCTAATATGAGTTCATTTGAAATTTTTCCAGACTAGGATGTGGTGTACACAACTATGCCTGTAGGATGGAATGTTTCAAATGCAAGACACCTAAGGATTTTGGTAAGCAAATCTATGAAATCATTGTAGTGTATTTATATTTTATGTGTGAGAACACTTTTTTTTGACATTTTCCTAAGACATTCATTCATGTTACTTTCAGGAGGAGCAGTCTGAGGAAGGTGAATTAAGAGAGACAATCAAACTTATCCCAATTTTTCAGAAGTTCTAAATTCTAACCCTCCTAAAACACATTTTCTTTTTTGTCTGTCCTTTCTTCTTTCTCTTTTCTTTCCTCATCAGCATAAAAAGCTCTCGATTTATGGTTGATTACCCATTCTCATTAGCATTGACCTGTGTTTGCCCAAGGAAGGCTTTCTAACTTTATTGTACGCCGCCTGGTTTCTTGATTACATTAAGTTAATGAAATCCCTTCAGGTTTTCTATACATTCTCTCTCTCTCTCTCTGAATTGGTGGAGCTTATATAATTCAATACTGTGGTGGTCCAAAGGATGTTTGGTGGTGGTTTCTGTTAGCATAATTGTCAACCAGAACAGCTCATTAAAGGCATGTCCACGGATGCTGTTAAAGCATAATATTCAAACAACGCAATAAAAGAACAGCAAAATCAGATATGAGATTCAAAGAATCTATATGATTAGTTCATTTCAGAAGATGGAACCATCTATTTTGTCTTGATGCGACAGAACACAAATAAATCAAGATGGATAATAGTTTGGTTCGATTTTGATGCCCAAACTTGCCCGGCATCATCAATTCAAATCACTTAAATTTACATTGGATGACACATTCTGTCCAAGATGAAAAAATGAATAAAACTTCCATTCAGTCTACTGCATGAAGAAGAACTAAATCTGCATCAAATGCTAATGATTCTCAAAGTGTAATGAATACGTAGGAAACTCATATCAGGCGGACAGAACCACAACATGGTAAGTGGTGACTGATCAGACTGCCCCCAAGAGCATTTTGTGTCCTACAATTTGGAGTCATCGACTTTAGTGCAATACATTGCAAGGGCTTAAGCAAGGAATCATTGCTAATTCATTCAACTGCAAGTACAGTAGGTGCTACAATTAGACAAATAGCAACTGAAAGAAATGCAGTATGAGAAAATTGTATAACTAATTAGGGCGCTGCTCATCTTATGCCTCCCACAAGAAGCTAGGAAAACATTTTGGAGAGATTCCATAAAGGCAACATCAATCGAGGGTAGAGGTTTCTTGTATGGCTGTTACATACATAGTATTGCTGAAACTCTGGCTACGAGATTGGCTGCGCCATTGCACAGAATCAGCATAATAATTCACTTTGCCTTTTGGAGTGTGTGCACCTAATGTGATCATTTTTTGTCACAGAAAAAGGCATTTACAAGTCTTTTTATCGGTCTCATTTTCAGGATAACATCAATAAAAGGGTGTGATAGCAGAAAAAAAAACTGTCAACCAAGTGGGCTAAAAAGGTTCTTCAATTCAAGGCATCTGGATGAAAAGTGCAAGAGAAAAAAACTATCAACCAAGTGAGCTAAAAAGGTTCTTCAAGGCATCTGTATGAAAGGTGCATCAAATCATTGTCAAAACCATGATTATCATCTAACACTAACCTAATTTATAAATTTGCATAGCGTTAAGGGAACATTCAAAACACAAATAGCCATGGCTTTTCCAGCGTTAGGATGTCGACTCCTCAAGTATTATTGAGATAAATTGGTCCCATTTTGAGAATGGTCACAAATATAGAATAAACCACTGAGCACGTAGATCAGTTGGCGAGGGTGGCGAGGGACTATTCTACCTTAATTAAGGTTCTCGGTTCGAGACTTAGGAACGCAACAGCGTTCGTTAGGGAGAACTTTGTCACCATTGTGGTCCTACCCGGCTCGAATCCGGATTAGTCGAAGCCCAATGTCACTTCCGGATATCGGATGATCTGACAAAAAAAAAAAACAAACATAGAATAAAGTATTGGAGATATAGTAGCCTAGCCTAGTTTATTAGGGTTTATTAAATTTTTCCTTTTTACCTTTTTATCTTTACTATAACTTTCATTGATTATATATACGGGGGCTCTACACTTAGTTTGTATCCATTTTTTCTCTTCTAATATTCTCAAGTCTTGTCCTGGACTTGGGTTGTTCTATGCATCAGGATCTCAAACTAATTCTCTAGTCTGTTATTCAGATTCAAATTATGGGGGAAAGTGTGATGGTCGATCTACTACGGGTTTCTGTGCTTTTTGAGGGACTCATCTTATCTCTTGGAAGAGCAAGAAACAGACAGTTAGCTCCCGCTCATCAGCAGAGGCAGAGTATCGGGCACTAGCACTTGGCACGTGTGAGATTATCTGGCTACGATTGATTCTTGGCGAGTTGAGTTTTTTAATGATTTCTCCATCCACATTATACTGTGATAATCGATCTGCTATTCAACTCGCTTCTGACTCTGTACTACATGAGAGGACGAAGCATATAGAGATCGATGTCCACTTTCTTCGGATAAGGTTAGCTGTGGTGTTGTCATTCCTTTGTTTGTGGGGACCAGTGATCAAGTTACGGATATTTTCACCAAACTTGTCACTTTATCAATTCTTCGGGACTCCGTTGTCAAGATTGACTTAGTTGACATTTTTGCGCCTAGCTTGAGGAGGAGTGTTGGAGATATAGCAGCCTAGCCTAGTTTATTAGGGTTTATTAAATTTTTCTTTTTTACCTTTTTATCCTTATTGTAACTTTTATTGGCTATATATACGGGGGCTCTACACTTAATTTGTATCATTTTTCTCTCTTCTAATATTCCAAGTTAAAGACTGAAGTTTTGTCCTACTTGGGCTTCGTTTGTTTAGCGGAAGAATGGTAAAAAATGTAAGAAAGAATTTTTTTTAAAAATTTTTATGTGTTTGGTTAGTATGAAATGAAAAATGCTGAAAAAAATTATTTTTTTTCATACTTGAATTCTCTCACAACTAACCAATTTTTTTCCTTGTAAAAAACACAAGAAAATTCAAGAAAGTTGTGATCTATAACTAACTTCCTATTTTGCCCTTATTTTTTTAAAAATATTTTATTGGTTATTAATTTTAAAAAATATTAGTATGGATTTGATTAACTATATAATTTGGCCTAAAGATCTTCGTGTTGGTGCTTGTCTTAGAATTAAGTTACGAGCCACTTTTTTTTAAAAAATTTTTTGACTTTCAATTATAATATCGATTTCATATAATTAAGGGTAATTTAGACAATTAAAAAATTTTATTGTAATTTTTCTTTCTTTTAAACAATAGAATATATTTTTTTAAAACTTTCTTGCAAGTTTTTCATCTTAACCGAATACATGCAAGAAAATATATTTTTTATCATTTTATTTTATTTCATTTTATTTTCTATTATTCTTTTCTTTTTAACCAAATGGACCTAAGGTTTTAAATTTCTACAAGGGATACCTGAGTAGAAAATACTTCATTTGCTTAATTTCATTTCTAAAGGATGGTTTAGGGCCAAAGTTAGTTCCAAAAACAAAATGGGAGTTTATGATCAAACCAGGTTGCAGGGTGTACTATATATAGAACACTTTTATTCCCTTATTTGACAAGTTAAAATTTATTTTAATCCTATCAGGCCTTGAGAACTATGTACTATGCATTAAGTGATCACTAAGCATTGTGATTGAGGCTTTCAAGGAAAAGTACATATGTGTAGAAAGAGTAATGCTACATATCCCAAATTTGTATCCCAAAAGTGCATCCCAAATTAATGGGAACCATTGGATGAGTGGATCCCAATGAAAAAAGTTGGTAGGACCTACTCATCCAATGGTTCCCATTGATTTGGGATATAAATTTGGGATATGTAGCATTACTCGTGCAGAAATATGGGACAGTAACATTAAAGACCTCAAGTTTGAATGAATACAATATTTTGTTTATCTTTTAGACTGGTTCAAGCATAATTTTTTTTTTCTTTTTTGGGTTGAGGGGAGGGGGTTTGAATTGAACCCATGACCTCAAGAAGGTAAAACCTTCACAAGGTAAGGAGTTCAAGTATAATTCATCTCATAAACTGGCTTCAGTTTAGCCACATACTTCGTTTTCCATTCTAATCAATGATTTATGTTATAATGTCAAATTTAATTGCATTATTGAGTTGATTTGTTCTCCTGATGGTGAAATTTGTATAAACCCTGACTCTGTAATTTTTATGTCAATGCTAAATCATGGAGTTCTCGAAATATGAAGGCAGAGTGGATAACATCCAAGTAATAGAATTTAAATCTAACAAGAATCTTTGAAAAAACCAGTGCCTCAAAGAATAACGTTATTTAGAGCAAGAAGTGTAAGTGGTTCACCTTAGCCGAAGGACTAAGGCTGTGTCCACTGCAATGGGAGTCTCCTACTCCGCGAGATTGTATATTTCTTGATCCGTGGTGGATATATTGGTGATACAAACAGTGGGTTCTTTACAAGGGATGAGTGCTTCGTTCTATCTACTAGTTTCCTGGTTCGTGAGTGACAATTGGAAGGAGAAGATTCTCCTTCCGTCGGGTAACAGTTCTTTATTTATACAATGATCGCCCTAGGGTTTCATGTTGCTCTTCCTCTTTTGGTGCTAATCCCTCCCCTTTGCACCCTGTAGCTTCCTCTATCATCCGGCGCTACTATTCATCCAGCACTACTATTACAACGATCTCTGGTGGCTATGTGCTCCACCTCCCTTTGTTCTGTGGCTGTCGCAGGTGTCAAGGATGGTCCCCGAGTCTTCAGGATTTGTGGTCTCCATAGGTGTGATTCAAGGATTTGTGGCCCAAAGGCTTTCATCCTTTGGGCTGCTCATCGGCTCGGCTAGGCTAGAGTTGTGTTGAATTGTAAGTCTTCTGTTAATGTTGGGCCTTTTCCCTTGAGCTTGGCCTTTTGGGCTTGCGAGGCGGACAAACTGCAGGCTTGCCTTTTGGGTCGCGGTGTAACCAAAAGATCCTTGGACTTATTGGGCTCTTGGATCACGAAGCCCCATACCTTAAATTTCGTCCTTATCATATTCCATCGGTATTCAATGTGTTAGTTAATATGAAAAACTATTGGTTCTTATACTACCATTGAATCAATAATAATGGTCATATTGAATTCGTCTCTTCAAATTCTCCTTTCATCGACAATTATGTATATTAAATTGAGGAAGGGTGTACCGGTTGGTTTTGTGTCGTAATTCATTTGATGAAAACTGAAAAGTTTTCCCTTCAATGACAATTATGTACATTGAATTGATGGAGTTTGTTTTAGTCATTCTTTTTTCAACGATGGATGTTTCCCATTTCCCATTTCCCATGTTTCATCACTATATTTAGCTATCACTACAAGAAAAAAGGGTTTTTACGACGGTAAAATGTTGTCATAAAAAGTCTATTTGCCGTCACAAATATTTTTTGTGGCGGCGTTGTGGCGGCATTGCCTCGCCATAATAAGTGTGGTCTCAAAAGATTTTTACGGCAGCAAAAGTCTGTCTCAAATAGTATTTACGGCAGCATGAACCTGTCGTAAATAAGTTATCACAAAAAATCCGACACTTCTGTTTTTATTATGGCGGCAAAAGTGTTGCCTCAAATGCGATATTTGGTTGTCGTAATAAATAGAAGATATATTTATGACGACAATGACGCCGCCACAAAAAAAATATATTTTTAATTATTATGGACCATTAGTAATCAATGTTATATACTCTGTGCATATATACACTCAATACAATTTTCTTTTTCTTTTTTTGGTGGGGAGGGGAGAGAGGGGACTTGAACCCTTGACCTCAAGAAGACAAAGCTTCCACAATGTAAGGAATACCATTAAACCAAAGACCCATTGGTATCCATACAACTACCCAATTTAATATATAAATAAACACAAAAATAAATATAATCAACATTTTCAAAAACATAAAAATATTTTCATATCCAAAAAAAACAATCTCACGAGTTAAACAAAATATAAAGGGTAAATTACACTCACACTCCCTGACATTTGAATTTATTACACGGACACCCCTTCACTTTCAAAAATTATACTAAGACCCCTTGACATTTAAAACTTATAACAATCACACCCCCTCTAACTAACAAACGTTAGAATGTCTAAGAGTCAAAACTAATGTCATTGATATTAATTCCTAAAATACCAAAAATACCCTCCAAAGTCCCAAAAATTTATTCCATCTCTCATTTATCATTTCTCTATTTTATATTTCATATAGAAACTAACATTTTCTCAATTAAATGTTATATTTCACATCACACCACGGAACCACCACCATATTTTCCTAAAAATCACCACCACAGCACCACATGTTCCTTTTCCTCCTTCTCCTCTTCTCTCTCTCTCTCTCGTACACAGAGTACCACCACTAGTAACAGAGTAACCTATCATCGGTCCACCATCTTCATCTTCATTTTCATCTCCACAAACACACAAAAAAATACACAACACCACAACAAGAACTTGATTAATCAGCAGCTCCAAAAACAACAGTTTGAATGCATTAATCTAAAGAGACCAATACACTTGTGGTCAATGGAAGCTCATACCCTCTTCATCTCAACAACAACAACAACAAAAAATACAGATCTACACTGAAAGCCACCACAGACCACCACCGACATTCACCGCTGCAACAAATCACCCCCACACAGAGTTTTGTCAAGAATGAACATGTACAGAACCCTAATTGGTGATTTTGGATGGTTTATTTCATTGAGAGAAAAAAAGATTTAAGGTAAAGATTGCAAACCCTAATGGGTGATTTTGGATGGTTGAGGTAGTGGTGTTGATGGGTCTCTCTATCTCAGGTGGGATTCTAGTCGATGGATGTGTTGACGGTGGACTCCATTGTTGGATTGGGTCTCTGACAATGGTTCTAGTGATGGGTACTAATGACTCTATTGTTGTGATTGAGGGTCTGCTATATAGCCAAAGAGAGAGATAAGGAGAGAGACAGAGAAATAGAGGCCTGGGTAGGGGGTGGTGTGGTTGCGATGCTGGGTATTGGGTGGTGTCTGTGTGTATGTATATATGTATATATATATATATATATACGCACACACAAAGATGGGCTGAGGGGGAGAGAAAAAGAAGACTGATGAACAAAGAGGCAAAATAGTCTTTTTATTAAGATAGTTAACTCCATCTAACTATTGGGGTGCTAGTGTAATTTTTGAAAAGTGAGGGAGTGTCCGTGTAATAAATTCAAATTTTAGAGAGTATGAATGTAATTTATCCAAATATATAATATGCACTTTTATAAAACATAACTATCTATGAGTACAAAAAATTAATGCAAAAGTGGAACATATTTCCCGAACCATAACCATTTACTCTCTTAGTGACATTTGAAAAAAATATAAAATTATTGTTACTATACTAACATAATATTTATATACATATATACGATAAAGAACTAAAAGAAGTTAGAATATACATCAGCAGAGGGTCACACAATATTTCTCTGAACCACTACCTAAATTATGTAAATGACATATAAACGAGTCATATCGTAGACATTTCTTCTAATTAATTTCACCAATACCTAATTCGTTTATAATCGTATCGTGACGGGTCCACTCGTTTACTAAACATGTGGTTTAAAGAAAACTCAAACTCACTAATTTTATGTGGTGTTAACAGGTCATGTCATATATTGACACCCCTAATTTTGATGTAAAAACTTGACTTTGTAGAGTTAAATTTTTTTTGAGCTAGAAATTGTCTTTTGATGTTAAACTACGTAATTTTATAAAATATTATTTGTAACAAGAAAAATAGTTGTTGCCCATATAATTTTTTTTAGAGTTTTTTAATGTTTAATATTATATACAACGGAAAAAATAGCTACAATAAATATAAAAAATTCTTTTGAATTTATAAAATATTATTTGAGGCAAGAAAAATAGCTGTCTCAAATACAAAAATTTCTTTTGAGTTTATGACACTATTTTCGGCAGAAAAAATAACTGCCACAAATATTAACACAAAGCACGCTTTTTGTGACGGCAAACATAGCCACCACAAAAAATTGTCTCAAATATGTCTTTTGTGACGGCAAACACATCCGCCGTAAAAAATTTGTCACAAAAGGCCCTTTTTCTTGTAGTGTATCACAAGTGATGTGTCCAATGATCATTACTACCATGCACGAGAATTTGAATTTTTTTCAACATGAATGTATTGTAGTAGCAAGGGATTATCTTCAAGATACTCATGCTCAACCCCTTATAGTTTCAAGCAAACTCAACTTGAAGGGCAAAAGGGCTCGCCCATTATCCAAGCAGCCTCACTTTGCCTCCTGTCATTCTAACTTATTATTTTTAATAGCCATCTAAGATTTCCAAAAACGTGTACATGGACTATCTATGAATTCATGGTTTTGGAATGTTGTTTTCCACCGTTGGTAAGCTCTCTCTCTCTCTCTCAATAGTTGTAATGTCTCATATTTAGGGAAATAAAGTTAGAAACTGGCTAAAACTTTTTCAAATACATGATTGTTTTATTGTTCATTTTATTGTCTTGTAAGAAACTGGTCTTCATCTACGGAATGTGATTATTATAATGAGACATAACCTTTTTTTTGGTTTGTACAATAGCACTAATTTTTATCATGGTGTTGGCTATTACTTACTCTACATCATATTCACCTCTTTTGCTGCTCAAAGAGGACATGGACATTTGGTAGCAGGAAACTTGTGCACATGATTCCATTCATATACATGCTTGCTCCAATTGACGAAAGCATGATAAAGCTTGAAAAAAATGAATAAACAACTCTACAATTCCTGGTAATCTGAAAATGGTAAAATTTTGAAAATCATCCTAAGTTCCAAATGTTTCAACAAACTATTTTGAGTATTGTTACATTGTGGACACTCGAAGAGGTGCTTAGTTGGCTTCAAACTTAAATCACTATGGGATCATGCTTCTTGGCTTTGAAAACTAGCTCTCACTTCAAATTATCACCTCCCTTACCACCGAAAGCTTATTGTATTGGATCATACTCCAATGCCCTATTTCTTTCTTTGTTCTTGAACGACAGTGTCAATATTATCCATCGGCACAACCGCATTATGAATTAGAATGATACAATCCAAAAATAACAATATGAAAGTGACATGATATGCATAAATTGACTTATCGCTATTCCTAAATTGCCTGAAAAAAGGATAGTGTTATTAATCGATCTACACAACAAGAATTTTGTCGTTTAATAAAAATAAGTAGTGGATTGCTAAGAGTGGAATTATGTGAGATATTCCATTGGTAAGAGTGAAATTCATCTGGTGAAAAATTAAATATTTCTTGGAAGAAATCATTTGCAAAATTAGGATTTCCAATATGCCCTTTTTTTCGTTCAATTTTTTTGTTAATAAAAACACATCTAGATACATATGTGAAAATGTAAAAATAGGAATAACAAATAAAAATAGGAATACTGTTTTTATATCTACACATAAAATGTAAAAATAGGAATAACAAATAAAAACTAAAACTGTTAATCAAAATAATTCACGTGCAACACACGTGGGCATTAACTAATATATATAAAATTTGTCATCAAGCTTTTGAACAATTCTTTGCGTGGGACATGGGAGGAAAAGTTTGCTTCCTCTGTCACAGAATGAAAAGTGTAAATCTGTAGTACTACTAGTTGATTTTCTTCTCCCCTGTACCTTTTTAGCCAAATGGAGCATTAATACAAGACAATAATCAGAAGTTTAAAAAACTGTTCCAACAAATCCGTTAGCAGCATAAACCTATACTTAGAATCTAGAACGGGTGAAAATGATGATCCATAATGCCATTGTAACTCATGTTACACTACTCTACTGTCAAAACACAATCCAATTCTTTTAATGGAGTATTTTGGAACAAAAGCTTTTGCGTTGATGAAGGAAAGAGGCTTGTAAATGCCTTTTCAGGATAACATCAATAAAAGGGTGTGATAGCAGGAAAAAAAAAAAAAAAAAACTGTCAACCCAAGTGGGCTAAAAAGGTTCTTCAAGGCATCTGGATGAAAAGTGCAAGAGAAAAAAACTATCAACCAAGTGAGCTAAAAAGGTTCTTCAAGGCATCTGTATGAAAGGTGCATCAAATCATTGTCAAAACCATGATTATCATCTAACACTAACCTAAAATATAAATTTGCATAGCGTTAAGGGAATATTCAAAACACAAATAGCCATGGCTTTTCCACCGTTAGGATGTGGACTCCTCAAGTATTATTGAGATAAATTGGTCCCGTTTTCAGAATGGTCGCAAATATAGAATAAAGACTCAAGCTTTGTCTAATATTCCTTTTGGTAGTAATGATAGAAAGTAAAAATGATACACTTTTTTTTTTTGTTTGGTTAGATGGATAGAAAATAAAAATAACTAATTTTTTTTGTTGGCTAAGATTAGGGGTGATAATCGAGTAGTATCGTGTTAGATTCGTATTGAATCATTATAGGTTTGTGTCGAAGATTAGTTAAACCTAACTCAACTCATTTAACTAATTGTGTCGTGTCGAGTTGTGAGTTGACATGTTTATTTTCGTGTCGTGTTCGTGTTTGTATTCGTGTTGACGTACATAAACTTTGAATAAAAAATTTAACGCTAATATTCTATTTTCACTTAATTGAATCCATGTTAATATTTTTTCTATAAACTAAAAATTAAATTAAATAAATATAATAATAATAAGTAAAAATATCTTTTTTTATATAATAATTATGTCAATGCTTAATAAATAGTTACAAATAATTAACATTTTATGTCTATAATACTAGTTAAACATATTAGTTTTGTGTTATCATATAAACGAGAAAATAGAGAGAAAGTGCTTATTTTTAAATAAACGGGTTGATGGTGTCAATTTTTAGTTTGACTGGTTGAATTGAATATGAGCCTTTTATATTTCTTATTCGCGTGTTAGGTCATTTTCAAATTTGCGTCGAGTTATAATTAAGTTTGTGTCATAAGGTTTGTATCGAGTTTGAGTCGAAAATTTTCACCCTTAGTTCAGATGGAAAAATATATATATTTTAAATTTTAATTTTTTTATTTTTAAATTTATTTTTATATATAAATACATATTTTATCATTGTATTTTTATATGAAATTAATGTATATATAATAT